>VZTE01003821.1:863036-918143 GCA_013397775.1 Eulacestoma nigropectus | reverse complement strand
TTTTGTTTTTTTTGGTTTTTTTTTTTTTTTCCCAGTTGTGGGATTTAGGATGCACAAAGTGTCATTGAACCTGTAAGAAGCCTCTCTAATGCAGGTGTTTGCAGTGCAGCCTGATCTTCGTTGTTGACAAAAATACATTAACATGAGCAAGCACCACACACTGTCATGTGAGAGGGTGTAGAGGTGCAGATGAAATAACAATTATACTTTGAGGATTTGAAGAATTTTGTTCTATGCATATTTTTTTCCCTATTTAACCAATAGAATTTTTATTAAAAATGGATTTCTCTGGTGTGTAGTTCCTTAGACCCACTGTGTACCCGGTGGAAGCCACAGCGCTCTGGAATGTGACGTGACTCTTTGGACTAGTCTGTTGAGCCTTGATGGGGAATGATTAGACTTCAAAAGCATTCAGCTCTAAATGTGATTGTAGCTCAATTATTGAGTCTTTTGATTGACAGCATGCACATTATAAATGAGTAGGATGCTGCCCATGAAACAATATACGCTGCAGGAGTTCACTAAGAAAATAACTTGGATCATAAGATTAGACTTACAGCTGCTGAATACTTCTTACTTGTGATCTTCATCCTGAGATATGGGGTCTCAGCTGTAATTTGTTGGATGCGTGTCAACATTGTTGTTTTATCAAGGTAACCCTGATTTAAATCAACAAAAACTAGATTCACAATTACATCAACTTTGTAGCTTCTGGTTGTTGATAGGGTTCCCAGTGGGCTGTACAGATGTTTGGGAAGTACCAGGTTCATGAGGATACTTTTTTAATGCTTTGTAGGTAATAGCTCATAGGCTGCATTTTTAGTAGTCTGGAGAGAAGCGAGGCTTGAGGAGTGATTTAAGAGATCAAGGAAGAGCCTGCAGAGCGTGCAAGCTCCTGAAGGATAATTTAGGCCAACAGGGGAGCAGGGGAAAAGCTAATGTAGAGCAGGAGATGGCAGAGTGAACAGGATGCCGTGTTCATCTATCCAGGGATGAGACAGACGTGAGTGAAGCTGTGCACTGCCATGCAGGTGAGGTGAAATCTGAGGGAATGAGAAGCTGGCCGAGGGGCTTGTGGCCTTCTAGAGTTTCTTTTAAGTGTAGCTTGGCAGATTTCAAACTGCATTTAAAAAGATTTTGGTTTCCACAGACATTGCTATTAAGGTATTTGTTCTGAGCCTATTCGGTTTTTGTTACCCATTGCACCAAAAGCCACAAAATGCTTTTTAAATTGTCTTTTCTCAGAGACAGTGCTCAGGAACACATTGACCTGGTAATGTCATTCTCTAAATGATAATTTTTAAGCCAGACGCGCTTGTTAAACTTAAAAAAGGCAGTTTGGAGCAATCTCCCAGGTTCAGATGCAGATGGTTTGGACCATGTCCCAAGCTGTGCAGCTGTGGGCAGCTCATGGAGACTCCAGGTTCCATCTTTGTGCTGTGGATGAAATCCTGTCATATCCCCCCCCACTGGTGTGTTGTTAAATCCAACTCTGACTGCAGCGTACTGGGGCTGTTGGTGGCTGAGAAAATCCAGTTGTGATTGGCACTGGTTGTGTAGCAGAGGTTCCATCAGACATTGGACAGTCAAGTGGGGATCAGAGATAAAAAGACGGGAGTTTTGTGTGGCTGGAAGTGGGTGAACTCTGTGTGTGTCCCTCAATGGAAGAAGCCACCATCTCTCTCCAGTGAGCAGGAAAAGAATTAGATTAACTTTTCTCAAGTGACAAATTTGGCAGTGTTATCTCTTAAAAACAATTATTGGCATGAAGATAATTCAAAGACACTTAATGATGTAAGCGTGTAAACTTTCCCAGGTGGCACCATCTGCATATGTGATTAAAAAACCGAAAATGACAAAACAAAGAAAACAATGTACTTTAAAAAGTGAAATTAATGTATTTTAAAAAGTGAAATTAATTTGTAAAGCCATTTGGCTTATTAATTAGAAAACCTTCAAAAACCAAAACATCCTTGAGTTAATATATATAAGACAGAAACCTTTGGAGAAGATACCTTGTGCACATTTTCTTATAAGAATCCCAGGATTTTGCTTTACATTCTTTACCCTACTGTAGTTTATAATGAGCCTTTCAGCTAAATTTTACTGTTAATTGACATAGTGCTGACTTGTCTGGATCAAATAAGGCCTGTGAGGAGGAGCTGAGGGCATTCAGCCTGGATAAAAGGAGGCTCAGGAGTGGCCTTATCGCTCTCTACAACTCCCTGACACGAGGGAGCTGGGCTCTTGTCTCGGGCGACCAGCAACAGGACAAGGGAAACGGCCTCAAGCTGTGCCAGGAGAGGTTCAGGTTGGACATCAGGAAGAATTTCTTGACTGAGACTGGTCAGGCATTGGAAGGGGGGCTGCCCAGGGAGGTGGTGGAGTCCCCATCCCTGGAGATGTTCCTGAAATGACTGGGCATGGCACTCAGTGCTCTGGTTTAGTTGACAAGGTGGTGAGGGTTGGATTTGATGATCTTGGAGGTTTTTTCCAACCTTTACTTTTTATGATACTGTGATCTGTCATGTGCCACTGTAAAGCTTTTGGCTCAATACTCTTTGGTCAGACAAGCCTCACTTCTTTCCATGCTGAAGATGGTGACATTTGTTGTCATCCTTTAAAGCCTGCAGAATCTTCACCAGTGTGTCTTTGTGTTTGTCCCAAAAGACCCAAGTCTGATACTGCAAAGGTATTTTACATTTTAGACTAGGCTGGGGTCCACTGTTAGAGTGATATATCAGGTTTTTTGTGGCTATTAACATATTCACTGGTAGAATTTTTTACAAATACTCCCAAAGCAAGCTGATTTCTAAAATAACTTTTAAAAGATCATCTGGCTTCTGCTTGGTCTTTTCTCTATTATGTGCTAACAGCCTGACAAGAAAATACTTGAGTCCCAGGTCCTCTGAATAGCGTTCTGTAATCGTGTGCTGAAGTCTGTAATTCAAGACTGGTTGCATTTTAAAAGAAAATTATTATGGTCATGTAGTGTCAGAGGCTTTTGCATATCAAGGCAAACAGCTTCTTCAGTTCCTAAATCTTCTGCCTTTTGCTGTAACATGGAGTAACTAATCTTTTTTTTATTGCATTTATCCCCCCAAACCCCGCATCAAAACCAGCCACTTGATTAGATTTCATACTTTGTAAAGCATTTTGAGAACTGCTGATTAAAAAGAACTGTATGAATGTGAAGTATATATTTTTCTGTTACTAAGCATTCATCAAGTTTAATTTGTGGGAACCAAGGCCAAGAAGGCTGATGTTGGTAGGAGCAAGCTCTTTAAAACCTGGGAAAGGGAGGCGGAAGCTTTGTCAGATGAATTGTTGGTTGACAAGCACTGCCCAGGAAAGGTATAAATGGATTAAAAGTTTCCCATGTGGGGAAGGACATGATGTGGGGAGGAGGGAGGGAATAATTAGTCAGTTTGGAGATCCTCCTGCAGCAGTTCATCCTGCAGCGGCAGCATGGCCACCAGCGGATGCTGCATCCGTAGGGATGATCTCGGAGAAGCTGCTTTGCTTTCTGTCATCACTTTAATGAGCCGCGGTGCCTGGATAAAGTGCATCAAATGAATCCGAGAAATATTTAAGCTGAAATATGTATTAAGGGTAGTAGCTGGCCCAACCCCTTAATTTTTCCCCACGTCATTCCTAATTCATAAAAACAAACCATAGAACAGCCTTGAACTTTGTGCAAAAATCTGTTGCTCTGTAATTTGCAATTTAAATGATACTTCTCTGTATTTGACTGCAGGCAAGATCAACTATTCTATTCCCATCCAATTTAATGCTTTTAGTTTTGGGTGTGTGCGTGGGACATCCTGGAATACTAATTATTTTTTCCCCTCCCTGTTCCTTGTTGCAGAGCCATCAACAAGAAGGATCTGCTGTTTTTGGTAGTTCCCTTTCATTGTTTTTCAGTGAAGGTTCTGTCTTCAAATTTGGATTTGTCTGGGTTTTGTTTGTTTTTTAACCAGTGTGATTTTTAAACAATGTGTTCTGGCTAGTGTTTGCATAATTTACAGAAAACTTCATTTAGTGGGTATGGAAGTTGGGGTTCATGTAACTGCAGAGAAGGCAGGGCGTGTCCTGCTTGAAGCAGAGACAGATCCATTTGTTGTTTCATGTTGCCGTCGTAAACATTGGAAGAGAAACACCATTTCTAATGATGGAATAGGAAAGTGTTTCTCAACTTAAGTGATGGCAATACAGCCCTGTCCCCTTCCAGCTGGCCAAAACCAGCCACTGGTCCCCTTTTATAGCGAGGACCAGCTGGACCAGAGGTGGTCCATAACTGTCACAACATTTCTCAGCATCAAATGTTTGTGGGGGTGATATGATATTGGTAACTGCAGCATGGCCAGAAATACTTTATTCTTGGTCTGCTTTGTGTACTGTAAATACACACCTGGAGAACATAGGGAATGGCATGGCTAGTGTGTTCCGAATAGATCAGTACAAGGAGGAGGATGTACCTCTGAATAGTAAAAACAACGTATATCGTGAGGAGGTGAAAAATGGGAAGCGTGGCGATGCTTTCACCCCTTTGACCTCTGTAACCAAAGATATCTGCAGTTATTGGCTCAAGGAGACCCATAACTGGAAGAAAAGGTAATTGCAGTCTTGTTACTACAGTATTATTGAGAAATAAAGCTTAGAATTCAATAAATTTTCCATTTGTCGGTCTTTGTAGGTGTCCTATAAATCCAATAATTTCTGAGGTAAACGAGGTTGTGGAAAGTTTCATGGTCTGTCTGAAGTCTGCACATTCTGCATGAAGAAGCTGTAAATACTGATATTACTGAATTGTAGAGCTTACTTGTTTTGGGAACCTGGGTTTTCTCCTGTAACTAATACTAGCCCTTTGCAGAATTAATGAAATACTTAGTGGAATTTTGACATTAAAAGAGAATTTCTAAAAGCTGTAGAAAAGGGTCTATCAAATTATCACATGTTGTGGAAAAACATCATTGCTGTACTGCAGTATAAACATTTTTTTATTATGTAAATAATACGAAACTTTAAAAAAAAATTTAAATGGTAATACTAAGTTTTGCTCTATTTAGTTCTTCAAAGACCTTTTCATGATTTTACTCTGTAGTCTAAATGGATGAAAACATAATCCATATTTAAATCTTTTCCTCAAAGTGTAGTGAACTTTAGCTCCTCTGATAAATTTAGATCATTTTTCTTCTTGCTAAGCTGGAGGAGTGTTTTTAATAGCTCTTAAAAGTTTGTCTTATGTGGCACGTGATGGAAAACAATTCCACCAGTAGCATTGCTGTAGAGATGGAGAGAGGTACAGATCATGTTTTCTCTTCGAACATCTGACTCACCAGAGCTGCCTGTTAATCCTGACAGCTTTATTGCAAAGCAAAGAAAGCG
The DNA here is from genome assembly GCA_013397775.1 of Eulacestoma nigropectus. Classification (NCBI taxonomy): domain Eukaryota; kingdom Metazoa; phylum Chordata; class Aves; order Passeriformes; genus Eulacestoma; species Eulacestoma nigropectus. Next base: position 912,755 of record VZTE01003821.1, on the reverse strand, counting down.
GCTGAATAAATTCAGGGAAAAAAAATTTGCAGCATCACTGCCTACCCGCAGCAGAGACAGTGACCCTGGGATTAAAGGGAAGGAGAGGCAGGTGTTCTTGGTTTGCCTTATATGAGGACTTAGGTGCTGTCACTCTCCCTCAGCTAGAATATTCTAAGGAAACATTTATTTTGGTAGGGGAAAACATTCTCAGTTCGGTTACACTAAGTTGGCCATGTTCACCACTTGCTTTCCTGGTTGTTTTTTTTTGTTAGTAGGTATGGAGGCTTGAATTTTCTAAGCATAGTCCAGATCTTGCCTTGCTTTTGTATGCGAAGCATTTAGACCCCCAGATAAGTTCTTCTGAACTTACTTTTCTGCAAAGCCTCTTAGGAAGACTTGTGGGTTTCTTGCTTTTTGTGGGTTTCTTATAGCTCTAGTACTCTAGTGAATCAGAGAATCCTAGAACGTCAAGGGTTGACCTTAAAGCTCATCTAGTCCAAAACCCCCTGCCGTGGGCAGGGACACCTTGCACTAGACCAGATTACTCAAGGCTTTACTCATCCTGGCCTTGTAATGAATCCACCTCCCTGAGCGTTAGACCCTAATCCCAGCCACCAACAACGTATTTTGAATTTGAAAAATGTCTCTCTCTGTATCTCCCTCTGCTTTTTGGGTAAGTACTTATTTATATTGAGCTTATATAGGAGCCATGAATTAGAAGAAGTTTTGTGCCGCACAGGTGCCTGGCATGAGTTAAAAATGCATCAATTATGAGGCACCTCTCTCATGACAAAACCTCAGATTTCTTGCTGGGATTTCTGAACTAGCAAAGTGATTTTGTTCAAAAGATGGGATATGATTGCATGAGCCTTGGTCATTCATATGGATAAGGAATGTCACCCAGCCCTCATTTGTGTGTAAGCCAGTTTTTTCCTTATTTTGCTTCATTTGGATACCTGATGGAATCTCTTTCCCTGCCAGCCACCGGAGGTCTGTAGTGGGCCGGCACCATGGTCTCGGCGGGGGTTTGGATAAAATTTGAGGGTTTTGCCTCCTTTGGATTTTGAGAGGCCAATATGAGTCTGTCAGGCTTGGATTTGCCTGGTGCCTGTGGTGTGTCCATGCTGTAGGTGACTGAGGAGCTGCTCAGCGCAGCCTCGGAGCGCTGAGATCACTGGGGTGAGTGTGTAGGAATCCCAGAGGGTTTGCGCTGCAGACAGAGCATCGATCCCCAGCCCGGTGCCAGCTCGGCGTGTCATTGCCCAGACATGGCCTCTAATACCAGCTTCAAGAAGAGCTGCCAAAACCACAGTGCTCAAGGCCTCTCCCTCTGAGTTCAGCCAATGCTCGAACGAAACAGCCCCCGGCTTGTTCCTCCGGGACACAGGCCTGCCTTGTTAGGAAATCGGTGAAGTTTGGGAACCCACAATACCTCACATAGCTCTCTGTACAGTAACGGAGGGTGGAAATAGGGCCATAGGCATGAGCAACCAGACGAGTTATAAATATAGAATACTCTCTCAATTCCAGTTTCGTTAGTCATGGGAGGACAGTGAGAGTTTTATAAACTTATAAGGAATATACAAACAGTTCTGAATTTAAAATAACTCTGTATAATTTTTTTAGTGTGTGAAAAGAATATTCTTTTTTGAGACCATCCATGTAAGTATCTGCTATACACAGAGCGTAAGGATCTGCGTATTTATATGTTCATGTGAATGTGACTTGAGATGACAAAAAAAGGTACCGGAGAAGAAAAGCGTAGCTCAAACGTGCCAAACTCGAGCAAAAACAGAGTGGGAAGCAGCGTGCTTCCCACTTTGTGCCAATATCAAAAACATGAATCCCCTCTTTTTCTTTAATAAGTGCTGTCTGTTGCCGTCTCCAGCTTCAGAGCAGCCAGGCAGTGTCTCTGAGCTGGCTTTGCTGCAGTCTGGAGCCCCTGTCAGATCCAGGGATACAGCTCACCTTGGCTGTCCTTCCTACAAATAAATGAATAAACGTCTGGTACTCCCTAATCTGATCACAAATCCTTACTACAGGGAAGGATTTAGAAAGTCCAAAGCAATGTCATTATTATTTTTTCCCAGTCATGCTAGCAGGAATTCCTCAAAAGCATGTGGAAGTGTATCAGCAGAGACAACTCAAGCATCCGAGTCTTAGCTGTGTGTGAGTACACGGCCGGCAGCGCTGTGTGTGCCGTTTGTCCTGTGAGTATGTTCTGTGTGTTTGCAGTTTCTGGGGGATGTCACAGTCAAGCAGTTTATTTATCAAACTGTTGGAAGAACCGAAATAATTCAGTCTCACAACGGAGGAGGTTTTTAAAGGTACTGAGCTAAGGACAGGCAGGACGACACTGTCATCCTTCAGTTGGGTTAGCAGGAAACACCGAGCACTCGCGGCTGCTGCTGTTCCATCCATGCTCCTCACTGACCCAGGGCACTTTTTCTCAGGGGCTTCTGACTCAGGTGTTTGAGTCCTTTGCTTGGCTTGAGCTGTCTGGGGATTCAGAGCTGCTGAATTTGCAGCAGTTCACTTGGGGCCTCCTTTAGCTTTGTGGTCATGTCCAGTGCCACAATGGACTGGGAGCATCCTTGCACTTCCCAAAGCAGGTTCTGCAGCCCAGCTCCAGCTTTTCTGTCCACACACAGAGCTGGTCAGGAACCCATAAGCAAACAGGCAACTGTTGCAGCAGTTTTGTTGTTTGGAGGTCAGACCATGGAGGATGGAGTTAAAAATTTAGGTCCAGATAGTTCAGGACGATTTACAGACTATGAAAGCAGTTTGCATAAAGTCTAAAATGGTAATTCAACATTTTCCCATTTCCCTCAGAAATGCTTCTGTCCATGGTTGTGGTATATGAGAAGAAGCTAATTCTAATACACCTTAAAGTCAGCTATATCCTTCCCACTGCCAGTGTTGCCTGTAAATTTGTTAGAATGCATTAAGAAATGGTTTAATGCACAATCTTCCTGTCTGCTTTTAGGCCTTAGAAATTCTGGCACTTTCTGTATTCCCTCTGCGTTTATAATAGAGGAAGATTTAGAATGAAAAATATATTCCGTGGCTATTAAAACCAAGGAGAGAGCTCACCCTTTGATTGTTGTGGATCTCTAGAGCACAATCTTCAGTTGCTGTCAGATTTGCTTACACTCTTGTATTTGTAGAAGTCCTGACAGAAATACTTTATTTGATCCTTTTAGCATAATTGCCTTAATATTGTTTGGAGCATCATTGCTGTTGTTGTTAACAGGGTGCCTCTCACTTGCAGTGTACGGATATTGTAAGTGATGTCATACTCCCAGATTTGGTAGTTTGTAATTTAAAACAAACACACCAGCTGTCTCTGATAACTTCGCAGACCATCAGCATTCTTGCAACTTGTTCTGCCCTTCCGTTGTCATCCTGCTCTTTTCTCGGGCTCCTGAACATCTGGATCTTAATCCTGGTTTTAGTGGCCTATCTCACTAACAGGTGAACAGCTTGAAAAGTCTTGCTCTGTAGTAAAACAGTTTGAATGGTCTTGGTCTTTCTGGTTGTTTCCTTGTATTTTCATCTTTCTAATGTTCAGAACTACAGGTTTTGTCATTTGTTGTTGTCATCTTAGTTGGAGATGAACAAAAACTTTCTGAGTTTGCCCCACTGTGTGTATTATGAACAATTTTCCTGAAGCTTTTTTTTCCTTTTAGTGTTAGTATAATTAGCCCTCGGCTGGAGCAGTGTTGATTCAGCCTCCAAGACGAACATTCTGTTTCATTGCTGGTGCCAGAGTGGTTAAGCTGTTGATGGGTGTAAGGCATGAATGCAAAGGGCATTCCTGGAATGGAGCAGGAGCTGAATCCCTCCGAACCAGTGACTCTTGTTTGCCCTGGATTAAACTGCCATGATCTTTCGGCATTAAGAGAACTACATAATTTAGGCCAGTGTGATAATGTTATCAGGCTGTCTTCCTCCTTTAGAATAAATCTGGAATGTGAACAGTAGTCCTCCTCCAGCTGGGCTTTTGCCAGGAGATGGCTGACCAGCACTCCTTGCTTGCAGTATATTAATTAAATCCTGTAAAGCTTATTGCCTTACACTTGCAGCATTTGGAAGACAGGCAGATTAAATCTAGCTTTAAGCAAGAACAAGCAAAACCCCAATATATCGCTCGTAATCTGCAGCAAAAAGAAAAATAATTTGCCTCAGAGCTGTTCTTCGGCAGCACTTTGCTTTCCTTATCTGTTACTGCAGAGTTCAGGAACTTCAGTTGTCCCGTTCGGAATGTGGACAAATCCGTGGCAGTGAGTGGTGGGGGATGGTAGTGTATGGGGGAGCAGCTTTCACCACTGCAGGGGGGCCCTCATGTTCCTGCCTTCATCCCCACTCTGATCAGTGTTACTGTTCTGATTTGCATCTTCCAGTGGGAAATTTCCCTGTGCGTAGAGGAAATGTTTCTCGAACAGTGCGGTACTGATGGTAAAACATTCCCACCAGTTTGTTTACCCAGTGTTGAAGATAGAGTGCAACTGGCCCAAACTCCCCAGAGATGGTTGTGTATCTGCCTCCGTGGGGTTTGTTTACGTACTGAATTCATACTGGCGTGGAAGGGACTAAATGGCCTTGTTTTTTTCCTCATTTTCTTGAGTGCCAGCTGCAATGATGCCAGTCTGGGCTGTGCTGGGCAACATAAACTGTTTTGAAAGAGAATGCAATTTGTGCTGCCTGGGTTTGTCAATAACTCTTGTTTGTTTGCACCTTCCTGGGCCGTAGTGTTACGCATTGGGGAGCAAATGCGCACTGCCTATGCTATCCATGGGTTCCTGTTGACTGTGGGATAAGGTGGTTGTTTTCTTCACTCAGGTTTCCATTTGCTCTCATTTCAGTGTGATGGGAGTTCCTGTAACGCTGCTGGAGCATTTAGCAGGGTTGATTGCTTCATTTGCAGAAACCTGAAGGGATGGGAGTTTTACAGTGCCAAAGAGTGTCCCCAAGTCCTCTAGTCTGAATAAAATGGATCTGGCACACATGTTGTTTTGTATCACAGCTGGGAGGCCTGGAAGCTGTTTTGGTATAACTTCTAGGGTGAGGAATGAATGAGAGGTGGCCAAAAGAGGGATGTGTGGGGTCATCAAACTCCAGTGTATCCAACTGAAATACACTCATTGAATGATGAATGTTTCCTCTCTGCTTTTTGCATCTGGTGGAATCTGAGAGTCTCCAGGTGCTGGATGGTGCTGGACTTTCCTAACCTGTCTCCTACTCCTTTCTTCCACTTCCTTTGCTCCGGAATCATCTACAGGTGCTTCCATCTGAGCAGTTGGCTCCAACTGTTGCACAACTGTCTGTGTACTGGTTTTCACCCATAAAATCCTGAGGAAGGGGATGCAAGAAGAGATTCTGTGATCAGTCTTTCATGTGATTAAAAACTGGGTAGTTAGTGGGCTGGTGGCTGATGTCAGGCTGGGCAAATCCACTGAGGTTATTTTGAGGTTCTGGATGCTTCGTCACTCCTACTCCTTCATGCAGGGATAAAGGCATATACAGCATCTGTGACAAACAGAAATACCGAGAAGTGAGAGACCAAAAAGCTTTGTGTGGAGGCTGACCAGGTGTAGTGGGAAGAAAATAATTCACTGAACCACTTTAGAATAATTTCAGGATCCTTGGAAAGGTCTCAGGGATAAAAATGGGTTGGTAGTGACGAGGATTTAAACATGGAAATGCATGACTTATCTTGAGTCAGATGTAGCTTGTGGGCTGTAGACTTAATGCCCTCTTGGTATAAGTTTGTATAGACCTATCCAAGTATTTTGCTGGTGGACATGACTCTACATACTGGAGGTTTAAAGAAGGAGGAGATGATCTCTTTCAGGTCCTAGATCAGTGCTGGGTTGAACTGAACCTTTGAGATCTGGCAGTTAATGTCAGAAGCTGCCAGTTCATGCCTTAACTATTAGAAAGTTCGACATGGCAGCATTTTTTGCCTTCAAGATTTTCACTGAATTTTCAGTTTTAGAGGAGGGGGAACAGAAAAGACAAAAAATATACCATTGTTGACATGCTGCTAATACCTGTTTCTTTGGTAATATAAAGATTGACACAGCTGCTCTGAGTGGCCTCTTCAGTGCCTTGGGAGATGACTTTTACCCGTATTTCTGTGATCAGAACATGCTACTGCATGTATTTAATATGTGTATTTCCTTTTATTCTGTAGTTTTTGATTCCAGCCCTGACTATGAATCACTGGAACTGGATTTTCTGAGTAATGTCTCTCCAGTCTCTCTATTCTCACAGAATATTGGGCAGAAGAAATCAGGTCTTGTATAGGCTGTTTGAGCATTTGAAGTCAGCTGTTTGAAAGACCGTACCAAAGTTTAGCCCATTAAAATGCAATATTTTAAAAATTCTGTCATGTAGAAGGATTAACATTCCAAAAGTGACCGTATTTTTCTGTCTTTGTGGATAAAATTAGACAGCTAATTTTTTCAGTAGTTGGCTAGGAGAAAACACTCCCTTCCTCCTCTCGTTTCTGCTCAAAATGAGGCACTTTTTTTCCCCCTCTATTTTTTTTCTGAAACATTATTTTATCTGAAGGATGCTCTAAAAAAGCCGAAAGATTATATTAAAAAACCCCCCAAACCCAAAGAAGGATCAAATATCTTTTTACAAGGAGAGAAAGAATCTTTAAAAAATATTTATCCCACACTTGGCAACCTTTTGCTTGCCCGCGTGTGACTGGCGCGGTGCCATCCTTGGCTGAGGCCGGCGCCTCTGCTTGCCAGGAGTCTTCCTCCTCTGGCTGCATTTTCACTCCCTGTGACTGATTGTTTATTCACCTGATTTTTCTGCTCCAGCATTGTTGAAGTCATGGCGTCTTGGAGATGATAAGAACACTTTGTCTGTCCAAACTGTACGATAGCCATGATGTCAATGCGGGGTGTTTGCAGCGAGCCCTGGCGTGGTGCACACTCCGCATAGCAGGGAGGGATTAGATGTCAGACAAACTTACTGCCACCTCCTTAGCCTGAGCCTGTCCAAAAGGGAACTGTCGTAAATACAGGCAGATGATTTGTCTCTTGCTTTTAAAATTTTTTTTCCCCAGAGTTGTGTTTGAGGATTTCCAAACCTTGCTTTGTGTTTGCAGTTCTGGTTTAGCATCTTGGGGGTTTTAATTTAGGATAATGAGTCTCTGAGTCAGATTGTCTTGGGGCTCCTTGTGTTTCTAAGATACTTGCATTTAGTTTTAAGGTATCTCCTTTCTGTATGTCAGGTCTGAATCTGATTTGCTCAGTAAACAGGCATCTTGAAATGAAAAATTTTGCCCCCTTTTTTTTTTTTTGTCGGTGATCATAGTATCTTAATAGTATTTGGAAAATCTCCTGGATTTTTCAATTGACAGGGAAAACTCATTTGAAGAAATCAGAGATAAGATGAAGCATGGATGGATAAAGAAAATTCTGTTGTTGGTTTTGCTCCAGTAAATTTGATTTGTGGCTACTGGTTCTCTTGTACTGTCTTTCTCTGAAGATCTGATGATCTGACACTACTTTCACTCCCTAAATGTAAATGGATGCTGGTCTAGTCAGGCCTCCATCATCTCTTTATTAAAGTGCTTAAGGGTCTGCCCCTCTCCACATCTTGCTTTGACTTCCTTCTCCCATGGCTGCCCTCCAAGGTCTCTGAAATTTTCCATTATTTTGCTATCTTCATGTGATGACAATTAAGCATTTTTTGCCCTTGGGCTTGTCAACAAGGATTTGTTCAGGGGTTGGTTTTTTTTTGTATATCGTCATCAGCTTTGTGTTCCAAGGCACTGTTGTACCTGGCTGATAAATTCTGTCCCCGAATGTCAGCCCACTGTTTGCTCGTGTTTGTGTCTCTAACGTTCTTGCAAAATAAAGTCAACAAGTTACCGAGTGTATTGCAGGGCGCTTTTCTTGGCCAAAGTATTTTGGAATCTGCATTTTACGTGTTTTGGTACAAATCTAGGAGCCCAAGTAGCACAGTTTGGGAGGGTGGGGGGAGGATAAATTGGTCTGGACTGGGAGGTCAGCCAGTGTTGTTTTGTAAGGTTTTTAGAACAGGGATATCTGAGGGAACTGGCGTGTGAGGCAGATAAGGCTTTTTTGTTGATGATAATAAGTCCTACACACACACACAGAAGTTCTTGTTCTGCCTCTTCAAAGAAACAGGATACCCGTATTGTCTCCAGGCTGAAAACTCTGCCAGCGTTAGCAAGAACAAGCAGAAAATAGGACTGAGGAAAAAGCGAGGTTGCTGAGCTTTTAAAAAATTATCTTTATAAAGTTTTCAAGAGTTCATGTTAAAATGGTTGTGCTTAAAATATTATAGTTTTGAAAACCTGTTTCACTGATTGCCTTTTTCATGTGAACTGTTGTATCATTCTGTGCTCCAATTTGTATTTCTGTAGACCAGAGACAGCAGATTCAGCAGGAGATGCAGGGAATCCTATTTTTATACCAGACTGCTCATGAATGGCAGAGGCATTAAGGGAATACAGGAGTCTTTCCCAAGAATGAAATAAGCTCTATCTGTGTTTATCCCAATACTTAGTACAGCAGTGCTTGTTTTCCAGCAAATTGTTCAGATGAAAACAAAAAATGATGTATTTAATCAATACATCCAGCAATGAACTTCGTGGAGGCATGAGGTGAGGGGTGTGTGTGGTTTTTTTAGTAGGGCTTTGAACTGGAAATGTAGCTACCACATGAAATCTGAGTTCTGGCACCTACTCAGCACAGCAGTCCATCTGCTAGCAAGACACACTGATTTATTTTTTTTTAAATCCCTTAGTAGCGCCAGATGCAAGTCCTGTGCACCTTAAGGTGAAAGGCAATTCGTGATGCCTTACTAAGGTGGCATCTGGGCAGACTTCTGTTGCACTGGTGCAGATTACAGGCAAAAAGAATAGACACCTGTATACGTATTTGATTTTGGGATAAAGGTTTGGGGTGTATGGTTTGTTTCCTTTTCAAGAAAAAAAAAATCATCCAGCATCTTCAGACAATGCAGTATTTAGCAGTGATTGCCTCTGCATCCCTGCTCTCTGTAGTCTTACAGGCTCTGCAAAAATTTTCTCCATTTGGTTTGCATGTGATAGCTGTGATACTTGTGGTACCTGGGCAGGCATCGGCCGTGCTCATGGTCCCACCTCCTTGTTCTCATAGTCTTCCCCCTCCATCCATTTAAAAAAGGAGTTTAACATTAATCACAGTCAATATAGCATCATCTTGACAAGAAAGGCAAAATTCTTCGATGGCATTTTGACAAGTCCTTTTCAAGGTGGGCACTACTTAAAGCTGTCAGAAAATGGCTCTTTATAATCAAAAGTCAGTGTAGGATGTCGACATCCTTGATGCAGAGCTATGAGCAGTGGGGTTTTTTGTGGTTTTTGGTTTGTTTATGGGGGAATTATTGTTGTTGTTATTACTGTTATTATTATTGCTTAATAGCAGTCTCGAGCATTTTGCCCTGTGTCAGGATGGTGGAGTTCTGCTGAATGGGATTGTGAAAACTGGAAAACCTGGACCTCCTTATGGGAAGAGGAGGGCCTTAAAATTTTAGGGTGTTTAGTCCTGCATTAAAACAACACCGTAGCTGTGAACTGAGAGATAAATCACAATGCAGAACTAGTGCAGAGTTTCATCAACTGCTTCCATGGTCAGTTGGGGATGTTAACTTCTCTCCTGAGTCTCTGCTTTCTGCTGGAATCATTCAGTTTAAACGTCTGTGGTGCTCTTCTTGGATCTCTCTGTAGTGGCACCACTGAAATCCAGTTTTCTGCTCTTGTTACTGATACAGTGTTTTAGCTAAGTTAGAAAGGGGCAAACAGCTACTTAATGCAAACCAGATTTGCAATCTGTGTGTTTCCAGAGCCTCTGGCACACGGCTCGTGTGGCTAAAAGGCCATAGAGTGCTGTAATCAAAATGCTGTTGTTACATAAATATAATGCTGCCACTTCTTTTGATCTAGCAGTGGTGAGCTCGGCTGCTGAGGATTCTGCTCTTTGTTCATGTCTTCCAAGCTGAAATGCTTTCACATAAAACGAATGTCTCCATAAATTTGCACCCCATTTTTTTTTTCTCCCTTTCATATTTTGTTCTCTGAACCCAGAATTTGAGGATAAGGCAGAATTCTGTTAGGCTCTTCAGGGGAAAATAGTAGCTCTGTAATTCCTCTGTATTTGATGTGGATGATGATTTGATACTTTATTAAACCGCATTTTGCACACATAAGCAACATTGTGATGCTACACTGGGGTCAGCCCAACCATGTGTGCTGCAGTAGAGCAGTGCTTCCTTCTACAAGTGTAATTAAGTTGTTTTGAAGGAAGCTTGTTTTCTTGCCAATAAAAGACCAATTTGAAGTACAAATAGGAAAGACAAGAAATGCTTAGAAAGACAATAAGTCAGCATGCCAAAAAAAAAAATTATCCATAATACTAGGGCTATGGAATAGGTTCCAGTACTGCCTGTTTCCATTATCCTTATGTTGATCTTGCTTTCAGCAGTTTTCTTTATTACTTACTTGGTTCATGTCATAAATTTGATCTGAGAAAAAGATACTTTCAGGCAACTAAAGCTGAGAAAACCAGAATTTTTTACAGTAGTGAGTTTGGTTTTTTTTCCAAGATGCTCTAGAGCGCAGGGATTGAATTGCCATAGAGTTAGTTGCACAGAACAGGGTTTTTCCTTTAGTTCCACTCACCTCAGCAGCTGTTGCTCATGCTCCCTTGCTTTGTGTCCTGCAGTGTGCCCCAGCTCGTGTGGGAAGCGAGCCTGCACAGACCAAAACGAGTGTTGCCACCCCGAGTGCCTGGGGAGCTGCACGGCGCCCGACAACAACACGGCGTGCGTGGCCTGCCGCAACTACTACTACGAGGGCGTGTGCCTGCCCACCTGCCCCCCCAACACGTACAAGTTCGAGGGCTGGCGCTGCGTCACCAGAGAGTTCTGCTCCAAAGTCCCCGCCACGGACGCCAGCGAATACGAGAAGTTTGTGATTCACAACGACGAGTGCATGGCCGAGTGTCCCTCGGGCTTCATCCGCAACGGGAGCCAAAGGTAACGCAGCTTCTGGTCGGGTTGTCCTGTTTGGGTTTGCCACTCCCTGTTCAAGGGTAGCTTGGGGTGCAAGTTACTTGGGGTAGAAGGGAGGACGTAGGAGGGGGAATCGCAGTGGCGAATTGTGTGGCTTCCTGGTAGAAGCTGACTTAGACCTTTCAGTGCTGAATCCACCTGATGGTTTGTGGTCCTGTGCTGCATCAGTGGGCTCTGGTTCTTCAGCAGGGCTGGAGGATGTCATGCAGTGCAGAACCAGGTCTTCAAGTAGAGAGTAACAAAATGAAAGTGAAGCCCAAGGTTGGAGTTGGCTGATGATCATTATCACACAGAACAAACCATAGGAGTTACCTTGACTTGCATATTATTTGCTTTATGTGTGCCTGCATATTACACAGGAATTCTTCAGTGTATTGAATTTAATTTCCATTTTTTCACTACTTCCAGGAGATAACAATGGTGTCTTAGAAGGAAGTAATCTTATAGATGGTGACAAAAATAATGTAGCAGCCAACAATATTATACAACAATATTATGCCCATGTGGTTAAAGCAAGGAGCTTTCATTGCCTACTGACCCTTGGAAGTCATGGACTTTGAGTAAAGGATAGTCAGTGTGCCAACATTTGTAGTGCTTGAGTATTATGCTAAAAAGGTGTCTTTGTAGGCTGCTGTGCTTTCTGCAAAGGTGACTGTGGTGATGCAGCAGTTCTGTGTCTGTGCATGCGTGTCATCACTCTCCAGTTGGCATTTGGATACAAGCAACTTAACACAGCCTTTGCCCAAATCCAGATATTCACCTGAGAAATGCAGCTTTTGTTATCTCCTGGAGCTTGTAGTAGCAGCTGTTTGAGCCGCTTACGCTGGAGTGCGCGGCCATCCTGTCTTATCTCAGTGTTGTGCTCTCTGCAGAGATTGAAAGGAGCTGTAACTCAAGGCTAGTGAATGTTCTGTTCCCCAGAGGTGCTGTTAACAAATAGTTGCAAATGGAAAGCATTTCCAGCATTCTTTGTACATTTAGTTGAAGCCTCTTTCTTGTGTCTGCAGCTTTTAGTGGTTTGTGGCATGTTATAGAGCAGGATTTTGAAATATGAGCTTACTACTAAGAAAAGGAGCTGCTTTCTGTTATGGTTTAGGCATGGAAAACTGTTATCAATTTACATGTTTCTTTAAGCCTCAGAGAAAAGTGGGTTCAGTTTCTTTAAAAAATAGAAATAGTAAGTCCATGTCCATCAGTGTTGTCAGTACAAACCTTTGTCTTTGGAGCTGGCTTTGGGTTTTTTTCATGTTTATTTTTTCTCTCTGAAGTGATAAGGTGGAGTAAATAATCATGAAATACTAGAATAATCATAAGTACTAGAATAAATTGAAAAATAAAAATTACCTTGAATCAGGAAAGACATGTACCAGGAGGAGGGATCAGAGGGCCTGTGTTGTTCACAGTGTCCAAGTTTGAGATGAATGTGTAGGGAATATAACATGGAGCCTTTAAAAAGCTGCTGTAGCCAAAGGCTGGTCTGCCCTGAGTTCTTGTTGCTTGAGTTTGGCCACTAAAAATGCTTCTCAGTGCCTGTGAGTAGAAGAAGCGGAAATGAGCCTGTGCTTCAGTGTTGCCTCCCAGCTTCTGGCAATTTGGTTTCTCTGAGTTTGTGTCTTTCTTGATGTTTCCATCTGTATCACCCGTTTTGAACCTGCTTAGACTTCTGGCCTTCTAATTCCTGTTGCCAATTAGTTGTCCTTGTATCAAGATACAACCTTCTGTTTCCTTAAACTTGCTGCTTTAATGCCTCTTAAGCTGTAAGAAGTAGTGACTAATTGACTGCTCACTTTCTCCACATCCCTCCTGACTGTGTGCCCCCACAGTTGTCTCTCTGAGTTAAATGGCCAGAAGCATGGAATTCCCTAGTGCTGAGCTTTAAATATTGGTTTAAGGACATGGACACAGACAACTTTATAAGAACATGAACAGTATTTTCCCATCTCCAGTTCTTGGCTGGCCTATTTTGTGAGGTTGGGCCTGGATTAGCATGAAACCTCCCTGCACTCTGAGGCTGCGTGCGTAAATGGGAAGGGAGGGGTTCCTGGGTACAATTCAGTCAGAGAAAATGCACAGTTGCAAGGGCACTGGGTTTTACCTGAGGTGCCTTTGACTTTGGAAGGACCATAGAGCCTTCCAGAAGCTGGCAGACTGTGGGTATGGGTCCATTCAGTCACTGTAGGTGGTACAATGCTCCAGCCTCTCTGGAGTGCAGCAGGCAAGTGTATCCTGAACAAGCATGGCAGCTTTCATTCTAGCCCCGAGGATTTGCCTAAGCTTTAGAGGGAAATGTCTTGCAAAATTCAACTCAAAGCAGTCTGTAGCTTCAGAGCTGCCTATCTCTGTTTATTTTCAATATCCCCTTCTTTCATCACAGCATGTTCTGCAGCCCTTGTGAGGGGCCTTGCCCCAAAATTTGTGAGGATGGGAAAACGAAGACCATAGACTCTGTCACATCAGCACAAATGTTGCAGGGATGCACAATTCTCAAGGGAAATCTGCTGATCAACATCCGGCGTGGAAGTAAGTGATCGCCCTCTCTTTCTGAACCCCTGATAAGGCTGCTTTTCACATTTTTCCTTCTGTCGTCAGCGTAATGATAAGAACATTAAAAACTCAGCAAGCTGTTTGCTTTCCAGGCCCCTAGCAGTGCTCCTGTTTGATTTGGCCCACTGCAGCGCCATCCTGCTCCACGCGGGTGGAATAGGTATTCAGCTCCCAGGGAAAGCTGGTATTTTTGTTAGGTTTTTTGGCAGGACAAGGAACCAGGATTAGGCAGTTAGACAAGCAGTGGTCCCAAAGGAGTAATAAAGGCCCAAGAAGGTGGAAAAGTTGAAAATCCTTGCATCTGGGTAGATAAATAACTTGTCACATGGCACTATAAGTCTGCAGATCCTCAGTTTTTAAGGCAAGGTGTGGTGTTTTGCTAGAACATGGAATCCAGAGTGCTGAGAACTCGTATAAAGCCTAACACTGTGCTGCTGGATGGTCAGCATTAGTGAGCTGGCCACCTCTGTCACATGTCTTGAACAAGCGCTGGATTAAATTTATCAGAGCAGTGATTCATCAGCCAGGGAGGTGTTGACAGTTGATGAGCTCTTAAAAGCAGACTAAAAATCGCTGTTAGTTTTTATTGGACTTGTATGTCCCTATGGAAGGTCCCTTTTGGTTTCATGAATAAGGTTGAGAGATTGGGATCTGTTTGATTCCCTACCTCATGCTGAATGAAAGTTCAGGGTTTAGTTAAAGCAGCATGTGCATTTTTTTACTTGTGGTCCTACTGCTACAGGTACAATCTTCCCTTACGGGAGATGTTCCAGTTACCTGGGGCAAGCGTATGGGAGTTTTTAATTTAATTTAAGCATTATTTTAGAGTGCTGAAGAGCATCTGATTATTTGGTATGGGAACCAGCCATTGGTATTTGGTAATTGGTCTTCCCAGCTATGTGTTAGGACTTTGGTGTGTTTATGGCAGCAAACACACCCCATAGCAACTTCTCCCAGGTCCTTAAAAACTTCCCCTTGGAACTACAGCTTAACTTGGCAAGGTGATGACACCATGCAATGGGATTGGGCCAGAGTTTCTGGAGGTAAGGACAGCAAAGATTGAGCTTGTGAAGGATGGGGTGTTGAAGACCTAGGCAGGGACAGTTCATAGAGAGGAGGCAGTTCTGAAGAGTAGAGCTTCCTCTGCAGTAATTTTAATATTTTCTAATAGAAAATCAGATTCAGTAAGTTGTGTGGAACATGCTCCATGTCAGGAGGACTTCCTTACGGACTTCCTTTGCTGTTTCCTCAACTGGTTCAGTTTTGTAGCCAGAGCTTTTCAGGTCATGGAAAGCAGTGCTCTGTGGCCCAGAGCAGACCAGGAACACACCCTTTCCTCTCCATCTCCATCTTCAGTCTCATTCTCTGTTTTCCACTGGAGCTTTCTTGCCTGAGTTTTGCTCCATACCCAAAGAGCAGTTCAATCTCATGGTGTGTACATTTATACAAGGGTCTTTTCATCCCTGCCAGAATGCTGGCTCACCATTTGGTGCTGGCTTCAGAGGGCAATGCCCATGGAAAAATCAGGTATTCCAGTATGGAAAAGCAAGACCGGTTTCCCACTGTTACTCTGTGGCTTTATTTTGCCCTTCAACCATCTGGCTGCACAGGCAACTGTTCCTGGGGGGAGGAAAACCAGTGTCTCTCATTTTCAAAAGCAACAAGTACAAACATTTTCTTTTACTGAGCTAATACTGCATTAAGCAGAATATTAGTGAAAGCTGTGAATTCTGTTATGATAATGATTATCTTTTTCTTACTGTAGATAATATTGCATCAGAACTGGAGAATTTTATGGGTCTGATTGAGACAGTAACGGGGTATGTGAAGATTCGTCATTCCCATGCATTGGTCTCCCTGTCTTTCCTGAAGAACCTGCGGTACATTCTGGGAGAGGAACAGGTGGACGGGTAAGTGTTCAGATATTTGTGGATGCAATTTCACTTTAATAGAAAGCTGTGGAGAATAAGTCATTTACAGAATCTCCTCTTCCACTAATATGCAGCTTTTTTTTCCTCATGAACACCTCTGCACAGCATTGCTTGTTTGCATTACTGCCCAAATCAGCATGTTAAATTGAGTATATTACAAGCATTTTATGGTACCTTTGCTGTTGCTTTTCACTTTAGATTTTTCTAGGTAGATTCTTTACCTCAGTAAAGCGATTTTGTCTGTTCTTTTTGCTCTATTTGAGAAAAGAGCATCTTCAGAAACAATTGGATTTCTTTGCAGTTCTTTACTGTTGGCTTTTAACAGAGTTTTATGGACAAGTCAGCTGAAAGGAAATATAAATTTTACCAACCAGGGAGTGCAACTGGAAGTGACCCAATGAAGTGTGAAACACAGTGCAAGTTGCAATTGTTTGCAACTCCTTGAAATGTTAGCATTACATGGATTATCTACTGAGCATGCATAAGACTGGTCAGGAGAAGTTGATCCCTTGAAATGTTTGCTGTGGATTATGTTGCTTCTATAATTACTCACCATGTGATGGTTTTTGCTGTACATAACTGCTGTTCTCCTATGATGGTAAAAGATTGTCAAGGCAAAAGTTTTTATCCCTGCAGAACGTGTGATGCTGAGGTGTGGTGAGAGTCCTTCAGCAAACTGTCTTGCTCTTTCTCATCCCAAATTGAGTAGCCATCCCAAGTTAAAATCAGTGTTCTGTGGGAGAAATCAGTCACCCTCCATAATGACAGAACTGTTAAATGAAGCATTTGGGGAATTTGTAGAAGAAAAGGTGGTGGGAGGGTCACTGGAAAGGTTGTTTATGTCTTATTTATCTGCCGTGACTGTATAAAGTTAAAGCATGAGGGATTCTTCACAGCCTCCCTCTTTCTCTCAGGCTAGTCTTTGGTCAGCCTGAAATTCTTAAAATTCCACCATCTGCCAGAGTGAGTGCAAGGGCAGCTCTCCCTCCTGCCCTTGCAGAGCACACTGTCTGCTCAGGAAGAGCACTGGCTCTGTGTAGAAGCTCGTTTCCAACTGCAAATCCCAGAGGATTGTCAGTGCCGAGCACGGGCTCGTTCAGCTGCTCCCGGCAGGCTGTGCCCTCACAGACACTCCAGTTATTGATTTGTCTTTGCTTCTCTCCCCTCTCTCCCTCGACCTCTTTGAATTTGGGTTTAGCTTTGTGTCTCAGGTATTTATTATGTTTTGTGGTACCTTGTCTGTCAGCAAGCAGACCTCAAATGAGGGGAAAAGGGAGGTTTATCAGTCAGATTCCCAAATAGAGAAGTAAATAAGTGCAGCTTTGAAGAAGAAAACAAGGCTGAGTGGGGAGATAAAACAGATCTATAGTAAAGAGCTGCTTGTGCTAAAATTCCCCTGTGTTAGGAAGTGACTGCAGTTACATACTGAGGGGCAGGGGTGGTCTCTTTGCTTGGAAAACGCCTGGCATAATTTAGGCATTACCACAATCTAAATAACATGTCCAAAAATACTTAGGTGGAAGCAGGCACCTGGCAAGGAAGGACTGAGCTTGAACAATTACTTGGGCAGAATTATGAACAACAGGGAGTGGGATCTTAACCTGGGAAGCAGTGGGCTGCTGGAACAAGAGCTGTTTGTGCCAGCAGTGCCTTGAGGGGTGAGAGGGAGGGTAACTTAAAGCCCATTATGATCATTGTTCATTACATGACTGACCCCACTGCCACTGTCCTTTTATTTATTGAACTGGACTAAGAAAACAGCACTTCAGACCTTCTTTGTTCCTTATTCAGTTGCTGGTGCTTGCCTTGGTTATCACGGAAAGTGGAACGTTTTGAGGGAATCTACTTTGTTTTTAGAGTTTTCATTGCCTCTTTTGAAAACCATGTCTGTAGTGAACATGGTCCCACAGCAAGAAAATAATTTCTCCTTGCAAACAGAGAAACTGAGATGGAGATGTTCCAGAGAGGTCTCGGTGCCTCTTGCAGCGTTTTGTTCACTCGTCTGGTGCTGACTCTGCCAGGCCCCTCCATCCTCTGCTGGGGTCTGTGTGGTCACTGCTGTGTGCATGGATGTATGTAGGCAGCACTTCCCAGGGCACCCCAGGTTGGGTACCTGGAAAATGAGCAGTTTGTAGTCTTCAGGAGCAAGCGAGGAGACGGTGACTGAGGAGGAGTTTCAGTTGTGGCACTGGCCTGCTCTGATGTTGTGTTTCAACCTCTGCAGCAAACTGAGGGACAATCTATAAAATCAAAACAACCTCCCCCCTGTTTTCGACACCATTTTGAGGCAGAGGCATCAGCTGTCAGGCCTGTTGGAAGGTGTGAACAGGAGCTGTAGCTGTTGTGTGGTTCCTCACTGAGGAATTTAGGGTTTGTTTTCCTGGGATCATTATTTTCAGGGTGTGGTGAATTCAGACAGTCGGCAGGAGAGCAGCAAGGCCTGGTCTAACCACAGCATTCCAGCAGAGCAGGCATCCTGTGCTGAAGGCGACTGGGGTATGAATGATGCCCTCCAAACCTTTGGTGACACCCAGCTGCAGTGCAGGCTCCCATGGGGATGCTCCTCAGCTTGGTCCTGGTTTTGGGGGAGTTTGTGTTTCTCAGCTGCCCATGCGTGAGTGATGTTTGAAAAAGTGAGTTGGGGAGTTTGTACATGGAGATGTGAGGCTGGGTTTGTGTGGAGGTTTCAGAAGCTCATAAGTTTAGCTTTTAAAACAAGACAAGAAAACAATGAACTTTAGTAAGGTGCAGTACTTTCAAATCAACACAGGATTTGGTGATGTCTGTCAAATCCCACAGGCAGTTCAGCATCCTTGTTCTCTCTTGGCAGAATGCGTTTAAAGCACAAACATGCCTCTGCTCCCTTGTTAACTGAGCACATTCTTCTCAGCATCTGTGTGAAGCTGTACCAGGTATATCAACTTCATTAGAAATCAAGTCCTGGGTAGTTAGGGGACAGGTGGAAATAGGAGAAACAACTTGTCTTTCAAGTTTCAGAACATGGTTCTGAAAAATACACTCTGCATTACAAGAAATGGCAAATCTGTGCAGGTTGGAGCCAGAAAGCACAATTTTTGTTTCAGGTTGGGTGGGGAGGAAGTAATGCTAAACTTTAAATAAAATAATTGAAGGAAGCCTATAAATCAATAGTATAGCAGCTTTTTTGAGCCTTGTGGTTTGTCTACCACGTTACCCTGCAGAAACTGTAGTTAGAAGGGTTTGTAGAAAGCCCAGTGTAGCTCTGTTGACAAGGGCTTAGCAGTGCAAGATGGGCTTCGCTGTGTTAATAATGGATTTTGTGTTGCTGTAGGTAATGTTGAGGGGACATCCCACCAAAGGGAAATAAATCCTGCTGTGGTGGGTTGGCTTGATTTAGGTTCATCAGCTACACAGACCTTTATCTCATTTCCCAAAGGTGCATTCCTGTCCCTGCTGTCCCAAAGTGTCAGCGTCCTTGCAGGTGTTGTCTTGCTGCGGATGTAGAGCCTATAATCTTGCTTCTGTAGCATGTGTGTCTTTTCTTTCTATTCAGCCAATTGAATAGTACCGGGAATTTCTTCATAATATTTAATAGGACTTTCATAATATTTAATAGGCTTTGTGCACACAACTTTGTATACAGTATCTGTGGAAATAAAGGACGTGCATGTTATTCCAGGTCTATGCTTAGGGAGTGGGCTCAGCACAGCTGCCTGTGTTTAGTTCTGTGCTCTGAAGTGTGGATCCTGTGCAGTCAGTACGACTCTTTGCTGTTGGGTTTCAATGTACAGGTGCAACTGTTCTTGGCACAATGGAAATCTTTATTGGGCCAAGAGGTAAACTAAGAGAGGCAAGGAAACCTCACTATGCAAACTCTTAGAGCTGCTTTTGTAAACATAAGCAAGAGTTGTGTTAATGACTATGTTTTATTGTCAGAACTCCAGAAGGCTTTTACTTCCATGAGGTATCTAAGGTTACTATCTAAGGTTTGCCACCAAATGGAAAATCCAGTGTAGAGACCTGCTGTTCAGCAGACATGAATTTATAATCCTCATAGCAACTCCTATACAATTATTGAAACACATGTTAGAGTGGGCTTTAGATGGTGTGGTGTCACCCTTGGAATCCTGTGTCACACTCATTTCCCTGCCCCCTTCATTCATTGCTCCATGGGAGAGAAGAAAGCCCTTTCCTGAACACCAGTTTAAAAGTAAGAGGGAACAGAGTGTTTTAAAGTTTCCTTATATTTGAGGTATTCTTCACTGGAATGGTCTGTGAATTAAAATGAATATTTTTTCTTCAAAAATTTCCTTCTAGGAATTATTCCTTCTATGTGCTTGACAACCACAATCTTCAGCAGCTGTGGGACTGGAACCATCATAACTTGACAATCAGTGAGGGGAAAATGTACTTTGCATTTAATCCTAAACTGTGTGTTTCTGAGATTTACCGCATGGAGGAAGTTTCAGGAACCAAGGGACGACAGAGCAAAGGAGATATAAATCCAAGGAACAATGGGGAGAGAGCCTCTTGTAAGTAAACAAACAAACAAAAAAATTCAGTGCCAACTGCACAGGAGGGTGTCAAAAGGAAAAACCCAGCATGCTGACGTGTTGCTGACCATTGCAATATGGAGAGTTCAGGATTTGCAGGAGGCTTTCAGCCCTTCTGCTTGTTCAGGCTTTACACTGTAGCTGTGAAGGTACCTTTGCACGAGTGGAAAATGATGTGGTTACACAGTCCCTATCTTATCTGTAAAACCCACTTGTAGAAGATGACTGCTTCCCAAATCCCCTGGTTTGTGACAGCAGCAGCAGATAACAGTAGGAGCATACCGGGGAAATGAGAAATGAAATCCAGTAGTTTGGTGTATCCAACAAGGAGCAGTTTCTCAGTCTCCTTTGTAGCTGTGCATCATTAAAGGTGTTTTCCTCTCTCAGATCCTTACTTCTTCTTGATACTGAGGATGCTGCTGAATAACAATTTCATAGACACCAAAACAAACTGTTTCTGTTACATTCAGCTTCTTTTAAGCTCCTGCCAAATATTGTACCTGGTTGCTAGAAATGCTTGTTTCAAACTTAGTTTTCTCTGCTTTGTTTTCAAATTATTTGCTTTTGAATTGAGAACACTTTTTAATGTTCTGCAGTATTCCTAAGCCTGAATGTCTCTGCGTTTAATTTTGGATTCTGCAATGGTCAGAGTTATTGGAAGGTCTTCTCTTGGTTTTGGTGGTCTGCACATCAGGTCTCCAGGTGTAACAGCATGTTTAGAAGCAATCTGTCATCTAGGAATTGAGAATGCCTATGAGTTTCACCTTAAAACTGACAATGCATTTTTCCCTTGGTCGGTTTGTGGTGTTTTTGGAGCTGAGTAAACTAAAATGGATCTTGTGTATAAGTCAAGTCCCCTTGTTGTGGATGGTGCTTACCAAACTAGGACACGTAGTCTGCTGAATGTCTCTTTAGGCATGATGCAGACGCGCAGATGGCCCAGATCCTTGTTGTAAGCACCCTCCATTCTTTGCACATTCAATAGAGCAAAGCCTTGCAGTCCTGGAGGAGTTACAGACACACAGCCAGGCCTTACTACCACAGAGGCCAGTGCCAGCCGCTGCCTGCTTTTTAAAGAAACCAGTACAGAAAGCTTTCTGACTCTGAGAAGGGCAAAAGAATCAACAAAAGCTCAACTGCCTTTGCAAAGATAGCACCAACAGTGCCAGTGTACACGAGGGTGAAAACCTCTTTATTTTCAGAGCTTCTATGGAACATTAGAAACTAGCTCACAGTTGACAGAACGCAATTTCTTCATCCAAGAATTAAGTTTTTAAAATGCTATTTTGTTTTGGGTTGGAAAGCTCAGTGAGTTGGTAGTGGGAAGCCATTCATTTCAAAGCTGTGGGCTTCCATCCAGGTCTGTTCAGAAGAGTAGCTGGAAGCTGCTGCCATCAAATGGTTGTGCCGTATATGAACTGAGTTTTGGAGTTCTTGGTCCAGCCTCTGATGAATAGGAATGTAAACTCCTTTGTCTTTTCCATGTTGTTCACTCTCCAGAAAAACAAATGGTAGTTGTCAAAAGTTGTCCTGGAGAGTGAGCACACAGAGGCCAGTGACTGCTCCGCGCGTGCTTTGGAGGCGGATGATGAATTTAGTGCTTCCACACCAGTCCTGTGGATAAACAGCGCTTCCATTCCTCACTCAGGGAGAGTCTGAAGTAGTTTTCAAGAGCTTTCTGATGATGCATTAAAAGAAAATGTGCTTCAAAAAAATTAATAACAAGTAGCTCAAGCATATTTTAAGCTGATTGCCAAGGTCATTGCTTATCCTTAAGCACTCAAATGTAGAAGGAGGAAAGAAGAAGCTCTACAGAGACAGAGGCTGTTGGTACTCTGTGGTGTCATAGGTGTTACTGGAAAGTCTCATTAGCTAGAACTGATACCTAAGAAGCAAGAAACACTGACAGGTGATGTGATGCCAACTCTTGCATGTCCTGTCCTTTTGTATTGCAGGTGAAAGCAAAATTCTGCATTTTGTTTCCAACATGACGCTCAAGAATCGGATTAAACTGACATGGGAGC
This sequence comes from Eulacestoma nigropectus, assembly GCA_013397775.1. Classification (NCBI taxonomy): domain Eukaryota; kingdom Metazoa; phylum Chordata; class Aves; order Passeriformes; genus Eulacestoma; species Eulacestoma nigropectus. The sequence continues at coordinate 890,639 of VZTE01003821.1, read as the reverse complement.
GGTATCGCCCTCCAGATTACAGAGACCTCATTAGCTTCACTGTTTACTACAAAGAGGCGTAAGTAGATGTCGTCAGAAATTAATCAGGGCAGTCCAAGGAAGAGCAGACAGTTCTGTTCGTACTGCTGGATGGCTCATCCAGTTTGTGTATTTCATCCTCAAGTCCTGCTTTTGTTCTGATTCTTTTCTTGGTGGAGCACAAGTCTCCTTTAAAAAGAGGATTGGTTTGAGTGTGTCCTGATGGATTGCAAATCCATCGGGAAGTTTTAAATTTGAAAAAAGAGAAAGGTGGATGGCTTGGCTCTTCTCAGGGGTCTGATTTGGAGCTTTTCCTAAGTCATCATGTTGACTGAGATATTTTTCTTCTCCAGTCAAAGTACTGACTAGAGAGCATCACAGATCAGGAGTTTTCCCTGTCACCTTGATGACTTGTCTGCTCAGGGTTTGGGGTTGTTTAGACTATCCAGCTTTGGTCATTTCCTGCATCAGTTTGTCTTGATAATGAAGGTGTGGGGCAGTTACTGGAGAAATCCAAATTACTTGGGAGATGCCTCTGTCTTTGCACATCCTTGTAACAGGTCAGATTTAAAATAATTAAAAAAGCAAATGAGCACAAAAATAACTCTCCAAGCAGTCTTGGAGGTGTCAAAGGGAGGTTTGGAATGCTGGTAATGATACATGGAGCAAAGATGTGAGACATGGAAGTGGTTCATGTCCAGCATCACTTGAAAAAGAATATTGTTGTGATGTTCTACAATGAAGCCAGTGCTGGTAAGTCTACAAATATTAATGACAAGAGTTTGTATGCTCTTGCACCAGTGTTACAACTTCTGAAAAGTAGAACTATTTGACTATATAAATGTGTTTGTATTGTGTGTAAATCAAAGGGTAAAAAGCCCATTGGACTGGTCAGGGCCAGTCTTGGAACTTTGCGTTCTTTATCGTAGAAAGCTATGCCACTATCAATAACTGTTTTAAGTTTCTTCTGTTTAGTATATTTTTATTTAAAGTCTAAATATGTCTGAAGCATTGCAGTGCCTGTTTTGGGTAAAAAAAAAGATAAATATAGTGTTTTCTCGGAGAATGTTGCTTTATTGCTCATGAGTAAAACTGAACTCTGAATTTTGTACTGCTTGGAAATACAGATTTTTTTTTTTCCTGGTTTATTCTGCTGTGGAAAGCAAGTAAGCTTTATTTGTTTCATTGAGCAACTCTGAAGTGAGACACTCTCATATCTATATGACAATCTTTGGAAGAAAATAAATATTTGTGCTACTTTTTTCTTTGAATATTTCAGACCATTCAAAAATGTGACAGAGTATGATGGGCAAGATGCATGTGGCTCCAATAGCTGGAACATGGTTGATGTTGACCTGCCACCGAACAAAGAGAACAATCCTGGAATTCTGCTGCAGGGATTGAAACCTTGGACTCAATATGCCATTTATGTCAAGGCTGTTACCCTCACAATGATGGAAAACCATCATATTCATGGAGCAAAAAGTGAAATTATATATATTCGAACCAATGCTGCAGGTGAGATGCTGGGCTCTGGGCTGAGAGGTTCATAGTGCTGCAGGTGTGATTAGTGTATTATTGTGCAAGTTGTGTTGTTGATGTGCGTAGTGCTAGCAGTTTCAGTAATTATGAAAGCAGCATTAAAATTTGAATTAAAGCTCTGTTTTTTCAGATATTACTTTCATTAGGAACTATGGGAGCTTCTTGGAATTAGAATTTTAGGCTTTGTTTCATTAGTGAAGGTGAATTAAAGTACAACTTTGGGTGGGACTGTACATGGTTGCAGTTGAACCCCGGTGTTAGTGGGGCATAAGTGGAAAATCCTTTCTTTGAAATAAGAGGATGTTTTTCCTTGCAGTATAGAAATGCATTGGGATTCACTCAAAAGCTTGCATGGAAATACATTGTAGAATATCTAGATTTAAATACCTTTCTTTTTTCTTTCTTTTTCCTTCTCTAGTGCCATCCATTCCCCTGGATGTTATTTCAGCATCCAACTCCTCATCCCAGCTGATTGTGAAATGGAATCCTCCCTCTTTTCCCAATGGGAACCTCTCCTACTACATCGTGCGCTGGCAGCAGCAGCCTCAGGACAGTTACCTGTACAGACACAATTACTGCTCCAAAGGTAGGAGAACTAAGTGCTCTTGTGTTGAAGTGCCTGGGACTCTGCCTGACAGGGCACTTCACTGGCAAGAGTTAAATAGCAGCAAGTAGAGGGAATAGGTAAACATGGATTGTTGCTGGATCCATGATTGGAGAGAAGAGAAACCAGCTGTGTTCTTTTCTTTCAAGATAAAGTCCCAATTCGAAGATATGCTGATGGGACCATTGATACAGAAGAAGCCACCGAACCCACCAAGCCAGAGGGCTGTGGGGGAGAAAAAGGACCTTGTTGTGCTTGTCCCAAGACAGAGGCAGAAAAGCAAGCGGAGAAGGAGGAAGCAGAGTATCGGAAAGTCTTTGAGAACTTCCTTCACAACTCCATCTTTGTCCCCAGGTAATGGATTTTAGACACTTCTTTGGAAGTAGGGCTGATAATTTCATTTTTTTAACACTTCTAGAACTGAGATTTCCTGGATGTGAAAGCACACGTAGAAACACCAAACATTACCTTTCCTTTCATGTGATTCAGTCCACAGCCTTACTTTGCAGTTTCTCTTGTTTGCCAGTTTCCATTTCTTTCTTTCAATTCTAGCCCATAGTAAGGGTTCTTACCTTTATTGATCAAGGATTTCAGTGATGGTTTCTTTTCAGACTCAAGAGTCACTTAAGGAGGTCATTGTCTATAAGGGTTTCAGAGATGAGCAACATGAGGCAGACAAATGGTTTCAGATGTGATTTTTCTCTAAATAACCATTTAAGTGCTTGTGTTCCTAATCTGAAGATTTATCTTTGAAATTAAGGGCACAGTCACCTCACAGAATTGAAACTGGTTTTCTGTTCTCACTGCACTAATTGCAAAGAGCCTGTTTGTTTCCTGGGTCATTGCTGCAGAGAAGTATTAAATATTTCCACTCTCCCACGATAAACACCTGCTTACATGTTAAGCGGAATTTTAATGATTCTGTGCTGCAACACAGAGTAGATACTACTGAATTAATTGGTGATTTTGATCCTTGAATTTCCAATTTATCCTTCAGGTGAGCTGTTGTTACTTTGGGTAATTGGATGCTGGGGCAGGGCACACAGTGTGCAGCTGTTGTGTTACAGTCTTTAATACACTGTCAGATTTCAGTGGTGCACCTTGTCTCGTTCTCTCTTCCTGGCAGGGGAAGTCCATGGTCAAATCCTGTGTTTGAGAACTCTAAATTGTGGCATTGCTGCTCATTGATGCTGGTTCATATCATTCTCCATTGTGATTTTTTGGACCCTAGTTCAAGGATGTGTTGGAGTGACTTGTTGGGGTTGAGACTTTGATATTCGCAATGCTTCTTAGCTTTATCCAAAATTGAGGAACTAAATGCTGCCTCTCTTGGGAGGTGTGAAGTATCTTATCTGAGCTGTGTTTGGGTCACACTGAGCATTTGTGTAGTGTTTCCCCAGTGATGATGAGAAGCAGCAGCCAAGATCAGGTACAGGGAAGTTAAAGCCTCCATGTCTGATCATGATGCAACTCCTGAGCCATGGGAAATCTTAAGATCTGATTTTCGAGTTCATGAAATAGGACAGTAAGGAGTTTTGAAAGCCATGTGTCAAGTCTAAACTACTTGAAAGTCTGTTGCAAAGGAGGTTTTTCTGTTTCTCCAAACATTTGTATGTTAAATGTGTTTTCTTCTCCCAAATTTTCTTGCAGTCCTGCCCCCCTCCAAGAAAACTCATAGAGCCCTGAACTCAGTAACAAACTGACCAGTTCACCGAGAATTTCCTGAAAGCTTTTCCTTTTCTCTTAAATTACTGCCATTAGGGTGTTTTGTAACAGCAGGGCCAGATAAGGGACAATGCTCAGCAACAGCTGCATAGCCAAGCAACTTTTAAGAGACTGTATGTCAGGGAAGTTAAAGTTTATGAGCTGGTGAGATGTCTCCGTGGGACAAATCTAAGCAGCTTGTTACTTGATGCCAGGGTTTTTCCTCTTCTTTCCCAAGGGAGAAGGTAATTAATGTGTTAATGCAAGCCTCAATAGTAGTATTTGCTTCCAGTGTTCTACCTGTCTCCAGGTTATTATGAAAGAGTTGCAGCATGTAATAAAGCATGAAAGTATTTGACTGGGTGGTTTTAAGATTGTTTAAGAAGTCTGTTGATCTAATCTCCTGTGCAACTTCTGGATGACCCCACGTGTATTAGTGCCATGGTGGATTTCAAGCAGGACTCTGCTTAGTCTTGAAGAGACACTCACAACCAGAGGAGAATGAGTTTATTCTTCAAGGTTTTTGTTTCTCTAATGAGCAGGATGGGACAGGCTCTGTGTGTAGTCTGAGCAGTAACATTAAAATTGCCATGACATAGGGGAACAGTGAGGTTTGCTGTTAAATAGCCCAAGTTTTTTTAATCTTTTTGATTTGATTTAATTTTTTTATAGTGTTATTTTTAATTTTTATCTTGCATTTCTTTTCCTCCCTCTCCCTCTATGGAATAGATGATTTTTCAAGTTTTTATCTCTAGGCTTTTCCTTATTTCCTTGGATGCTTGTTTTTTCCCTTTATCTCTGCATTTCATGAATGCAGGAAGCCGCTTGACTGAAAACACTGATGTCAAATCTCATGATGTTTTAATTACGTTTGCCTTGTGGTTATCCTGCAGCTCTTTTCTCTTCCTGACACAACTGTAGTTTTCACCAACAAGTTCTGTGTTCCTTTATCTTTTTCCCCAAAGACAAGGTAGGGCTGTACTCCCCCCCCCACCCCCAGGTACCACCAAAGAATTGAAGCTCCATGCATCCCATAAAAGCAGTGATAAAGTCAGGCCTTTTGGGTTCTTGCATTGGCACATGCTTTTGTTGTTGATTGAAAATGAACTTTATATTTTCACTGCTTTAACCACAGAATCTGTGCAAATGTTCATCAGTTTGGGGTTAGGCATCCAACTTTTTACTGATAAAAAGTTTGTTCTTTCCACTGAGCTAAAGTAGTAAATCAATACTCATCCTAAGCAGGGTGAATAGGTTTAGTAACTTCCATAGATGCCAGTGCAGACGAGGCACAAATGCTTGTATCTCCTATGAAATTGCCTTAACTGAAAAGATATTCACTTGTGTGTTGCTTGTAACAATTTATTACTAACTTAGGAAATTCTTTCTTGTCTGTGTTTATTTCTGTGACGTGGTTTACATGGTGGTTAGAGTGTCAAAACGACTACTCACGATGTAGTAAAGGGATTTTGGAAATTTTTGTAGTGAACTCCTAAAGAAAAAAATTCACCCAACCTCTGCCAGAAGGTTTCAAAACTGAGTGAGCCTGTTCTTGGCTCTCTCTGCAGTGTGCTGCTCTGTGGCTGCATGTACTCAGATGATGTATTTGACAGTGAATTAAGTTCTCCTGTTGAGTCATCTTTCCTCCTGTTGTGTGTTCGAGGGAGGCCTCATTTGCCTGGTTTGTAACTTGCTCTCTGTTAGGGCTGTTGGATCTCATGTCCTTGGTACCTGTTGCACTGGCCAGGTGCTCCACAGGCACTGGTGAAGTCATGTCAGGGATAGGATTCAAGCCTAAGTTGGTTTTATAGCATGACTCTTACAGTCTCTTTTACCTCCCCTGGGGCTTTGCTTTCCAGGTGTGAGCATTCCTGCAGCCCTTGGAGACAGAGGAGCAGGAGCAGTAAAGCCACACTGCCCTGTGTAGTTGGTGCTCCTGTGCAGAACAGCCTCAGATCTGGGACAGGATCAAGGGACAGGCCCAGCATGTGCCCATAGAGTGTTGGTTACCTGATCCACATGGTCCTAAGAGTATCTTGATCCTTGTCCTGTCACTCAGGGCTGTCCATTACAGCAGTTCCCCAGGCTTGAGAAAGCAATGGTGTGGCTGTAAATCCTCAACTTTCTAACTGCTTAAATTTCACCCAGATGCCTGTAAGGCAGAGCTGTTCATTGAACTTTTGGCTCTACACAATATTAGTGCTGAATTTTCTCACATAAGAGGATTGTTCCTTTGCAGAGCTTTTGTGTGGGTGAGAGAAGTAGAGATGCACAGATGACCACCTGAGTGGTGGTGAACATTCATGGCCTTCAGCTGCCTTCCAAGGTTTCTCCTCTCAGTGCAATACGTTCTAATTTCATCACACCTGCAAAGCTAACTCTCAGTAGGCTCAGCTTCCTTTGCTAATCCAGCAAACTTCAAAACAGTTTTTCCCCCCTAACCTTTTCAACCTTTAGCATCTGATTTTTATTTTAAGCGTCAACATTACTGTCATGAAACACAAATCCAGGATGCTTACTGAGTAACGGTGGAGCCATTTTTTGCTGTTTGGTTTATTGTGTGAGGTTAGAAGTTTGCACATTCATCTTGGGGCACAGTGTGATCTTCAGAGTTTTGGTTGGTTTCTGACCAAAAGAGAGAGAAATGAGATGCGCTGACACACGGCAGGTTCAGATTAAGAGAAAGTTTTCCTCTTATTTTGCAGTTTCCTTTATTTTGCTTTTTTATTAGCTCTTGCCTGTTTCGCTGGGTTGTTTGGCACAGTTTTCCCAAAGCTGGAGAAGAAGTGGGTTTTCTCTAAAGACCCCTTTTCTGTAACTGTGTCTGCTCCTCAGGCCCGACCGGAAGCGGAGGGACGTGTTCCGAATCGCCAACGCCACCTTGGCCACTCGGAACAGGAACGTGACCGGGACCGACCACTTCACCAACGCCTCTGACGCAGAGGAGAGCGAGGTGGAATATCCCTTCTTTGAGACCAAGGTGGATGGCAAGGAGAGAACTGTGATCTCCCATCTCCAGCCTTTCACTCTTTACCGCATCGATATTCACAGCTGCAACCACGAGGCCGACACGCTTGGCTGCAGCGCGTCCAACTTCGTGTTTGCCAGAACCATGCCTTCAGGTATGCTCACACAGGGCTCCAGCCCTGCCTTTACTGGGCAGAGATCAAGCTCAGGGGGACAAGCTCTCCCAAACCAGTTAGAATTACATTGGGATATAGTAAAAAAAATTCTATACAGTAGGATAAATTGGAACTACATAGATTTTTTTGTTTCAAGTCCTTGACTGGTGTGTTGTGTGTACTGAGTGACGTGTTTGAGTCTGTGCTGGGAGCTGGAGAAAGGGAGAAGTTGACTGCCAGGATAATTAGGAGAGACTCCGTTTCCCAGCAATAGAAGTGAGACCCCCAGACATGGTGGGCTGAAAGGTTTTGTTCCTCAGCTCCCTGTGTGCTGAATAGAGCCACAGCAACGTTTCTCTGCTAATGTTTGGTTTTGCTGTGTTCACTCGGAACTGTTTGCAGATGTTGGAGTTCTGCTGGTGGGAATGTTTGCCAAATGTTTCTTCTGACACAGAACGACCATGCATTTGTCCAGCCTGGGAACAGGAGGAATACTGTGTTTCTTTGTGCCCAGTCCCTGGCTTCTAGACTACTTCAAATAGGAAGCATTGAATGCTGTGCTCGTCCTTGGGACTTTTACAGATTGTACTTCTGAGAAGAATAGAGATGATTTTAGTGTAAGCTCATATGCATCCAGCAACGAGCTTCTGACTCCAGCAGATGTCTGGGGATATTGGATGCAGAATGGTAGCAATTTTGTTTTGTTTCTGGAAGGAAAGGCTATCATAATCCAGATCCAGCTGTGTGTCAGTAAAAAAAGCAAAAACTATTGCTTATTTCAAGGAAAGAAGGAAGTCTGTTAGATCAGGGAAAAGGAAAGAAGTGTTCCTGGATTTTTAACACATGCCTCTGAAAATTAAAGGCTAAACAATCCTGTTTTCTTCTGCATCTTTGAGAAGGTGGTCTTTTTTCAGCCCAGACTGACACGGGCTTCACATTCCTGTTAAGTTTTGAATAAACCACATAAAATTATTAGGAACTAAATAGGGATAAAGCAGTTCCTGAATTGCCAATGAGACTGTTTTAAATGGAGACAGATCTCCTATGACTGTTTTAGGAAAGGGCTGTCAGTGGGGCAGATGTTGTGTGTTTACAGCTGTTTGCAGCCATTTGGTGGGAATAGCTCCTTACACTGTTTTGGTGTTGGGGAGAGTTGGGAAGTACAAATTTGGTGCTGATAAACAGGTTTTTTTGGCACACAGAGCCCATGCCTGGTGGAGCTGTAAGCTCTGCACTGGTTTTCTGGGAACCAGTAGTTCAGACCGAGCTAATCTCCAGCAGGTCTTTGGCCAATGGAGTTTGTTCCCTGGATTTGAATGGCTCTTGCTGCAGTGCTTCTGCACCTGAAGAACATAATGAATCTTCCATTTTCCTCAACTCTTGCCTCAAGAGGCACCTGTTTCAAGAGAGGCAAGAGGCACCTGTTTCAGTCATAGGTGTTCTTCTCACATAACCTGTAAATATTTTACAGAGGGAGCAGATAACATTCCAGGAACGGTATCGTGGGAAGCAAAAGAGGAAAATACTGTCTACCTGAAGTGGTTGGAGCCTACAAATCCAAATGGGCTGATCCTGATGTATGAAATCAAATATGGGCAGCACGGCGAGGTGAGGGTTTGACATTACTGCTCATAACTCTTAATTTATATGCAAAAAAGGATCTTTCTTAACATGCTTCTGTGCAGTGCAGCACAAACAGAAATTGTCATTTCAGACCCCAGCACCTGCCAGCATGTCCATTACTTTATTTCCTTTGAGTTCTTAAATTCCAGGTCTCTCCTTATGGTGTTTGAAGTAAAATTGATCAGGTGGGGCTTTTAGTTATAAAAATGAGCTTATCCTGCAGCTGTATTGCTTTCTTCAGAATGTGAAGATATTAACATGTGTAAATTGCTTTTTTCTTCTAGGAGAAGCGGGAATGTGTTTCCAGACAGGAATACAAGAAGCTTGGAGGAGCTAAACTAACTCACCTGAACCCTGGAAACTATTCTGCCAGAGTTCAGGCCACTTCCTTAGCTGGGAATGGGTCCTGGACTGAGCCCATCTCTTTCTATGTGCAGCCCAAATGTAAGACAAATGTTTGTTGTCTGTGTCGAATTGGGGGATTATTGTCTTTTTAATAATTCCTGATGTTCATGTGACTGGGTGTCTGAGATTCTTGCCTGTGCTCTGAACACTCCTCTTACTTGCTGATGGTTCTTAGGGAACTCTTTTCTGGTCCATTTTTTGGCAAGTGTTGACAGCCAGGAGGGGTATCTGAGGTGTGGTCCTTTCCTTGCAGCTTTGGGTATCTGTGAGAGGTGCAGCCAGGTGTGGAGAACACCCTGCTGTGGCTTCCTGGGATGTGCAACTATGTTGGGAATGTGATGTTAGCCGTAACAACATGGAGCTGGCATGTACAAAACCTGTGGCAACAAGGCAAACCTGCTTTAAAAATTGCAAAATAATAGGAGAAACAAATCATTTGTGTAGATTTTTGGCTGACAGGTTGACCTGTTCTGAGTGACATTTGATGAAAAAAAATGTCCCTGATGAAAGGGTGATGCTGGTCCTGACAATGGGAGTCATTTATATTTTGGAAGAACATGACCACAGAGACCCTCTTCAAGAAATTCTGTATCTAAGTGTAGAGCAGATATATCCCCAGAAAACTGCAACTCCATCTTTTATCCCTTTATGGTTTTCTCGTTGCTGAACTTGGAACAATTTGAAGTAAAGAGCAGTGCATGTATGTTCTGATTGTAAGCAGCTGCAAGGTGAACAAAAGGTGGGAAAAAAAGGTGAATGTGCAAGTGAACAATTGGGTATTGTTCACTGAGGAATGCAAGTCCTTTAAGCATAAGTTGTGAAAACAAAGCCCAGACAGACACTGTTCTGTACAAAATTAATGCCTTTCAGTGTCTGCTTTCTTGTTTCACTCATCTGCAGTCAGGGAGGGTTTCCGAGCATATTTTTCCACATCAGACAAGAAAATGAGAACTTTGATTTCTTCCCTGTATGGAAATACACTGAGTGGGTTTTGAATGTTTCTTTGTTAACAGAGGTTTTATAGAAACCCTGATAAAATTGTTTTCTTGTTGGTTGCAGCAGCAAACTATGGAAACTTCCTGCATTTGGTAATTGTGCTCCCTATTGCTCTGCTGCTCATCCTTGGGGGATTGCTGATAATGCTCTATGTCTTTAACAAAAAGAGGTGAGTTCTGTGTGCTGGTGCTTAAACCTGCAGGAGGGGAATTGTTTATTTTCCAATCTGCATCCATGGAGCGAGTTAGAAATTAAAAAGAGAAAAGGCATTCAGTAAGTCGAGAGGCTGAAGTAGATTCTGCCTTGGTGTGGGAAAGGAGGTGGTTTAGAGTTACCAGCATCTGGCTGCTGCTGCTGCTGGAGGGGCTTTTTATTGCAGTATCATGTTTGAATGGGAAGAGGAAGGCTTGTGAGGAACATATCAGTGGGGCAGTGATGGCACACACTGGACTTTTATAATCAGACGATTTGACTGAAATATGGGTCACTATAAATCAGGAAAACTTAGTTTTGTTTAGGTTACTCTGATTTTTTTCAAATTCTAGAGGGCTTTTTGAAGTCTTTACATCCACTTAAAAAATTATATCCTGGCCAAGAGCAGTTGCTGGGACTGTTCTGTTAATTTGTTTTCCTCAGTTTTGTTTTTTTTTTGTAACTAGTGATTTATTTTTTTTATCTCATTGAAATACATAACAAGAACTTAATAGCAGTACAAATGTTCAGTCTTGCAACTTTCTAGTTAGGGAGTTTTTTATTAATCTCTCATTAACTATGCTTATTGAGTATCCCATGATTTCCAGCTCTAATTCACTGGTAGCACTGCAGACAGTGGGTCCAGTTCTGCTCAAGTTCTCCAGAAAGGGCTTTGTCTCTGGTGATTACAATACCTGCTTTGCCTTCCTGAGGCTCTCCTATGTGAAATTCCTGATCATTTTTCTTTCTTTAAACTGTTGTTCTAGCACAAGAATGTTTGTGAGCCTGTCTCCTGCAAAAGCTCTCAAAATGCATTTATTATGTATCTTGTTCTGAAAATCACCCCAGTAAAACTGGGAGGTGTGGCATTTTGTGGTTTTAAATAAAAAAAATAGAACCACTTAGGAAATAGTTGGATGGAATCCTCCGCTAAAAAGAGTCTTGTCTTTTGCTAAAAAACTTCTCTCCCACAGCAGAGCTGATGATGGTAAAGTGCATTCTCAGCCACACGTCTCTTGGTTGTATAAAAATATAGCTGCCTTTCTTAAAACAAGTTTACCCAGCAGCTAAAAGTACCTTGTGTTTACATTTTGCTGGTGCTGATTTGGTAGAGTCCAGAATGCCTGGGAAGCTATTCTGGACTGTGTTCCCATTGATTATGTGAGGTAGATAAGATTTCAGTTTGTCCCTTTTGTCTGAAAAACTCCACATAGAGTAAATAATATTCTGTGGTCGAACAAGCAGTGGAAAAGCTGTAGAAGAGATGGTCTGAAATATACTCAGATTTAAAGATTAAAGAAATCAAACCCAATGTTTCCACAGGAACAGTGACAGACTGGGCAATGGAGTACTTTATGCTTCTGTGAACCCTGAGTACTTCAGTGCCTCAGATGGTGAGTGTGACCTTTCACTTGTGATGCTTTTACTGTCGTGTGTTCTGTTGGTGTCTGACTTTGGAAGGTATGAAACTCTAAAAGGCATGTTGTAAAACCACTTTGTCTGTTTTATTAGCACACCCCTGGAATCCACAATTGTTAATACGTAAATGCCACTTGTCTGTTGAAACTGGGGAGTTTCTGAATTGTTGTCCTGTAGTTTTATCCACCTGAGGCTAATTTGGATTCACTAGTTTCACTTTCAGATTGTCATCTACTCTTCCAGTGATGTTTTCACTGGAATGAAGGAAGAACAAATGAATTCGTGGTCTTTCATGTTTGCCCTCTTAAGCTCTGTTTTGCCCTATTGAAACAAACCCACTACTTGAAGAAATCAGAACATCAAACAAATTTCCTTGAGGCTGCAGTTTTTCTGTTTATGGGTTAGGTTGGTGCTGCTATTGTAGAATTCTTGCTGGAATAGTGTTTCCAGAAGCCCCCAGGAGACCAATGGGTTTACCCAGAGTGGCAGCAGACTATTTTACCGTTATTTTTTATAGCAACACCATTAGGGTTAAAGATCTGTCAGTATTCATGCTATAATCCTCTATTTTCATCCTGTCATTTCACCCATGCAGAGCATGTGGCACAACTGTCCCCTCCTTTGGTGACTGATAGGCAGCAGCATCAGTGAGTACTTGAATGTCTTCTTGCCTGAGGCAGTCCTGCCTCCTGGAAGTCACCTTCTGAGAGCTCTCTTCTGCCTCAGATCAAAGACCTGCAGCAGCAGCAGCAAGTTCTGCCTTTGCTGGTTGCAACGGTGTGTGTGCAAGGGATCAGGATAGTGCCATGCAAAGAGCTGCTGGATCAGAGTCTGCTTCCCTCTAGTCATAAAAACAGTCTGTTAACAGAATACAGCAGACACTAAATTGATGCAGATGATCAAGTATGTTTGATGCTATCTGGGAGAATTAGGAGAGCAAGGATTCCAAGAAAAGATTTAACCTAAAGCATTGATTTGAGCTTCTTCCCACCCTGGCTTTGTGCTTTGAGGTTCCTTATTTCTATCCCAATATGTCAGTACTGTAGTGAGGCTGCTTCAAGGCCATGTGCACCTTTCTTTCAGATTTATTTGTATGCCATCATCCTTCTGCCTCTGTATGGGAAAGACCCTGGACTGTTTGCACACTTGGTGCAAGGTCTCAGCATTCTGTGTGGGGTTTGAATACTAAAACTGCTGGGGCAGTTGCTGTTGTGGAGCTGGGAGTGATCACAGCACGGGCAGCAGTGGAACATCACAGCCTGTTCTCTCTCCCCTCAGTGTATGTTCCAGATGAATGGGAGGTGCCCCGGGAGAAGATCACCATGTGTCGGGAGCTTGGGCAAGGCTCCTTTGGAATGGTGTACGAGGGAATAGCCAAGGGAGTGGTGAAGGATGAGCCAGAGACCAGGGTGGCCATCAAGACGGTCAATGAGTCCGCGAGCATGCGCGAGAGAATCGAGTTCCTGAACGAGGCCTCGGTGATGAAGGAGTTCAACTGTCACCATGTGGTGAGTCCTGAAGATGTGACAAGGCTGTGACTCATCCAGCCCCGGTGCTTACTGACATCAGGCTGTTCCGGGCACATTTGCCCTGACTGAAGTGGGAATTTGGGTTTTTAGCTTAAACTCTGTGCAGCTTTGTCATATTATTGTGAAACTCCAGTCAGAAAGTGGAACCAAATCCACATTCAGACCTTTCCCACAGGTTCCCACAGGGCTACCTATCAACATGAATAAATGATAATCAGCTGTACTAGTATTGAACATTAGTTTTTCCTCTGCCAGGTTCGGCTGCTTGGTGTTGTTTCTCAGGGCCAGCCTACGCTGGTTATCATGGAGCTGATGACACGTGGGGACCTCAAAAGTTACCTGAGATCATTGAGGCCAGACACAGAGGTGAGTCATGAGTTGCTGGATGTTTATTTCTTCAGTTTGAATCATCTTGAACAAGACAGCCTCACGTTAGAAGCAGCAGGCAATTAGCCTTTCCTGCCCTTCTCCTTCAGTCTAAGGACAAAACATGAGCTGTTGTGTGATCTCCAACAGCTCTTTCATGAGGCAGCGCAGGGTGCCACATGGGATAGGTCCCTTCTTGTGTCACTGAGTCCTCTTTTCCAGATTTGCATTAGGTCTCTTGTCTGATCTACTTTCTCATCGAGATGTTACAGAAATTGGATGGTTTAAGAACATGTGTTAGGATAATTGTTTCATGTTGTGTGTCCTGCCCATTGCCCCTGCTGGAAAGTAAATACCTGTTATCTTAGCTCTTGTGCAAACTCTCATGCACAGGTCATCAGTCTAACAGCTAAAATTGTCACACATGATAGAGGGTCTGAAGGATAAAGATGACACACAGGTCACTTGCCACTGAAATCACAGCAGCCTATGCAGAAAATGAGCTCAGCAGCTCTTGCCCTTGATCTAGAAATTCCGTGTGGATAAATTAAAGGAACGGAACATGAGGACAGTATGTGCACAAGAGAATGAATGTGGTCTGTTAATAGTTGGATCTTCATCTTGCTCAGAACAACCCTGGGCAGGCCCCTCCGACCCTGAAGAAGATGATCCAGATGGCGGGAGAGATCGCTGACGGCATGGCCTATCTCAACGCCAACAAGTTCGTGCACAGGGACCTCGCCGCCAGGAACTGCATGGTGGCTGAGGACTTCACAGTCAAAATTGGAGGTGGGCTGTCCTGACTCTTACACAGGTCATAGAATCATCCTGGAAAAGCAGTGTCTTAGAAGGCTTTTCATTAATTTATTTTTTTTTTTAACTGAGCTCTAGTTTAAATGTCTGCAGAACGAAATATGTTCCTTGTGAAGACTTGCAGTGATTTAAGACCTGTGAGAAGTTAACACTGAGTTGAAACCTCTGGAATACCTCTGCTTTCTGGTGTTCCAGTGAGGCAATAGTATAGCATGTGGGTTTAAAAAGAGCTGGTGAGGCAGTGATTTAGGTGCAGGTACTGCAGACATCTGGGTGGATGGTGAAGTTACCACTGGTGTGTCATTCACATCTCTGTTAATGCACAAAAATAATTCTACCTCCTGTTTATTGATTCAAGAATGAGAATTTTAGGATTATTTTAAATCATATCTGAGTTGGAAGTGGAATGACTTCAGCTGGGTGCTTTCCAGTCTAAACTGGAGTTCTGCTTCCCAGACAGCTGAATGGCTTTTCTTCTGCTCTGCTGTTAGATCACCAGTTTTTTTTCCCTTTTACCATCCCTCCAAAATAGTGTCAGATGAGTTTTTTCAGTCTTCTCTCCAGAGAGAGTGATTTTAAGCTGTTGGCTGTTTTTGAGTTGTGCATATTAAAATAACGTGTATAGCAACAGCCTTCTGCTGTAGGAAACTAATTCTTTTTCTCTGAGCTTAACTCAGCTATTTTGATAATTTGTGTAAGTAATCCTGTCATTTGGGAGAAAGAAAAAATGATTTCATTTTGAGTCAGTTAATTAGGAAATAAGATCTTTTGGGGATTTTGTGTATTTTCTGCAGGTTCGTGGGAAGTCAGCCTAAATCCTTCCCATTCCAGTTTTCTCCTCCTGCCCCCATCAGCTTGTGTTACAATTCTTTAAACTGAAGATAACGGTGCATTTCTTCCCTTTAACATGTTCATGGTTACCCCAGAAGCATTTTGTAAATGTGCTGCATTGCTCTTGTTTATGTACCAGCATTGAAAATCCCCTCATGCAGAAACAGTTTAGGAGCATCTTGGCTGGAACACGCCAACTCAGACTGTTCAGATCTTAGAGGAAGAGCTTTATGCCACACTACCCTGTGCTCACTGTGTGTCTGTTTCTTATTTGCATTACATTTTGAAAGAATCTTCCGTTCAGCCGGGATAAAGTCACCCTGGTGTGTGGGAGTGATGGAAGAGCTGCACAGATGGGCTTTTTAGTCATCATCACCGAGGGTACCGGTGTCCCTGGTACGCAGGGAACGTTGTGGTTGGTCACTCACCACAGACTGGTGGTAACCGAGAGAGCTGGGGGAGTTCTGTACACGTTTTCTGGGGGGAAAAAAGGGGCAGTTACAGGTCTGTGTTGGTAAAATGGATTTTGCCCTCTGTGTCATCAGACAGCATTTAGTATCAGTCAGAGGACTGATGAGCCCTGATTTATTAACTTTTTGGTTGGTGTCTGAGAACACAGTGACTGGTTTCAATAGGCAAGCGTGAGACCCAGCAGTTCTGTCTCAGGCTGATTGTACAGAAAAAACCACTGGGGTAAATCTGAGTTACAGTCAAGGGGATGAACATTTTTAGATCCAAGTCTTGCAAATGCTTATGAATTTACAGCTAAGCATGGATATAACCAGAAGTATGTCTTTAATATTTGTGTGTGTTAATCACAAATGAGCAGCATAATCCTCTGTAGCACTTGAAATGGAATATTGTACAGAAACTGGGAATTACCTTTGGAAATAGGAAGAAGAAAACCAAAATAAGTATTTCCTTCAACGTGTGAGATTCATCAATAAAACACAATAGTTATAAGTACTAAAGGAGCTCCTTACACTCCTTAAAAAAAAAAAAGAAAATCACTGAATTTGGGGAACAATTAGTGAATTATATGACCTTCAGAAGACTCATCTTACTGCAAAGCTTGAGCATAAATGCTGTAACTTTTCATATTCCTATATTTAAACCATTCAGACTTGTCATCCCTGAAGTCAGTGGCACAGTCTGTTGGTGGTGTTGGGAGGGAAGGTCACCAGCCCTGAGGCAGCAGCTGAAGTGTCTGCAAAGTCAAGCGTCGTGGGAACACGGCGCAGATTCCTCACACCCGAGTGTGATTCTCTGGCTTGTAGGAATGGGAAATGTTCATCATTTTCTCACGCAAATTCAAACTGTTTCTGCCTTCTAGATTTTGGCATGACGAGAGATATCTACGAGACAGATTATTACAGGAAAGGAGGGAAGGGTTTGCTGCCTGTCCGCTGGATGTCCCCGGAATCACTGAAAGATGGAGTCTTCACAACGCACTCGGACGTCTGGTAACGAAAAAGGGGCTCTGAAAAACTGCTTTAACCCCCTTCTTTCTAGCCTCTCTTCTTGTTTTAGTAGACTTAACTAAGTGTACTGCTTCTCGTGTCCATTCAAAGGTAACTCTCTTGTTCCACAAGTTCATGTTTCAGCAAGAACTCATGAGGTTAAATTTTGCTCTCAGGGAGAGCAAAATTAAGTGGATTTCCAAAACTGGAGGTGGCAGCATGTTTCCTGCTGTTAGTTGTAAAATCAGTTGTGCAGTGAAAAACATTACCTTCACCTGGAAGAGCAAGTTGTCATTTTTTAAATTGCCATCCTTTAAGAAAACCATTAAAACTTGCCAAGAATATAGAAGGGTTCTTGGTGGTGACCTGCTTTTCCATCAAAACCTTCTGTGTAAATGATTCCACTTTCCCCCAAATGGGTTGTGTACTCTAGCAGGCTTTTTTGGGGAGTTTTCCCTTGTGCATATCCCTCTCCATTTGGAGCTTTGTTTGCTTGTTTTATATACTGCAAGATGCAGAAATAGGGTTTTCTTTCAAAGCACACTGCATGCTTCCTGTATCTGTGCAGTTATTAATAGAGGCGTGTACTTAGGAGAAGTAATCCCCTGGAACAATTCCCCACACGCCCCCCAGCTTTTGGAGATAGGTAAGGAGGACTTGGCAGAAGATGGTTGTGTACTGGCAAAACCTCTCCTCTGTCTTTTATGGTTTCTCTGCCTTCCTAACAAGATGTTTTTACTGCTGATATGTTACAGAATTGGCAGCTGATTGCCTCCAAATGTCTACAAGTCAGTAGGAATGGTGTTTTAGGAGTAAACTGCATTTTCCTTGAGCAGCTTGAGGAGTTTGGAGTCAGTGGTCTGTAGTTCACAGCACCAGCTCTGAACGAAAAGTTCCTAAGAGGAATTCAAGTGAAAAAGCAAAGCACCAGAATGATGCTTAAATTTTATTTTACATATGGCTAGTAACTTACTTTTGAATCCAGTAACCCCCAGACTTGGAAGCAGATGAAAACAACCACATTGAGTTGAAGGGAAGCCCTGTATCAGCCATTTATCTGATGGAACAGTGCAGGCATGCTTTTGGCAGTCCCCCCAGTAAAAGAATTTTGGGACTTGTAATGGCTTCACAAAGCAGACAGAAATTTGGACTGTGTCACTAGAAAATCCCCAGATGCACAACTGACCAAGCCTGGAGTGAAGAGCTGGCAGAGCTGCCTGTTCTTACCACACAACAGGAGTTTTCAGGTCCAGTCATTGCCTCCGAAGGGTTCGGCAGCAGCGCAGGGTAAGCAGTGGGGATGCCCCATGTGTGTTCCACATGTGCTCTCCTTTAGCCTGGGACTGTTATGTGATGTTATTCTTCAGACATAACTCAAATTCCAAACAACCCCCAGGTGTGACGCCAAATCAAGCGTCAGAAGTAAATTAGTGCTGTAGTTGTTGCAGGAGGTACGTAAGTGCTTCCCTAACAAGGAAGAGAGGAGGTTTAGATGGGATATTAGGAAGAATTTCTTCCCTGTGAGGGTGGTGAGGCCCCAGTACAGGTTGCCCAGAGAAGCTGTGGCTGCCCCTGGATCCCTGGAAGTGTCCAAGGCCAGGTTGGATGGGGTCTGGAGCAACCTGGGATAGTGGAAAGTGCCCCTGCCCATGGCAGGAGGGGGAACAGGATGGGATTTAAGGTCCCTTCCAGCCCAAACCATCCTGGGATTCCCTGATTTGGCATTCGTCAGTCCATCAGTCCAAAGCAGGATTGTGCAAACAATATTGCAGTTCATCAGTGGGACAGTCTGAGTGAATATCCTGGCCTGGAAAGTAGTTTACTGATTACGGGATTGGAAAGCTGAAGAGGAGGAACAGTAAAATCTTGACAGATTTTTACTTGAAAGCATAGAGAGGAAAAGAATTGCTTTATGGAGAGGAGGCCCACAGTACTCGTGGGTATTTCGGAGAGTTTCTCGTTGGGATGGTTTGGCATCTTAATTGTTAGAAGTGATTTACTCTGAAATTTGGTTCACAGGGGTGTACTTGTCTGGAGGCACAAAAAAACGGGCTCAACATGAGAAATTTGCTGTTTGTTTAGAACGTGTATCCACAGCGACAGAGAAATTTCAATCTAAATTCCAAATGTAGTGGAGCATGACTTAACACTGTCATGAAGTACTGTCTATTTACTTGATCTGCTTATGGCTAAAGGGATCATTCCTTCTCAGTAACTTTCACACCAGGCACTATACATTGGAGGTCTCTTCATGCCAGGAAAAATTGCCTGAATCCTTCTATTGGTTCAGATTTGAAGTTGCTCAGAGTAAACTGTGGAGCTTGGCTGTTTTGGGGGTCATTTATTTGCATCAAACAGTAAACAAAAGGTTGTTTTTCCTGCCTTTCTGGTCAGATACTGTGACATGTTCTTCGAGATCAGTTTTAGAAGCCAAGATGTCAAAAAGACAAAACCCTGTTGAGTGGTCAGAGTCCAGGATATATAAGCTCTAAGGTGAAATGGCAACTGCAGGCAGAGCATCTGGAGGTTTGAAGGGTGGAGCTTTATTTTAAAAACCCATTCTTTTATTGCTTTTCAGGCTGAAGAATGAGGTAATTAGACAGGGCTGTTTTTGTTGTAGTTAGGGAAGGAGGACATTTTAAAATTAATTTAATACTGTTCAGGGTGAGGGTGGATTTCTATAAATAAGTCCTCAGCATCTTGCATTCTTTCAGGGCTGGTAGTTGGCTGGAAGGAGCAACCTGAGTTTATTTGTTAGGATAATCTGACGAGTAGGTGTGCAAGACTTGTCCTTGTTATCCCTGCGGTGATCAAAGAAGCTCCAAAGGCACCCAAATGTTGAGTTGACCCCCTGTCCCTTCCTCCCCTGAAAGGAAAACAATTGCAAGGCAGTTTGTGGCTTCTGGCTCCAGATGCAAACCAGTTTAGATCCCAGGGATAGTTGAAAGATAAAACCACTTGGCCATAACCAGCTAATGGCACGGGACTCCTGTTTTCATAACACCCCCCCAGTGGAACTGCGTGTTTTTCACTCAGCTTGACTCAGCATTTTACCACACAAGTCAGAGCATCGAGATTTTCCTTCTTTGCCCAGCAGCTCTAAAAGTAGATGACTCTTCAGTGCAGGGCAGACAATTTAAGCTGTGTCTGCTCAATAAACTAATTTTAAATGGAGATATTTTTAGAAAGTGTCAATACTTACATCCAAACTACCCAATTACATAACTATGCTTATCTTCCTTTGCCAGTAATCAATTCCTATTATTAGACAAACTGCTTTTTTCACTTCTGCTGTCCTTTGTAGTTATCTGGAAGGAGCTGGAAGCTCCGTTTCAAGAGCATAGTTACATGCCTGCTGCAAAGGGGTAACTGAGTTTTTCTCACCTGAGCCCTCTTCTCACCAGAGTAGGTGTGTTTGAAGTCAGCAGTCTCTTGAGGGAGGGGATGTGACTGTCACCACAGGCACATGTTTTTTGAGCAACCGGAATTCTTTGTTAAAAGAAAATACCCATGGACACCCACTACTCAGCATCTTGTAAGAAATACACCCTTGTAAAAACACCCTTGTAAAGATGGCTAGGACCCCTAAAACTGTGATCTTCCCTGCAGGTCCTTCGGAGTGGTGCTGTGGGAGATCGCGACGCTGGCAGAGCAGCCGTACCAGGGCATGACCAACGAGCAGGTGCTGCGCTTCGTCATGGAAGGGGGGCTGCTGGAAAAGCCAGACAATTGTCCTGACATGCTGTAAGTGCCACCACTGCCCTGTGGGCACAGCTTGTGCTCCCTGACCCCTGCAGTGTCTGCTCTTCCCTGCTACCACAGCAGGGGCTGTTAAGAGAGTGACAGTCGTGGGAGGGGCTGCTCGTGCAGTCTCTGTCAATCCAGTATTTTATGGTAGTGAGACATTCAGAAAACAACTTTGCTTGTGGCCAGAATCTCACTTTGGGCTATCTATCTCTTCTAATAAGCAAACAAAACCCAAGCTTTGTGTTAGTGAATAAAAACCCATAAGTGACACTTGCTACAGCAGGAGGCTCTGTGCCTAAATCATGTCTCTCCTGCTTAAAGTGATTCTGTTGAGCATAACGAGAAAAAAGAGCAGGGGAGAAGCTGAAATGTGTGTAAACTTTACAGTTCAGCATAGAGATAAATTAAAGTATCTGAAGCTGGGTTGGATCTGCTGTTTCAGTTACAGCACTTGTCCCATTGGGATAAACAAATCCCCCCTGCTAACAGTTTCCTTCCCTGCAAGCACAGGGAGAGGTTTTCCACAGAAAAACCTCTCCCTACCCCAGGACCGACCCAAAGCCTCGAAGCAGCAGAGGGTGTGCAGTGCAGCAGCTTCAGTTTTTAGCTTTACATTGCTGAAATACTTCTGCTTGCCTTTGTGTACAGCAGTTTCAGTTGTTCAGACTTTATTGCTTTGATATACTTCCCAAACTGACTTTTGGGAAGGAAATACTGCGTCTTGCAGTTATTGAAATTTGTTGGAGGCCCACAGAAGGGATACAATCACTTAAGGGCCTCAGCTGCTTGGGATTCTTAGGAAAATAGCTTTTTTGGCTGGAGCCTGGCTGTGGTTTCAGATGACAGGCAGTGTTGTTTTGTTGTTTGAGGGGGGTGGGTGGTATATGCAGGGGGAGGTGTAGCTGCCATGTGATTCCTTGGTTTCACATTCCTTCCCTTTCTCGATGCTGTGGAGAATTCCTGGCAGTCGGATTGACTGGACATTGTTTAACACGGTCAGAGCTGTGTAATGAGGGTGGGCACAAATGGGGAAGAACTGGGATGTGACAGGTTCAGCTCCCTGAGTTCACAGGAAAAAAGCATCTCTGCAGTGAGAACAAACTCACTGGGAGAGATCCAGCAGCAGAGTTCCCATTAACCTGGGGTGTGTGTGGCATGAGCAGGAGTGGGAGAGGAGTCAGGCCAGAAGTTCTCTCTGCTGCAGCCCACCCAGTTCTCCTTCCTCCCCCTCCTCAGGGAATCTTCTCTGCTCCAGGGCTGTTGCTACTGGATGAATCCACTTTCAAGGTCCTGGCTTGTGAGCTGGGAGAACTTGGTCAAGTCTGGCAGAGCAAATCTTTGCGCCGGTGTGTAACAGCCAAGGCCTTTCTTGTGCTGCTCCTCATGGAGAAGCTGTTCACGCGTTGGTTCTGCTCAGCAGGATTCAGCCTGACAGTGCAGAGGTGCTGAATAAAAAAATCTGCCTTTGAATTGTGCTGCTTTGCTCTGTCAGAAAAAGGAATGAGGCTGAACTCAGACCTAAGGCACATCCACTTCAGTGGTGATTTTTTGGTTTGCTTTTTTTTAGTGATAAAGTTGAGTATAAAACATCCTGGCTTTATCCCAAATGTAAAAAAAAAAAAAAAAAAAAAAGTATTGACCTTATTGTGACTTGCTTTTTGCTCCCTTTCAACTTGTTTTGTCTTTGTCTTAGTACAGACACCCAAATCTGCTGAAATTCAAATAGGCAGTTGTAGGAATAACAGTAGAGAGTTCCAGGAATAACCTTCACCTTTGTTCCCTGCACATGCACTTAGCCATCAAAAAACCTCTTACAGTCCTGTGATGCTTTATTCTTTGCATGTTTTCGCTTCTTTCTCTGCCCAGGATGCTGTGACAATGCTGTGCCACCCTCGGTGACCTCCCCTCTACTCCCAGTCCTCACTCACACACTGTAGCTGCTGGCAGGATCAGAGACCTGGTCTGTAGGCACAGGTCCTCTCCAGGGCCCAGTAACCTCCTTCTCAGCTGGGGACCTACAGGAAAATTAGGATATGGGCAGAAGAGTGTTTCTAACAGTTTCCAAGAGCCGTGAAATTACATACAGATCTTACCCTGCATCCCAGCATGTTCCAGGCCACTCCTTTCTCCAGTGCTTTACAAAACCCTTTGTAAACCAAGGGATCCTCTTTTTTGTGGAGATTGCTAAAAGATTTTGTTTAAAGACAGGTTTCTTGGTATGTCTGTGCTAGTGGGAGGTATTTTTTAGGCAGCACAAATTCTTGCTGGTGGAGACTGGTCTGTGATATTTTAGTATTAAGTCCCAGTATTAACTCAAGATGTCCCAAAAGCAAAGCCCTGCTGCAGGGAGGTCACTTGGGCTTGGTGCTGCCTGGAAGCAGGTGAGAAGGGGAGCTCTGTGCTCCTGTGTCTCAAATGGTAGCTACAAATGCACAGGGACTTTGTTCTTGAAATTAGTTTGACTTGGAAGCAACTGAAATTCTGGTCAGAGCATCAGTAGACCTGTCTGTGGAGAGAGGGGAATGTGCTGACAGAGAGAAACCTCCAGAACAGGTGGAGGAGGTAACTGCTGTGGGGAAGTGTAGATGAGAACAGAGAGAAGAAACTTGCTGTCACCAAATCTGCTATTTTTAGCCGTGCAGGTGATGTGATGTTTACACAGCCCTGCACCCTCCAGCCATGGAGCAGGAGCTCCCCTCAGGACCTCATGTTCCCCCCCTTGAATTCTGCATGGTGCAGGCAGGCTGGGACACTCTGTGTCGCCATCCCTGCTGTGCTGGTCGTGCTCGTCAGTGCCTGTGCTCCCCTGCCCCTGGTAGCAGTGGGTCAGTAGCTTTTAAGGAGCTGCAGAGGTTCTGTTCTGCAGCGTGGCTGTGTTGGATGCTTGGGCAAAGGGGGATTTTACAGGGGGTTGTCCTGTGGCTGGGAGGTGGTGAATCCCTGTGAAAGGGCGAAGCACAAAGGGGAGGGTATTTCTGGAGGCTCTTCACTCTAGCACAGGGTGAAACAAGCCTCAGTTGTGTTTATGCTACACCCTGTTGGCATAGTTCACGTGGCTCTGCAGACAGAACCATGCAGTAAGACAGATGGTTCAGTAAGGCGGTGCCAGGAGAAGCTTTGCTGTTTTTCTCCTCTTCCTGTGCACTCAGTGATGTTTTTATGTCCTCCCATTGTTACGGCACTGCTCATCAGGTGATGGCTGCGTGGCACCGAGCTTTGGTACAGCTGAAGCTCTCAGACAGTGTGTTCCCATGGGGCTTTTAAAAGTTGTGGAGGCTGGAATTCCACTCTGTTTTTGAAGCAGGATTGCTTCCCCCACATGCATTGTAGACTGTTTACGCAGTGCTGATTTCCCTTTGTTCCTGCTTAGAACCCGGGGTCTGCTCTGCAGAGGCACTGGCAGCACACGGCACCAGCAGGGGAGGAGAGGTCCTTTTGCTTTTCCCCACCAAATCAAGTGTATTGCAAAGCACAAATGGAATGCAGCTTCTATAGGAACTTTCCATTTTCTGTTTTTTTATTGTCTCGGTGCAAAACAGAACTCAATTTCTGCTCAGTTTCTTGAGTAAAAGATGCACAGGGGGATGCTAGCTATTCCCCTGTCCCATGATGGTGCCTCCAGCTCCCTGGAGCTCACTTGCCACCAGTCAGGAACGTACTTCATAAATCTGCTCAGGTTGTATTAACAGCCTGTAAATTCCTCCATTGTCTGTTGGAAAGGTTTTTGTTTTGTTTAAGATAATGTAAACAAGGTCTGCGAACACACAGAGTTAAAAAGGAAAAAAAATCCTTTTATGGGAACTCTGTAGGGTTTTTAAATCTGGAATGGCTTAAAAGAAACATCACATGTCCTTGTTTGTGCTGATGTCACATGCATTACTCCGCTGCTTGTGGTATCTCCTTAGCATTGCCCTTAGGCCTCGGGGCACAGCGCCAGCGAATATCCAGAGTTCCTGGCTCCAGCCAAGCTTCTATTCAGGGACGCAGCAGTCAGCTGGAAGGGAAACAGCAATGAAGTAACAGAAATGGATTTTATATATTTATGTCTCAAGCTTTCCTCCCCGCTTGTGGGTGAGGGTACGGTGCAGTTTTATAGTCTGGCTCCGCTTTTGCTCTGAAAGGCTTTTTACAGACTCAAAAACAAGCAGGAGTTGGGCAGTGTTTACGTGTCTACGTGCGGTTACAATGCAGCATTGAGTACCCGGGGAGTTCTCCCAGCACAGACTGGTTTTGCCAGCTCTTGTTGGGTGTCACAAGGCCATTCTCAGGTGGCTGACGTTTGTTCACGCGGAGCGGTGCCAGCAGAGCTCTGGCAGGGATATTGGGCACTTTAGATGCACTTCAGTGAAGATTGCTTTGGGTTTGGTTGAAGCGCTCAGCAGTGTTTGCAGCCCAAGCACAGCGACTTGCCCTCCCTGCTGGTTCACATCAGCTGAGAACACAGTGGAGGTGCAACAGTATTTCCCAATTTCCCGAGTTTCTGGGGAGGGGCTTTCTTTGCTGGGGTTTTGTTTCAGGCCAGGATTCCCGAACTCTCTCCAGACCCACCATGGGCTGCAGAGCACAGGGTTTTCCAGCTCAGTGTCAGTCCTGTTGGAAGGTTTGTTCTAGAGCAGGGACATTACTCTAGGATGGACTTTGGTCATATTCAAAAAGGGAGTGATTTGTTTGTTTTTGTTTGTTTGTTTGTTTTGGGTTGGTTGGTTGGTTGGTTTTGTCTTTTTAATTTAAAAATAAAATTAAATCTTTCTACGCTGATGCAGAGATCTGGTAAATTGAGGGAACAAGGCAGTGAGAGCTGATGAAAAGATCAAATAGAATTGCTCGTTTCGAGCTCTGAAAATCTGTGGAAGCTGGAAATATGATATTGCTGTTCTCTAGACTTAAAGCTAAAAGTTTAGGTGACCTGGCTAAAGGGAAGGCTGGCAGGGGTGGGAAATAAACTCCAGCAAGCCAAGGAGGTCTGACTGGGGCTGCAGGTCCCAGTGCTGGCAGGTGAGTCAGAGACATGAAGGATTCTCCAGTGTGTTACCTTAACTGAGAGATTTCTTGGCTTTATTTTATTTTTAGATCCATTCTTACTCTAGCACAGAGTAGTAGTTTTGGCCAGCAGTGACTTCCTCCACACAGCGTGTTCCCTCTGAGCACTGTGTACACAGAGGATTGGCTCGAAGAATTAATGCTAATCTTCCTTTTCTTATTTAAATTTGTCCTATTACTGCACTGTGTTAACAGAAGACATCCCTATTCCACCTTCACAGACGGTGAAATCCTTTCTTGTGTTACGTTTAAAGCTCAGGGCGATCTCCTGGGAATATCCAATTTTGCTGTGTCATGAAAATGCTGTTTTCATTATGTCTGTATTACTGTTTCATTTTGTGGTTTTGTTTTGCCAGCACGGGACATTGTACAGATCTAATCATGGATGTGCTTAAACAGATGATCTCACACTCCGTAAAATATTAATGCATCCCTGGCCATAAATGAAAACAACCTAATTTTAAAATAAAGAGATTAGAGAATGTCTTGGAGATTGGCAAATGTCCGCTGGGGATTACAATTAATTTTAATGCAATTTTCTTCTTTCAGGGGAAAAAGGCGGTGCTTTACCTTGCGTGCATTTCCTATTTTAATTTTTTTCCAAGTCGGTATTGATGGAGTGGGATGAGTTGTTTGAAAAAGATACTCCAAGAGGCGCAATCATGTAGCTTATGGCTGAGTAAGCACAGGGTAATTCATAGGAAAAAGAGAAATACCAAGTCAGAAAAAAAGTAGGAAATAGTTCTGGATGTCAGGAACCCATGAGACACGAGATGTGGGTAGGTGTGTGGGAGGGAGTGGAAAAGGTGAGGTAGGAGGTATGGGAGTAAGTGGGTGATGAGAAGGAGGTGGAAATGTGACACAGGCGTTCACAGAATATTCTGAGTTGGAGGGGACCCACCAGGATCATCAAGTCTAACTCTTAAGTAAATGGCGTGTTACGGGTATTGAACCCACAACCCTGGGGATCTCAGCCTGGGACAGTTCTGTCACTTTGGCTTCCATCAGAATGGAACGATTCTCTAAAGCGCGTGGTCCAACCCAGTCCTGGCTCTAAAACACCTCAGTAAATGTTCTTCCTGTGTGTTCCCTGCCCAGGTTTGAACTGATGCGCATGTGCTGGCAGTACAACCCGAAGATGAGACCCTCCTTCCTGGAAATCATCGGTAGCATCAAAGACGAGCTGGACCCAGCCTTCAAAGAGGTCTCCTTCTTCTACAGTGAAGAGAACAAGCCTCCGGACACAGAGGAGCTTGACCTGGAGACTGAAAACATGGAGAGCATTCCTTTAGACCCCTCCTCTACCCTCCAACCCACTGACAAGCACTCAGGACACAAGGCCGAGAACGGCCCCGGCGTGGTGGTCCTTCGGGCCAGCTTCGAGGAGCGACAGCCGTACGCGCACATGAACGGGGGCCGCAAGAACGAGAGGGCCCTGCCGCTGCCCCAGTCCTCGGCCTGCTGATCCTCGGAGCCAGAGCCTCGCAGAAACAAAACACACACAAACACAGGCATTGGGGGAAGAAAGAAAGAAAATCACAATATATTCAAAAGCCTACTGTACCTCAGTGGATCTTCAGAACTGCCATAGCTGCACTTGGGAGAACCCTTTTTTCAGTAAACAAGTTACCGTATTTTCCTTTTTTTTCAATATGCAAGCAGATGTTTGTTTCAGTCAAGGACTCCAGTCGTGGGGCACACAGTTGGCCTTTTAAAACTCTTAAATGTTAACACTTAATAGCAACAGAAAACTTGAGATCTGATGTCTCTCTCTCCTCTCTCCTCTCTCTTCTTTCTCTTTCTTTCTGTCTCTCTTTTTGCTTCATAATGGGAAACATATCTGCGTGCAAGTTCAACCGTACAGCACTTTCATCAGATCAAAGATATCGCAGGCCAGGTGGTTCCCGGTACCCCTGCAAGCACCTGCCTAACACTGTAGGTCTTTATAAAAAAACCACAAACAAACAAAAAAACACAAACAAAAAAAAAACCCACACACAAAAAAACCCCTAAACTAAAAAAGACTGGATTTTTAATGTTGCTCTTTAATCTTTTTAGGAACATGTAAAAGAATAAAAAAGGGCCATCATTCGTCCAAGGCTGTTACCATTTTCAACGCTGCCAAATTTTGCCAAAAAAAAAATGAACTCTCTGGCTTTTGTTTTTGTTTGTTTCTTTGGTTTCCTTTTTTT
>VZTE01003821.1:835805-863001 GCA_013397775.1 Eulacestoma nigropectus | reverse complement strand
TTTTTTTTTTTTTTTGTAGTCATGGAAGGAGCACAGTAATCAACTGCTCTGTTCAAAACAGATCCTGACCAATATGTTCTATTCAGTCATGCACTGGTATTTAAAAAAAAAAAAAAATTAAAAAGTCAAATTGTCTAGATCTTTCTTCAAAACTGGACAAAATGTGATTTTTATTTTTTTTTCTTGTGATGGAGAAGATAAAAGGGATGGGGTAAAGAACCAGCCCTCCCTCCACCCCTGTCCCCATCCCAGTGAATTCTGGACAAAACTGGCAGTGGTGAGCTAAACAAACGTGCTTTTCGTACAAAAAATGTCAACCGCCCGCTAAAAATGATTTACGAGAAACCTGAAAATAAGCGGCCGAGATCTCCATCGTTGCAGCCTGCCTTCCTTCACAGGCTTGCAAGGAAAAAACACCTAGAAACATAAATTGGAGAAGACAAAAAAAAGCAGTAACCGGATTCAAGTATATGATGCTTTGTTGACCTTTTCTCTTTATTATTAAGACTTCTCGAAGGGTCTTGCAGTTCTATGTTAGACCATGGATCATTTGCATACACATTGTCTTTTGTGTCACTTTTATAACTTTTTTACGGTTCAGATACTCATCTATATGTCTGTACAGAAAAAAGCTGCTATTTTTTTTGTTCTTTATCTTTGTGGATTTAATCTATGAAAACCTTCAGGTCTGCCCTCCTTCCCTTCCCTTCCACTTCAACAAATTTTCTTATGCTTTGTACTATAGTGTGTAACTTTTACTTCCTCCTTCCCAGTAACTGATACCTTCCATATGATTTGCCATGAACTGTTTAATGCCTTTTTATAAATACATTTCCTCCTTTTTTTTTTTTTTTTTTCCCATTAGTTGTTTTACAACATCTTGGCTGTGTGGGCTACAGGGCTTTGGAGGGGGACAAGGAGAAAGAAGGTACACCCTGCACAGGAACACTCTGGCAGTGCTGTGGTGTGGTGTTTTTAAGCCCTCGTTTTCCTTCCCTCCCATTAACCTCTGCCCAGACAGCACGCGAGTCTCTTACAGTGCAAGGCGTGATACAAACTCAGGTCAGAAACAAAAGGTTAAATATTTAGTACATTCTTGTTCAGTGTTTATATTCATTGTTGTACAAGGGTCCTACCCCTCCTGCCCTCCCCGCTTGTTCTGGTCGTGGCACACATCCACCCGCCCATCCCCACACAGACACACGCACGTACATGTATTCTTTTTAAATTATTAGTTGGGTACAACAGCAGACACCAGGCTTTTGGGTCACTGATCCTTAAAAAGACTCTTTTAACCCTTCCACCCTGTGAACAAGAGCTGTGCCAGGTGCAGCTGGCAATGCCAGGCAATGCTAGGGTGGCCATCGATCACCTGGCTCCAGCCAACCCCAGCTCTTCACCTTCCTGATGGGGAAGCCCTCGTGGAGGGAAGCCTTCGTGGAGGGCACCTGGGCTGCACTTTACACCCCCGGTGAAGAAAACCACCCCCAACCAAAGGGAAGCCCCCGCGCCGTTTCCGTGGGGCTGGTGGGAAGCTGGGAGCTGGGGCCAGCGGCTTGGCTGGCAAACAGTGAAGCGTTGGCAGCTATGGAAACCTGTACAAGTCCAAGCTTGTGGCTTAAATCATAGACCAAACCTCAGAACAAAAGAAGACGAGTGAGCTTGTTTGTTCAGTTGCAGAAGCCTTGGTGAGAGGGGAAGGAGGGGCCGTCAGGAAGTCGACACCCAAGGAGTCGTACCAGTTGCTCATCTTACCTTAGTTCCAGTCTAGGCCTTTGTTTAGCACTGATCCAACCAAACGATGGCAGGAAGAGGTGGTTCTGGGATGGAAATGTTCAAATCTTTTGAGTAAGAACAATGAGTTAAAATATACTGATTGCTAGTTTTGACTGGAGATTTTTAAACGTTTGTAGTGCTTTTTGCTTGTGTAGTTTAGGTCCCATTATCTTCTCTTGCCTCTGTCCCATAGTTATTTTTCCCTTTTGAAAATGAAAAAGACAAAAAAGTTAATTAAGAAGGTATTCTATGTAGGATTTTTTATTTATTTTTGTGATATCAGTTTAAATCACTGTAGAGATGCCCCATAATGAATTTAAATACTGAGATAAGGGTTTTAGAGTATGACAGGGGGACAGTTTTTGATTTTTTTTTTTTCAAACATTTATCTACCTCACTCTTATTTTTTTATATGTGTGTATATAAAAAAAATACATCTCACATTTCTCAGCAGCCAATAAATGCCGTTGATACTGGTAACCTCTCACTCCATAATACCACATGCTCTAGGTTCTGGAGGGGAACAGTCACTGCCTGGTCACTGATATCACTCAATGATATCAAACTGATATTTGCCTCAGTTCCAAGGGGTTTCTCCAATTTTTTCAGATCTGTTGTTGTGCGGAGAAATCCAAGAGTTGTCTGACTTAGGGTGACCATTCTTTAAGGAAACACAGAGGCTTTCTAATGTGCTGTCACAGCAGCCCTTGGGTCAGCAGCAAAATGCTGTGTGTTTGGATGAGTGGAAACGCAGCTGACCTGATATGGGAACTTCAAATTGTGAGTATTTCCTGAAATCTGTTACAGAAATCAAATGTTTACAATGTTTGAAGGTCCAGAAGAAATACTAAAGGGAATGGTCTTTCTGTTTGTCCTGTAGAATGGGCTAAGTCATTCCTGCCAGTTCTTGCTCAGATGTCACAAGCATCAAAAAGATATTTGGCTGAATCAGAACCCAAAAATAAATTGGCTCATATGTGATGGCATTGCTTTCTTGACCAAAACCTGTCACAGGCTGCCTGATGATAATACTACATCAGATTTACAGCTTTGGTTTTGCTGCTTCTGTTTGTGAGAGCACTGATTTTTTTTTTTTCTCTTCTTTCAAAACTAACATTGAATTGATTTCTTTTAATGTGCCAGTAAAAAGTCAGTTCCCTTTTCTTCCCCTGTTTATACACATTATAACTGTGGATTCTGATGGACCAGCCATCAAATTTTAACTGCCCTCTGACAGCGTGTAACTGGTTTACAAGCACACAGGACTAACACGAGCTTGCCGTCAACTTGATGTATAATGTTTCCTTTTTTCCAGCTCTGGCAGCTGTTCGTGCAGGTGTTGGTTGTGGTATCTGAGTAATGTGGTGCTTGGCTACTTGGAGTTGTACGCGGCCTCCTGGATACACAGCGCTGTGGTTAATTACTACAGTTTGTCTTTGGAGGGAGCGTTTCTCCTTAGTCCTGAGAGACCAGCAAAATTGGAAGTTTCACTAGATTGGTTTGATTTTCCATGTTTGATGATGTTCCAGTGACCTTTGGGTGCAGTGGCTGTTCCCCTCCCTTGCACATATTGATTACCACAACTGGAGATCCTCAGATCTTTCAGCTGGCTAGGAGGGTTTTGTTAAAACTGTCCGAGTTACTGGTTTGTAGAATTGTACGTAGGTGGTTTTACAATGCATTAGGAAGAAACACTAATGACGTAGCATCACGAGAAGCATTTCAAAAAACACTTCAGTAGAAGACAGCCACGAGGCCTCGTGTCCGTGTGCGTGATGGCAGTCAGCTCTCCTGGACCAAACCACCTTCATGATACCATTGCGTTCTGTGTTTGCAGTTCAAGCTTAATTCCTTTTTTTGTTCTGTTTGTTTCCATAGCTTTTTTTGTTGTGTTTTGTGCATTTTGAATAGCTTTATTCACATGGGTTTTTCATGCAGACTTCCCTTGGACAGTAAATCGAGTTGTTTGTGCATGTGAACAACTGAGAATTAATGTTGGCTTGATAGAGTCATAATATGGTTTGTAATGTTGTTCTTCCCTGAGACCACTGGCTTGTCTGGTATGGAAAATTTATTTAGAACTTCAGCTATGTTTGAATAAAGTTAAAGTAATCCAGTTTGTTTATAAATTAAACACAAAAGCCCACCCAGCCCTGAAAACCAGCATTTTGACCAATGGCACCACAATGTTTCGATGCAGTGGGATAATGAGTTGGCGTCACCGAGGGGAGCAGGCGGCTGGGATGGCAGGGTCGGCTCTGGGTCTCTCCTGACTGGCATTTCAGAGTGCCCGTGACAGAGGAGGTGGTTTGGTTGCAAGGGAACATGATTCCTGTGCAAACACAGCTGTGGCACTAAATGAGGTGCTCCTTGAGGGGATGATAAACCAGAGGCAGCAGCTGAGTGCGGTGCAAGGTGTGGAGCCACCCTGTGTGATGCCCCTGCTCCTCCCAGCTGGTGCCAAGTGCTGTGTGGTTCCAGATGCAGCCGCACTGATGCTCCTCTTGGTCTCTTAAAACAAAGGAAAGAAAGCCCAGTTTGCCCAGGATGACTGGTGACCAGAGGGAGCTGCTGTCAGGCCCTCTGGGAACTGCTGAGGGGTGTTAGGTACAATCCAAGTGAACAACACTCCTATTGGTGTAACTCCATACATATATATCTATATATACATATATATATCTGCATATGTATATCTATAATATAGATATATATATATTTAAACCCTTTTCATTCCATTAGTACAAGTAACACTTTTTCCTGTTATTTTGTTTGTCAACTGTATATTCAATCACTGGGCTGAACAACAGTGGAGGAAGGTGCAAGGGATCCACTCCTTACTAACCAGTGATAAAGCCAGATATTGCAACTTAACCCATGAGTAGATGTGCAGACAAGGATTGAAGAATGATGTGTAGAAACAACACAAGTGGCCAGGGGTGCTGAAGATACAGAACTCAAGTAGGCAGGAGGGCTTCGAAGGACACCTTGGTTCAGAACTGGTTGCTCAGAGGTGCTGACCAGCCTCTGACATGGAGCAGCTGGGTCAGTCAGCACAGAGGAGTTTGTGGGGAGACATCTGAAAACAAAGGACACAGCAATGGGGATTTACAGAGACACAGGGCTTGGCAGAAGTTTGAGGTATTATCCTGAGCTTAATCTGTGGGACAGCGTCAGCGCTCAGGTGTCACAATTCTCATCGTTGGCACTTGTAAATAAACCTCTGGACTTGGCAGCTGGAGCGGTAAATTCCTTACCAGGAACGTGACAGTGGTTGGTCATCGGCCTGTGCGGATCTGTCTCACCTACAGTCGGCCTGTTTTGCAAGTACCTTAGGACTTCACTAGTTTGTGTGTGTGCATATGCGTGTGTGCTCATATATTTTTTTTGGGTGTGCGTTCTGTTGATTAGTAACCATTAATTAGCATTTTCAATAGGGCTTTAAGTCCAGTAGATTACGGGTAGTCAGTTGACGAAGATCTGGTTTACAAGAACTAATTAAATGTTTCATTGCATTTTGTAAGTACATAGAATAATTTTATAAAATGTTTGTAGTTTATAAATGCCTAAAATATAATTTAAGGGCACTTTTCTGTGTCTGTGTGTGGGTGTGTCTGTCTGTGATCAGTTTTTCCACGGTACCAGTTACTAGTTAGCTTTACAATATGCCAAAAAGGAATCGCTGACTTGTCCAATTCATGGCTTGTCCCTCTCCCCCGTCCCGCCCAAGCTTTGTGGCCCAGTATACAGCGATGAGTAAAGGAGTTGGGAAAATGTTCTGTATCTTCAGTATCCTGGTCTTCCAGAGCCCTCTGGTTGGGGTGGGATCATCTTACCTGGTCATTTCACTTTACTGTCTAGGGCAGTTACCTTCATGGATTACAAGAACCTCACTGGTGGGGGAAACAGAGCAGGGTTTGCTGCTCCCCAGGCTCCCCGGGGCCGCTCAGCACCTGCGCCACGGGGGCCTTGTGCTTTGAAGGATGCGACTGCATAAGGGAAAGAGGGAAGATGGTTTTCGTAACTACTATTGAAGAACTCTTTGCAAATTTCTTATCTCTTTAAATGTTTGTATGCAGCCTCTAAAGCTGTTGAGTACCATTGGAAGCTTTGTTGAAATGAGCAAGGCAGGGTCCCTAGTTATTGTTATTTAAGAATATTGAAGATCCAGCCCCTCTGCTGTGGACAGGGACACCTTTCACTTCTGTTTTCTGAACCAGTGAGGTTTGAGATGAAAGGATTGGCCAGAGTTTGTCTACCTCTGGGACAAAAACAAAACTAGAAAGTGCTAAGGAATGGATGCAGTTGCAAATACATTTTCCAATTTTTCTTGTTTAAATTTTTTAAAGATAAAATTAAACAATAACATGGCCAATTTATTACATAATAAAGACTTGCTGTGTATAAATTATTCCTAAAGAAATTCCTGTGTTTATATTAAAATGAATCAGTAGATAAAAAAAATTTCAAAATGTTTTTGTATATTCTGTTGTAAGAATTTATTCCTGTTACTGCGATATACTCGGGATTCTTTACATTATGAAAAGAAGAAACTTTGTCTATTTTGAATGGCTGAAGCTAAGGCTCCTTTAGTTTCTCTTAGTCTGCTTTTTTCTAGTAGTTTCAGTACTACATGATTTAAGTTAAATAAAAGAATTCTGTATGCATTTGCCTGTTGGTGATTTTGTTGCTCTGTATGCAAAGCAAGTACAGGTTAGAAAACGCAGAGTAAAGCTGCTCTGGTTTTCCTCTGCCCTTTCTGGCTGCATTTAACTGAGCTACTCTTAACAGGGGTCAGTACTGCCATTGTTTGGTTGAAATCAAAAGCATTTTCATCCAGAGACACCGAGCTTTTGGATCCTTTTGGCTGAGATTTGAGCAGTTTTGCACAAAGCGGTTCCTGTGAACAAGGTGAGCATTGTTAGGTATTTATTTACCTGCACAGCAGTCCCCATGTGAGGCATTCAGCCAGCCAGCACCTGGTTATCAGCTTTCTGTAACACTGGAAAAGACAGTGGCAAGAAAGTCAGCGTTATCTTGGCGTTGCCAGTTCCTCAGACTCTTGTCTTCGACGTGTTGACTAAAACAAGGCTCGATGGTGGCCCAAAGCCCCATCAGCTGCCTGTGCTGTTATGTTTGTCTCTTGTCCATTTTACTGATGGTGCTTGAGGAACAGGCTTTTGTTTCCCTCAAGAAATCCCAGGTATCCAGAATAAGCTGGTGCTGTGCTGTTCTACTGACTGATTTCACCTCGTCCTTGTGTCCTGGAAGCAGGATTACAGTGTGGACATTCTCTGTGTGCTGAAGGGCAGTGCAGTGACCCTCTGTGGTACCCAGCACTTCTGTATGGAGCTGTTTGGGATGGGGAGGAGCCTGATCCCATGTTACAGTGTGGGATCTCCTTTGGTGCCTGTTCTGTAGGTACCATCACGTGCCCTAACCCTTCCCGCAGCACGGTGCTTCAGGATTGCCTCTCTTGGGACAGGTTAGCTGTTGGATGTGCCTTTGGGCTGTGCTCTGCGGAAGGACTACGGTGTTTTCCCTGGGAACAGGCACTGAGAACTTGGGAAAGTGGTGGTTTCGGGTTGAAACCCATTACCAAGAGCATTATAGATCCTGCTGGATTCTACTTTTCTCTGCACTCCAAAGTCACTCTGGGTCAGAGCCCGTTGCTGATGTGGAAAGCAGCATCTACAGCAGGTCAGTAAAAGAGAATTGTAAAACTTCACATTCCAGAATCTCCAAGTGTGTTTTGGTGTCTCCCATACCCACGTTTTTTGTGGGGTGAACTCTCTGGACTCAGACAGGGGCTGAGGGGGATCTCTGTTAACATGCATCCCGTGCTGAATCCTTAAGAGCTGTGAGCATCCATCTGGGGTCAGCAAGTCTTTATTTGTGTCTTTCTAACCAACAGCACCACGATTAAGCATCTAAAATGTTGTCAATCCAGTTTCACACTTCTCTGAAATCTGAACAACTTTATTGTTAGCAATATGAACCACCAATCATTTGTTTTTTTCCCTCAAGCCTCTTCTAAGAGATGCAAACGGTTGGTTGGGTTTTGCAAGGAAATTTCACTGAAAATAACACGGGCTATAAAATCCTTTGTGTGTGGGTTTTAAATAATCTTTAGATCTGCTTCATTTCAGAGGTAAGGAATTGCATTCTAAGAAATCATAATTTTTTCCCTACATGATCCATCTCTCTTTGTTGCCCACACTGTTCTAACATTGCTAAGATAATGGTCTGTAATGCTTTTCCTAGAAATGCTGCTGTTACCGACTCGGATAATGGAGGGACGTGGATGAAAGCAGCTCTTCCATTGCCGTAATACAGAGAAGTGTAGTAGGTGTAATCACAGATGTACCTGCAATATTAAGAACAAAACAAGAAACCTGAATTAAGGCTTAGTAAACTTTGATTAAATTTAAATATTCTAAGTAGCCAAACCAGATCTGGTTTATGAAATTATTAAGAACAGATTTGCTTAGGAAATAAAGGAAATGCTGAAATAAACCAACTTTGAGAAACAAATGTTGCTTATCTGATGGTTTGGTTTCTCAGACACCCACCCACAAAGAACTTTAAATAAAAAAAAATCACAAGACAGGCATTCTTGTGCGGTGGGAAAGGTAACGCACCCTGCTGGAAACTACAACCATGTAACACAGTTTTTGCCTAAATCATAAAATCTCCCTGTCTGGAGGGGTTTTTTCTTATCATTCTACCTTTTAAAATGCAGATGTAAATCCTGAATTTAAGGGCCAAGATTAGCTGATTTTTATTTAAAATAAAATAAAAATTTTGGTTTTGTTTTCCTTTCCAGTGAAGATTAGCATAGTAGAAAATTGCTTCAGTACTACTGGAACACATAATGAGATCACAGACCTGGTTCTAACAGTACCTGTAATTGCTGTTCTCCAGTGTATCTATTTACATTTTGTATTCCTCCCAGTTGAGAAAAATAGATTAAAATCTGCTACTAGTCAGTATTGCTTTCAGACTCTCTTAATAGCTGAGGTTTACTGGGGTTGTTCATCACAGGGTGTGCTATGTTGGAACTTGTTTTGTTTGGAATTTACAAATCTATGGAAAAATATCTGCTGGCTGTAGTTTTTCATGAAGGCTGCTTTACATAAAATTTAAATTCATCCCAATTCCATACTTGTGCCCCTCTGAAGACTTTGCTTCAGAGTGATTTTGGTTGGAGAGGAGGTAATGGCAAAGACTCCCCAAGGTTAAATGAGCTGATTGAGTTGTTTCTGTGTGCCCCTGATAGGCGACATTTACCTTCCCGCATCTCTGGACAGGATGATATCAATCCCTTCTACTGAGATGTTTTTCCAGAGAGTCTTCATATTAATTGTAGATTCAATCTTTTCTGGGCCATCTAGGATGCAGCAGGCACCTTCTGGGTGAAAACCACAAGCATCCCTCTCCTGGTAGCCTTTGTTCTTCCCACACTGCTCCAGGATGATGAGCGCTGTGGCGGATGAAGCCAGCCCAACGTGAACTGTAAGCTGGTTTTTCCCACCAGAGTGAATAACAGGAAATTAAAAATGAGACCTGTTTTTTAAAAACATGTGATGCAAAAGGGCCAAGCTTTATGTGAATTACTGGCTTCAAGGTGGGGAGTCTTGCTCATGTCTAAAGAAAACTTTGATAAGGGATTATAAATGAGAACCAAATTAGGCTGTAGTTTTTGTTGTGTCTAGTCAGGGCTGCAGAGCTGCAGTACATTTTTTGCAGTTTATGGTAGATTTTTTCCTTTCCTTTGTTCAGCATCAGTTATGCTGTTTAAATAGCACAGGGTTAAACCAGCATGCTAATTAGTGTGTGCTCCAAATTTCAGCTTGGAACCTTGATCACAGTTTCAATAGTCACTTTCCAGAGTTGTTTGATGTTTTGCAATACTCTCTTGGAGATTTTTTCATTGTATTCAGGGGAGGGGAGGAAATTGTGTAACGTTGTCATTACCCACCAGTGGCTGAAGAGTTGTCCATATCTTGCAGACTTGCTCCTTTGCTTTTTGGTAAACCACTGGCAGCTGCATGATCTGAAGATTGATGTTTTCACCAAGGCCTCTCTTGGACAGCTCCTGTGTTTACAAAAAAGCCACTGAGGACTTGAAGGAACATTGGATTTCTGACTGTGATAAAGAAACTGGGCTGATTCAACTAAGACACCTGAAAAGGAGCACCTTAGCCCATGGTTCCTGAACATTGATCTGCAATGAGATTTGTTTTGTGGTTGCTCCCTCTCTTTTAACTGGAAGAGACTAAAATGTGCTAAACAGTTTCCTAATGTCACGTCCGTCCATGTGGAGCCATTGTTGTGTTTTCCAAAGAGATGCTCAGTCTCCAGTGGGTGGGAGTGGTTATTGCTTTGGGACTGATCCCTGGGGAATCATGAGACAGCATCTCTCAGAAAAGCTCCACACTTGAAAGCATCTAAGTAGGCTTTGCTGTAGGTAAGAGCTGTTTCTCTGAAAGATCTGGTAGAAAAACTGCACTGCCAAGAGACAAAACCAATGAGAATTCACCTTAAGCATGACTTTTTCACTCCAGGGGCACGAGATCTGCTGGCTTGACCAGGCTCAGGTAACCTGTGCTGAAGGTCACTGTCAATACAAGGAAGTCCCATTTAGAATGAGTTTGATTTATTTTTTGGTCTAGAATGTTTCTCTAGTAAAAGGCTATGTCACTGAGATGTTACTTCTCTGTCAATTATGTACGGTTGAATTTCCACACAAGACCAATTTTCCCAAAGAAAAAAAATTATGCCCAGAATTGAGGTGAATGGAACAAAGGCACCCTTCAAAGCAGCAGGCTGGCCAGGTGGTTGGAAGATGGTCTGGAGAATAAATGTCACATGGAAGTGACTTGAAATGATTTTGTCAGTGGAACAGGGCTAACAAACAAGGCATAGGCCTCAGCAGAAGGTAAGCAGCTGCAGTGGCAGGATGCAGAAGGAATTATCTGAGGTGAAAAGCTTTGTCCCAGAAAAGGAAAATGGTGGTTGAAAATCCCTGTTCCATTTAAGTAAACCGCTACCAAAGATGGTACAGGTGAAGTTTTTAAGGAGGCACAGGCAAAAGTGGAGGTGTCTGACTAGCCCAAGAAACCTGTAACTGTATTCAGTGTCATTGTCTTCTCAGGTTTTCATTTCTCACTCAGGATACCCCTGCGGATGAGGCCCACAGTTCTGGGAAATTTGCCCTTCAACACTCCCTTCCTATATAAACTGTTCCAATTTTCTTGTCAGCGGAAGCATTGATTAGCTGTGCTCAATAAACTATTTGACACAAGCAAGGAAACAATGCCTGCAAGGAAGTAAACACATTTGGAGAACAGTGCCAGCCTTTTTTCCTGTGGGCGCTGACAGTCTTTGAGAGCCCATTGCATCATCTCACTGAAGAATGCTGTACTGTGCCTGAGCCTCCACACAAGAAAACCCCAGCTGGTTCACAATTAGCATTTTCTTTTCCAAAGCATTTTTAATTTTTACATTTAATGAGATTCTTTCTTTTCAACTGTAAGGCTTAGAGGACTTGACTACCCCTAACTTTGGTGCAGAATGTGGAGACCCAAAGCCAGCTGTAAGGCTGTTCTCCTCTCGTGCTCTCTGGGTCGAGACATCCTGTTGTCACCAGTTGTCATGGCAGAAACACACAGAAATACTTTTGTGCAGGACAAAACTGAAGCTGGCCAATAGCAAAGGGCTGAGAATTTGTGTCAAAGGAAGATGGTTCTCTATGTCCGAAGCAATTTCAGTGTGTTGTCAATAATATGTATTATTGTGTTGTCTAAAAATCCCAGCCATGGGCTTACACCCCATTAGACCATATGTTGTGTAAACATGGAGCAAAATAAAAAAAGTTGTTCCTCGTCTCAGCCTTAACCAGAACCAATTTTGCATTTAAGGTGGGAGACTGAAGAGGCTTAGAGGAGGGTAACTGCACCTGGGAACTACAGCTCACACTGGTGAGCGAGTTCAGTAAACAAGTGCCTGTCTTTTGTAGTTGAAAGAGCAAAGGAAATTTCAAAGGAGGATAAAAGTTTTGGAGGACTGTTTTGTGGGAAAAGTGGTTTGAAAGAAAACATGAAGATTCTTTTTTGTGAAGTTCTTCTGGAAGGGAGAAGAAATCCAACATTATCAGCTGCTGACCTTGAACTGTTGGTGAGTTGTGGTCATAGTCCTGGTCCACTGGTGTTCCGGCCCAAAGAGAAGTGATTTGCACAGCAGTGTGCTCAGGTTGGTGCTGGGTATCACACTGCATGTTGAAAACAGCTTGAACTTCTAGAAAACTCCAGAAAATATCACTGATTTTGCCTGGGTTCTCACTGATTTGGGTTGCTGGGAAGGCAGTTGTGTGTGTTAATTTTGTGAACCACTTGTGTTGGGGCAGAAAGGAAACCAGAAGTTTTCAGTTGCCCCAGCCAGGCTGCAAGTACATTGCAAACAAAGGTGTTTTGTGTGGCTGCTTAGTGGGGTTTTCTTTATGTGTTTGGTTTGGGCTTTTTGTTGTTTTGGGTTGTTTTTTTCTAACCCTGTGGATACCTTCTTAAGGCTTTCAAGAAAGTTCCAAACCAAATGAAATGAAGGCACTAAATGGCAATGTCTTGGTTTCACAGATGATGAAACTAAAGCAGAGAGGGAGGGAGACAGATTAAATGACAAATTTCCAAAGCCCACATGGTCAGTGGCAGGATGAAAAACTGCACTGGGAGATCTGATACTCATCTCCCGATAGCAGACATAGTTCCCAGAAGCAGTTGGAAATGTGACCTGTTCTTTGCACTAACAGTTTAATTACTATGAATGTTGTCACTCATCTTACATTTGTGCCCTATTAACTGGGGACTTTGACCTTGATGGTAGACTGCCCTGATAGGTTATTTGGCTGCCAAACTGCAGACAGGACTTTCTGGAGGAGACATAGAAACACGGTTGGATCAAGGGTTATTAGGTGGGACCGTCAATCTGTAGTATGGAATAAATACATCAGGGGATGTGGGATTCTGAAGGTCCCATGTGGTGCTGCAGCACTAACACATCGTGGTAACTCAGTGTGATCTCTCAGCAAATGCAGAGTAAATACCTGGTGGTGTTGTCCTTTAGTGAGAATGTCCTGCACTTCCAGAGTTAAAAGTGTTGCTGGCAGAGCTTTCGTGCATATTTTAGGAGGGTATTTCAGGTGAATGAAGTTATGAGAACCATGAAAAACTTAGTGAGACAGGTTTCTAAAAGACAAGCTGTCTTTCTAGTGCTAGACAACCATGTTGGGCCATGTGATGCTGTCTGGAAGAGCTCTGAAGCTTTTCTCCATGACCCTGAATTGACAGGTTTGCCTGTACTTTCAGATCCATTTGATCTCCTTTTCCCTGAACACTTGAGGAGTACCTGCTGAGGAACAAAAATTCCATGGATGATGAATGCAATGCTGATGAAGGCCTTGTTGTGAGAGTCTTGTGCTCTGACGAGAACTTGGGTCGGTGCAAAAACAATGGGGTATTCCTCACGTTGTTGGAAAATTATATCTTCATATTATAAAAGAGGTAATTCAGGAAAAATACTCTTTTAAAATCAGCAGATACAGAGATTTACAGAGTTTTACTAACATTTATCGTTGTATTTCTGAGGACTTCAAGGAAAATTGGCTTATTTACCAAAAAGGTAGTAGTAGTAAGTAGTTAATTTGTAAGAGAAACAATATTTTCCTGAGTGTCCAATGAGGACATAGAAGGGATGTGGCTATTGGAATGGGCTGTGTGCTCACTGGCTCAATCTCTGATCCTTCCTACAGCAAGAAGAGAGGTTCAGGAGAATAGCTGATCCCATCAGCAGCATCTTGTGGAGGAGCTGGCACCAGGGATTTTAAGGAAGCGGTTGTGAGTAAGGGCAAGTATTGCTCACAGAAGGGCAGCCATTGCTCTTTGGCAAAGGATCCATTTCAAAAGCATGGAGAGTGCGGCTATGCTTGGGAATTAGGAGATTGGAACTGTTAGATGTATTTTTACAGGATTTTAGATGCTTTTGAGGACCCTTCTGGGATGTGAACTTTTAAGACTGCATGTATCAGCATTACATCATCACTGAGGATGCTGTGGTATCCAGGCTTTTGATAACACCTACTTCATTTTGGGGTAATAATGAGGATAGTTCTGGGTAATGCTACCAAAGCATTAAGCCTGACCAGTCATATTTAGTAGGTCTGTTCTGGCTGCTCAGCACGTTCCCGAGGATGAATTTGAGTGCACACTTGCGGGGTTCACAGCAAAGAGACTTGGCAGGAGGGTTTTATGTCACTCCAGTGATCCATGCAGGTACCCCAAGCCAAGACAGGATTACTTCCAGATGTAAATACTAAATTTTGCTAGATTTAATATATGTGCATAAGCTTCCCGAAGATCATAGGGCTACTCCTATGAATGAGGCCAATGGAACAATACTATGAGATTGCTATTTAGTGTGGAGAAGCCTATCAAAATTCAAAGTACTTCCAGATTTGCAGCAAATTTCTCTGAATTGCCTGAATTAACCACCTTTGCCAGGGAATAGGAAACAAAAGCAGCATCCCCAGTCTGAACACAAATTAATTCCACATAGAGGGTGCCACATCAGAGGGAAATGGATTTGTTCTCCTCCATACACAAGGACTGACATCTGTTTTGTTAGGGAATGCTGTGGCCCTTGTTATGTAACTCCCTGGCGTAGCCAGCTCATGGCTTTGTTACAGAAAACTCATCCCATTGGTGCATTCTTGCTCGAGGCTGTTTTGCTTGCAGATAAAGAACATGCTCTATTTTCAGCCAGAAGAGGATGATCTTGCACCCAAAATTAGAACCAATAGGAATCAGGAAATAATGAGCAAGAACACTGTCAACTTGACAAATATTTGTGGTTTAGGGCACATGTCAAGTTGGAGTTAAGATAATTTATGGGTCTTCTGTCATGACTGGGGTGTGGAAAGGTATCACAGAAGTATTTTTGTTTCTTGTTAGCCTACAGGGATAACATCCCTCATGACTTGGAGGGAGCAATAGATTTATTCTACCAAACACCAAGCTGCACTCGGCATTTGTCACCCAACAAAGCTAGGATAGAAAAGATGCATGTGTTGGTGGAATTGCTATAGCTTTGGTCTTTGGAAAAACATACTGGCCTCTTGTTTTTCTTGGCTTGAGTGCAGTTCATTTTCAAAACAGATACTCAGTAGCTGTCACCAAAATTTGTACTACGGTTATAGTCTTGTAGAGCCGTCACCTTTCTGTCATTACTAATACTTTCCTATAGCTGCCTTTCTCATTTCAGTGTCCAAAAGAATTAAAAAATGTATGAACTTGTTTCAGTCTTCATAATAGAACTGCTTTCCATTTTTACCAGTATTATCTGTCATTTCTTGCACATTTTGGACCAATGCTCCAATTCAATTTTACTACTTTGACTGTTTCCCTACTAGTTTCAGATTTCATTGTGTAACCTTCTTTCTACCTTGGGATTGCTGAAAACTTATGTGAAAGATCCTCTCACAATAACTCTGTTCATAGGTACCTTATGAGAGTAACTGAACTCCAGGAAAGGCCATTCTCTGTGACAGGGAGAATGAATCAGTTGATGCTGAAAGCCAAGTATCCAAACCATGTCTTTGTATCCCCCATCTAAATTTGTTCTAATACACAGATTTAGGAAAAAAGCAGGAATTTTCAAGACTGCATCTGAGACTTGTTACTGCTAGTCAAGGTGTGTGGAGGGAAAAAACCTCCGAATGACTTTGTTTTCAATGTGACTGTAGACTTCACTGTCATTTGAAAGTGGAAGCCAAAGCTGAAATGCGAACTCGCACTTAGAACTGGCACAGTTTAGGTTCTGTGTTCCTGAAGCAGGCAGTGAGAACTCAATAGGCTACACTTGTGTGAGAAGGAAATCACCTCACACAGACACGACGAAATGAACTGTGGTAGGAGAGATGACTGGTTTACTGAAGACAGACATTACCTGTGGCATATGCAATAGTTGTAGAGAAGGCACCCGGGGTAAAATTCTGTTTAATGAGTCATGAAAAGGGATGGAAAGCCTAAAACCAGTTTGTGTTGGGATCACTAAAAAATAAAATGCCTCCCTCCTTTTTTTTTTTTTTTTTAAATGCTTACCTTCACTGCTTCCCAGCTAGAATTAAACAGGTATTGTCTGAAGGGACCAAAACCTGAAAAGAAAGAAAGGTGGTTTTAACATGTGCTTACTCTGCAATTGCAGATTAGGTGCTTATATGTCTGCACACACATATTTGTTCTTTATCTTAGTATTTTTGGTTATGGAGGTTGAGCTTTTTAGATAAGATTTAGCCTTTATAACACTTAAAGGAATAGTATTTTCATTTTGTATCTTCACTGATAGAAGAACTAATCCTACAATCTTCATTCATGTCAAGGCTCCTTGTGAGAGAGCCTTAACTGAAGCTGGTAAATGTAGTGGAACCAATAGGACAGATCATGTAAATGATGATTTTGGGGAAGGATCATCATCCATAGAAATACCAGTACTAAAAGTTATGGTTTTAAATACTCCTAGGTCACAGTTAATGTATCATTCTTATTGTTAAAGCTCATGAAGATGAAGATATGCATATTTAATGAAAATGTTTGAAAGAGTAAAATTTATTTAATTTGTAATT
Organism: Eulacestoma nigropectus; assembly: GCA_013397775.1. Lineage (NCBI taxonomy): Eukaryota > Metazoa > Chordata > Aves > Passeriformes > Eulacestoma > Eulacestoma nigropectus. The sequence continues at coordinate 846,554 of VZTE01003821.1, read as the reverse complement.
TATTTTAATCCCAAGTAATGAAAACTTACAGTTTTCTATCAGGGAAAATATGCTTTTTTGTGATGCTGGGAAAAATGTCTTATTTCACTTTTTCCCCCAGGAAAAGAGAGGAGAAAAGGGGAAAGAACACTTTGACTCCAAAGTATTACATTCAATTTTATGCATCTTTTTTTGTGAAAGAACTTTTTTTTAATAAAAAGGAAAAAAACCCTGATTTTGAGCAGATGGGCATTTTGCCATTAAAAAGTTTGATGGAAAACTCCCACTATCTTTATTAATCTCAATTACTGTTCTCAGTCCAGACTGTTGCCAAGTCCTAGATACTGGGTGTCAGGAAAATGAGTTTGTGAAATGTTTTTAATGCTATAACTCTTAAATATTTAAAATCCTTAAATGGACAAATAAATACTTGACAGCATATGATTGCTATTTTGCACAGTGAAAGCTACCTGTATGTGGAGACAATTAAGCCTAAATGTAGGCTTGTGACAGCTTAATTAGTGCTAGACTTTAAGTATTTCTTAATTTGTTAATACTTATTTCATAACTGCTCCATCTTTACTCTTTAATGTTATGAAAAGTGTGATGGTGCTAATAATTTTGACAATGATTTCTCCAGGTTTGAGTTTCTTCTATGGGGAGGGAACAAAGAAAATGGTGCTCATTTCACATTTACAGGGAACATAAAACCCCATTAGTCCCACTCTGCTTTTAGAGCAAAATTACGGTGGCACCTGCTCCATTTTGGAGCTGTAGTTGTACAAGTTTCTGTACCTGTGTGTGCAGAACTGCAGAAGTATAATAAAGTTATTAATTAGCTCACAATGAAACACGTGTGTCAGTGGTGGCCCTAAGAAACTGCTGCTTAGGATAAAACTGTTCTATGAAAAATGATAAAATATATGAGAGTTTTACTGCAATACCTGCAACAATGTGGAGAGGTAACTGGCTGAATGTTATTGGGCACCATATAATCAACTGGGCTCCCTGCCAGCAGGTTTATATTCTGAGCAGGTGAAAATGTGACAGAGACATGCTGTGATAATCTCTGTAGTAGATTAAAGATGCACTTGTGTCTTAACTAGTCTAAAACTTTTTGACCAAGTAGATTTCTGGACATAAATGGTCATCTAAAGGGAGGAAAAAACTATCAGGGTGCTAAGAAGTGTTCCCAACAAGGGTATGTGCCATAAATATCATAGGAGAGAACCAGACTGTCAGCCTTTTAGGAGGTTAGCAAATGCCTCTTGCCCTCTCCTGCACTCCCATCCAGCTCATCTGCAGTTATGTCTGGAGCAAGCCAGACTAGTTCTGCCCATCTTGCAGCTATTAAAAAAAAAAAAGTGTTTAATTGAAAACAGCAAGATGCAAATCTCTTTGATGTAGCTTCACCCTTGTTCCTATGTCCTCAGATGACCTGCAGTGGAAAATTATCCAGCAACTCACATGTCAAGATATGTGTAATGATTGCCCTTAGATGAGCCAGTGGCAACAAGAGGAACGGCGAGCAGCAGCATTCCTTAGGAGTTTTAACCTTTTAAAGCTCAGCACTCTCTGAGCTGGTGATTCTGCCTCTGTGACGCTGCAGTAGTTGGAGCCAGCAAGAGAAACTCCAAATTTGGTCCCTCGTGCTGCATGTTCAGGCATGTTCCTTTGGTATATTTAAATGGAATGGTTTAGTTTAGCAGTGATGAGGCAGCATCTCCTGTTTAAAACTTCCTTACCTTGCCATGAAACTGAGCCCCTGAAAGTTGCCATGTGCTGCTCTAATTCTGGACACTGACTGTATGACATTGTGATGCAACCTGGTTTTCTTGCTTCAGAGCTTCTTTTGGGTAAGCTTTATCTAATGGTAGCCTGCACTGCCTTGAGCTATGTGGTTTGGATCAGAGAGAATGTCAACAAAGATTAAAACATGGAGAGAATGAACAACAAACCAAACTGGATGGCAGTAAAGAGGGCAGACTGCAGTCTGTTTCCTCTGACATGCATCTGATTTTTCTTAGGAAGGCACAGCAAGTTATTTTCCATTTGGAAATGTTAGTATGACCATTTGCTACTGTTTTTCCCTCCAGGAAACTGTTTATGACAAAGATCAAGCATGTGTGCATACCATTTCTGGCTCAAAGAATAAAACAAAAATCTTACCAGTCACCACCACAGTGTTGGAATTTGAATCCATGAAAACTATGCTCCAGAAGGTGGAATTTTGTTGTCTTTCAGTTCCAAACAGTATTATAATTCAGGTATCTGTGGCAAACTTCATCTGGGGCACCTTTTTTCTTCCAACTGTGATGAGTCTGGCTTCACATGACAGGGATGATTTGTGACTCATGTAATTTTGAAAGCAAAAATTATTACGCCTCTATTAAAGATAGAAGTCTGACTGACTGGCTGACTGGGACTGCTCCAAACTCTTTCCTTTCCCAGGCATGGAGTATTTAGGAAGAAGAGGAAAAGCTTGAAGAAATTTCTTGCAAAATATCCAGCAATATTTTTCATCACTTGTTTATGTGCAAGTAAACAGAAAATTAATTGAATCAGTTTTATTATATCTCCGTAAGGCATCCTGTTTTTAGCAGCTGTAATTCACTTTAATGGTGAGGAATGACAACTACAAAAACTTATCTGTCCATTTCCACTGTTCTTGGACTTTTTCTTACTAACTTCAACTCAGGGGTAACTTTGCTGTTCCTCTTTCACTGCCCTTATCTGATTTACTACTCTTGATCTTTATCTCAGGCTTGTTATGAAAGAGTCCAAGCACTGTACAGTTTTAAAACCAAACACCAATAGGAAAATGTGTGTATTTGCTACACCAAAACATTTACTCAGTAATATCCTTTAACAGGCAACATGTTAGAAAATCTCACTCCAACTTGCAAGGTCAGAGGAACTCTAGAAGCTGGGTTATAGCTTGCTGAAACTGGTGAGTTTAATAGCTGGTCTCTCTTCATTAGAGTGGAGCCTGAGAGGCAATGGGGGGGGCCTGAAATCAAAACATATGCACATTGTCACTGCCCAAAACAAAAGCATATGCAAGTTCTCTTGGGAATTATAACTATGTGGGCAGAGGGTTTCACTGGGTCTTGTTTTGAGTAGGAAGTGTATGTGTGTGTGTGTGAGGGAGAGAGGGAGGGGAGAAATAAGCTAAGAATAGAAAGCCACTATATTATCTCAAGAGAGCTGGTAATTGTGAGACCTTAGGGGGAAAAAAAAAAATCTCTGAAGAAATCCCTTGGGTTGGGTGGTGGCTGAATGAGGTTTGGAGCTATGACCTGTGTCTGTCATTTAAATCGTCCTGTGCTGAGACACAAAAAAATTTGTGGATTCTCTTTATTCAAAAGACTCTGATTCCACCATCCATTTCTTCCCCTGACTAACACAACTTGCAGAATTAACTTTTGCTGGCTGCTGGGGCTGAAGGAGCTTCTAATACAGGAAGCAGAGCTTTCTGCAGCTTTAAATAAGGCGAAATCTGCCACTGGTAGCACTGAATTACTTTTAAAACCCCACAGTCCTTCATACTCCTATGTCAATCAAGATTTTTATCCATTAATTTTTTGCTTGACCAGTCATTAAAACACTTCCTATGATTCTGAACAGGGCAATGACATACCAGTCTTCTCATAGTTATTTTTGTTTTGTGCTGTTTTTCGGGTTTTTTTAAAAAATCTAAGTACAGGGTGGTCTAATGAACAAAGCAGTTGTAAGGAATAAAGCAAGATTTTAGGTCTATAGTTGCTTTCCTGAATAAGAAATTGTGTTTTCTTTGGAACATGATACCTACTTTATACATCTATATATATATATATATATATGAAGGGTATTGCTTGAATGCTGTAAAGTATTAGGTATTTCATTAGATATTCTTCCAGAGGGGAGATGTAAGTCTATTAGTTCCATGCATTTTGAAACACCTGATATGATCTGTTTGGAACATAGTACTAGTTCTTAAAGTTTTACAGCTGGCAAAAGAGAGTAGAAAAAAATTACAAAGTAGCAAAGATTAATTCACTAAGCCTTTATGAAGAAGGTGATAGAATTTGGGGGGGGGGGGGTATTCTCTTCAGTAGTTAAGTTAGTCCCTTTTCATCAGCAGAGGTTTGCTGAATTGGAAGTAAAGATTCTTTTCAGTGTTGGTAAATGGTTGTGCAAGTGTGGGAGGAATGCTAGTGGTTTAAATAAACCAGGACTTTGACAGAGACCACTGAAATTAATTTTTGCACTGATTTAACTGATCGTTCATGTTCCCAAGCTTTGCGTGTGTGGCAGTACACTTGGAGGAATAATGCATTTATTGCAGCTGTGCCACATAGCTCAAAAAAGAATTGAAAAATTTGAATTAGGCGTTAGTTCTACTCAGAAGTTATTCAGAAATGACACCTTTTCTTTCCTCTAACATTTCTACAGCTGAAGTTGAAGCTACTCTTGAAATTTTTGTTAAAGTATGATTGTAGCTTTATTATTAGCACTCCCATGTGTATCTGTTCCCAAAACAATGGATTTGAGGGTCACTGGACATTTGAGGTCTGTGCAAATTAATCTCCCCATCCATAATTAAGAATCCAAGCCCTTGCTATTTGAAGGCAAGTCACAGACACAGCTGACTCAGCTAAACACTGGTTGTTTTTCTTCTTGCTACACACAGATGTGATTGGCACGGCCCTCATCGTGAGGTAAAGAAGAAATGGAAGCAACTCAACTATGAAAATCCTGGTTATCACCTTGAATATTTTTCTGCTCAGCTGTCTGATACTTTCAAAAATTATTTGAACTGCTGAGTAAGAGAAAAATCTATTTTCTGCAAATGCATTCTGACCACACTGCTCGAGTAGCTTTTTAGTAGATGGCAAGAAGAACAGAATGTGGCCCTTCATTTAAAACAGCTCTTTAATTTTTATCTCTTTTATTATTACTTATATATATTTCTTTTGTTTCTTGTTATTGGCAGGCACTGACCAGTGTTTTAAACTGTTAAATGGAAGTGTTTAATATATTCCAAATTTTATCTCAGCTATTCAACGCTTAATGAGAGAAGGGAGAAATCAAGCTGTTATGCTATTTAACACTAAACTATAATGGGACTTTAAATAGAAATTTCAGGATCTAACTCTATATTTTTTTTCCATTCTAATAAAACTAAATGATCCTCAGGAAAGACTGAAGCTGGTTTCTATGTAGATGGAAAGCAATGTCATGAAAAGAGAGGAGATAAACATTTCACTGTAAAGCTCACTGTTCTCTGTGGAACGGGGCCTCTTCTATAACAAAGTCCATAGAAATGGTAAAAGGAAAAATATAATGGCAAAGGACTTAGCAGGGCACATGCAACCCATGACCAACAGGTTGCTTTTTTCAGGTGTCATTTACCTGCACAAAGAGACTCTGCAAGCAGGATACACACAATTTAAGTAATTATTTATCAGCTAATATGCAAAATAGATAGCTAGAACTAACAGATTACTGGGCTGAACAGCAACATGCTTACCACTGCTGATGAGAATATGGATGATTTTTAGCTGGCCAGGAAGTTTCTAATAGGCTGGGGAAAGTCGGTCTCTGACATTTATTGGTATGGGCTGATGCTCAGCATTACTGAGTTAACGCTGTGTTTTCTGCCCTATTTTTTTTTCTTCTGTATCTTTTCTCTTGAATCTTTTACCAGCTAACCATTGCCATCCCACCAAGAGCATTTGTGTGACTTCAGCTTCCTGTCTTTCCTGCTGCATCAAACTAGACCTTGGACCACAGCAGGGCCAAATCTCTGGGCTGTGGGTGACACGGGGAGAGCCGAAAGGTACAAAGCTTCAAGGGATCATGAGCACGTGCTGAAATCCATTACTGAGGGTCTGTAAGGTGTCATGATATGACATCTCCTCTGTGGAGTGTCAGTGTATGGGCTGAAATTGCTTTGTCCTGTACAGAAAAAAAAAAAAAAATTATGAATTTACTTTACTGTGTGTTTTAAAGCATTTGAAAGGAGGAGCAATGCTAAGGAGTTTTTGGTCACTGTGCTGACAGGTAATGGAGTCCCTAATGAGTTGGGTCTCCAGGTCACAGCAGCGCACCTGGGTGCTCGAAGTGCAAAGGTGAGTTTATTTCTTTGCAAACGTACTGTTATTTCCATATACTTTAGACGTCTATGGCTTGACACTTGTATCTATTATTTCAAATAAAATTGAGTGATCGTACTATGGGGTATGAAGGCTGCCCTGGGTCACCTCCTGAATTCTACTTTTAATTTTGACAATTGTGTATTGGTTTTAGTCCCTGTACTTGAGTTTTATGGTCTGTGGTAATGAACAGCAGGCAGCTGCCTAGGTTTTCCAAAAGCCTCTTTCAGATTGACAGTGGTCACTGCAGAATGCTATAAAAATGTCATTTTCGTACTTATTTTTCCTCGTAAGCATTCTGCTTCATGCTACCCGCGTCAAAAAAACCAGGCGCTAGGTTTATGGTTTGTCATCCTGTGCCTTTTAAATAAATAATTTGGGATTCGTGTCGGAGTTTTGTGAGTTCAGATGCAGCGTGGGCTGGCCCTCTCCCAAGGCCGTGCCTTGATGGCGGGGGCTGAGGGCATTACCTGAGCCCGCAGCCAGCCCCGCCAGCCTCCCCGCGCCTCTCCGGGCACGGCCCCCGCTGCTCCCCGCCTTTCGCCGTCCTCCGGCCCCTCAGCCGCCGTCCCGGGCCCGGCCCGCCCTCAGGGCTGCCCGCCCTCAGGGCTGCCCGCGCCGCCCCGCAGGAAGTGATGGCGGCCCAGGGAGGAGGAAGAGCCGCCGCGGGTAAGAGGGAGGAGGCGGCTCGGGGTGGCCGCGGGCGGCCGAAACGCCGCAAAACACTCGGGGCTTTGCAGGGAACCTCTGCTCGGTCGCCTGCGGCCGTGCCCCGGCGGGCCCGGGCCCCTCACGGCCGCGCTCCAGGCAGCGCCTGAGGGAGGCGGACAGCCCGACTCCTGCGCACAGGGTCAGCCAGAGCAGGTGCTGTAGGGTTTATTTTCCCATTTCTCAGCTTCCAGGTAACTTTTCCAGGTGTTCGGCTAGTCCAAGCCCGCCCAGACACAGCCGGCCTGGTGATTCCTGTCCGCCGTGTTCGGCAGGTGATGCTGGGGAGAGGCTGATCCCCAGACTCCTGTTTGCAGTGTGTGTTTGGGGTCTCAGCACAGGCGGATGAGTGAAGACTTCAGTAGATCTCAAGTACTCAGCCATTAAAGAGCATTGCGAACACTGCATAAAAAGACCCATTTTCAAAGTCACCATCGGCACTTGTTTACCCAAACTGAGCAAAAACCACGGTTTAATAAAAGCAGCAGGGTTTGACAGGGACAAAAGGAGCAGTAAACACGTTGGTTCTTGACCACACAAAAATAACTAGTTGGACTGCTTTGGTGTTGAGATGAGATATAAAAGGCTTTGTATACTGCAGAGTAGTAGTGTGCAAAGTATATTATACAAGTGTATTACTGCATACATATACTATATAGTACCCTTCCTTTAAAAAGTATTCAGTAAAGCTTTTCTTTGCTGTTGATGAGGTGACTGTAGAACAAGAAGCACATGGAAATACAAGATGAACTCTTTGTGAAAAAGCCAGTCTCCGCTCATCTCCTTTCAGCAGGAGTTGATTTGCTGGTGTTTCTGGCAGTGGATGAAGAGCTGCTCTGCCCAGCAGAATTCAGCCCTTCAGTAGCTGGTGGACTTACACTGCTTTGAAATGAACAGACATTGTGTCCGTTCCCAAATGGCCAAGCTGCCGTTGCTTGGTAAGGGACGTGATTTTAGCATAGGTGGCTCTTCTGCACAAGCTCCACCATGGATTTCCATGGGAGTCTGGCATGTGCAGTGTTCTGCGTTTGTGTTTCACTAGGAGGACTTCCAAGAATCTCTGTTCACGCACTTGTTTGGATAAGGGCCCATTGCATCACCTCAGTTAGCTTTTGCACTGCTTTCCCTTCTGCTCTGTTTTTATACTCTTTCTTTATTAATTTGTCACGCTAGCAGGTAAATGGAGAGAAAGTGAATTTATCTTCTGAAACACATTTTAAGTTGCTGCCATTTATCTAAAGCACCTACTTCATCCCCTTCAGTAAAATAATGATGTTGTTCATTAGTTCCTCTAGCTGCTCATGGCTAAATGCACTGCAGTCAGATTGCTGTATTTTTCCCCTCCTATCAACCACTTATGGACGTCCAACATTTGGAATAATGCTATTTTTTCTTTTGTTTTGAAGACTCTCAATTCTACTGATGTTCTTAAATAAAATAGCTTTAGATGACTAGAATTTGGGTTTTCATGCCCAAGGAAGCATTGTGGTGTTGGGCAGTTCAATTAATGCCTACATTTTTCCCTGACTTTTTCATCACCCTCAGACTGAATGTTTAGAATAGTTGTTCTTCCATCCCCTTCCTCTTTGAGGACAGCTTATGTTGTTTTTAGGTATTGTCTGAATTTTGGTGTAGTTATTTAACTGGATAGATCTGTGTTTAAAATAATTATGGAGCAGTTGGCAATAAGCAAGTTGAGTATGCAGTACACTTTAAAAGCACATAGAGTCAGCCATTAGCTCTTGTGTAAACGGTGCTTTCCAGTTCGTGTTGTGCTGTAATTGAGATGCTACAGCTCGGTCTTGAGGGCTGTTCCCGTAACTGTTTCTCACAGGGAAAGATTGTTTACACTTCAGGTTTCTAAGCCTCTTCACAGGTCCTAGGCAAACCTCACTGTTGAGAAGTAGGCCAGCTGTTGACCTAGAACTTGTGGTTCTTGTTTTAACTTCAGCCTTCTTGCAAATCCATTTTGATTATAGAACACCTTGAAAGGTGTTTTGTGTGTGTTAACCACCTAACAGAAACAGTGAGCAACCACGTATACGCAGCTCTGGAGCCTGAGAAATAGTTACTGGATGAGAAACCTGTATATCTAGTTTGGCAATTGCATTAATGAAGCCTTAAATTTCCATCTGTCTCTCTAGGAAGATGGAAATCTCCCTGCCCTCCATTAAATCCTTGTTAATCAGTTTATAGGAAGGAGGTCAACAGCCTGGAAGGTGGAACCACAAAATTCAGGTAGCGTATAGGCACTAGCAGGAATGTGGCCTCTGCATCTAGAAAGGCCCCTCAGAGCTCTAAGGTGAGACTTATTAACAACTAAACTCCTACAGTGGAAGTAAAATCTCGTGTATAGAACAGGTAGAATTTTATTCAGACTATGTGTGTGTGCAAGAGGTAAGGGCTGTCATAGCATTGCTACAGCTAAGGCAAGTTGTTGAAACCTTGCTTTCTTTAACATAAATACGTAGTTACAGTCTAGAAAGAAAAGAAATCGGGAAACAAAATCCTAAATAATTCCCTCAAAGGAAAACTACAGCCCAAACCCCAGCAAACAAACCAGAGTCCCCTTCCATAGTAGCATTTCAGTGAACACACTCCTTCCCTTGAGGGAAAGTTTGGGAAAACAAACAGCACAGGAGAAAGTCTAGCCAGTTTCAGTTTGCAAGTGGGAGGTGTGCAGGCATTATGGCTGAGAGTGTGTTATAGGAACCTACGTGATGAGGCTGGTATGTATTTGCCACATTGTGTAAAGGTCGCATACTGAGAGACTTCCAAACGCCTCGCCTGGCAGTTCCCAGCTCTGGCATGTTGTCTTTGCGAAATGATTGGCAGACCCTCAGGTCGCACATATCTGAAGGAAACTGTGTCCTGCTCAGTTACCCAGAGGTCTGGGGATGCTTAAAAACGTTGTGTTTGTAACCTTTGAAACTGCTGTCTGGTGGCTGGGCTTTATAGTATTACTGACAACAGATGGCAAATGGCTCCACTGATGTAATTCTTGCTGGTGTTTCATTCCTGTGAAGTTGCACAGTTTCAAAATCTCAGAAAGTGCCTCCATATTTTTCCTGCATAATGATTTCAAGCCAAACTAAATAAAAACATTTTCTATTATTCAGATTCCCATGGTGTCATGTGACATTGTGGTAACTGCCTTGCAGCAGTTTCAGATAAGTGCACGTTTGGTAGCAATTTTAAGGCCTGTGTCCTTTAAGTAATGCTTATTAGTATGTAACAGATGCCGTTTATAAACATTATGCCTTTTAATAGGCTCTGCTTTTAGCCTACATGTTCCCATTCCAGGCAGACTGTGGATCAGGCAGGCTTGGAGGTATGCTGTCGTTTATGCAAAGCCTAAGTCAATTTTCTGCTCTGAAGTTGAGCCATGTGTTTTTCCTTGTTTCTTCCATTCTGGTCATAGCTGCCTTGCTGTGTTTTTCCCCCTAGTCATATCTTTGGCTGATTGTCAAGCCATTGCAATCAAAACCTTTTGCATTTTTAACCACCAGCAGTGGTTTCTTTTGTCCTTACAGAAGAGCCTGTGTAAACTGAATTTGAACACACTCAGCCTCACTGTCAAGAGCACAGCAAGCACAGAGCTAGCCCTCTGTTGCCAGCCTGTCTTTCCTTCTCTGCTTTTTCCTCCTCCCAAAAGGAGAAAAAGGGAAAAGCAGAGCCATGCTGATTTTGGAGCACCTTCAAAGACATGTAGAATAGCTGACACAATGGCACAGAGAAGCAAGAGAGATGTTTACATATTTCCTCCACTACTGGCAGCTGCAAGTTCTGAGACAGCCTTGTGATAGCTGGTGCAGGTGATGTATTAATTTGCAGCTATGTAATAAATTTAGCAAAGTGGAAATTACTGGGGGAAGGATTATTTTTTTGTCATTTCTTTCGTTCCTGGACCGCGCCCACCCCCCGA
>VZTE01003821.1:629878-835758 GCA_013397775.1 Eulacestoma nigropectus | reverse complement strand
TTTGAGATTATTCTGGCTGTGCAAATTGCTCCTTGCAAGTAATTTGGAGAAAGGCTGTTGGGCTTTCTTAGGCAGACTTATGCTCTCTGCTGGTGGGAGCGGTAGGCCTGCCATATGTAAAGCATTTGCAACTCAAATTACGTCGTATTTGAAGCTGGTATCTCTGAAAATCCAGACAGTTGTCTCATATTTTCATTGCTACTTTGTTTGTTTGGGGAATACTGTCCTTTCTGATAGCAAAGCAGGGCTGTCAGGTACTCCTGGTGTGCCACGTGGTGCCGTAGTCTGTATGAGATGATGTTAGGGGCTGTGTATGGTGTGACTTTAGGTTTCTCACACTTCCTTTGGATGATGGCAGTAATGGGGAAATGTATTTGATGTGGTACTTAAATCCTAGCCCTGGTGCCAGGTTGTAACAGTGTGTGTTTCAGTAAAAACTTTTAATTATTTAAACACAGCCATTTTCTGAGAGTGCCCTGTCAGTCTGTCTGGCTTCTCCCCGTGAGATGAATTCATCTCTGTGCTAGACCATTTGTCAAACTCACTTGTCATTTCCTGCCATTTCACTATTCCTTGTTTATCACGATAGGAATCATTGTTTTCCTCCTTTCCCTTAAGTTACAGGTTGATTTTGGACCAATGCATCCTCCTTTCTACCTTCCATCTTTGTAAAGGATTGAACTGCCACTACCTACATTTGCACTTGTGCTCCATAAAAGCTCTGCTACTGTTCACAGAATCTTTCCTGTCATTCTCCTTTCAAATCAGCATCTTTCCAGTTGTTCTGGAAAACTTGTATATTTTATTTTGTTTAGGGGATAGACAAATAATTAAGTTGACAAATTTAGATTTTTTTTGCTGCCATATGCAAGAAAAGACAAATCTGAAGCCAGAGAAGCTGTGGCTACCCCATCCTTAGACGTGTCCAAGGCCAGGTTGGACAGGGCTTGGAGCAACCTGGGACAGTGGAAGGCATCCCTGTCCATGGCAGGGAATTGATGGTCTTTAAGGTCCCTTCCCACCTGAACCATTTTATGATTCCAAAATCCATATCTCTGCCTGAAAAGTCAAAGGTAGACTCTTCCAGGGACACTTCTGCCCATTTATTGATTGTATGAAAACCAGTCTTTGTTAAGAACTTGATGCTGATGTTCACAAGTTCAGAGGTATTAGCAGCAATCCCATGGAATTGATAGAATTTCCTTGGAAAACCTGATGTGAACATGAACCTTAAAGCCTTAATTAATGACAATCCTGAAGCTCCCTTTTCTCCAGCCATGCATTTTCCCCCTGAATTATTCTGTAAGCTGCCTCTTTCTTTTTTACATCTAAGCTCTGTGAAAAACAAAGTTAAATGTGCAGAAGTATGAATTCTGATATGTCATAGCTACAGCTGGTAGCACTTCCATGGTTTAACAGTATGCTGCAGTTTTTATTTGTAAAGTCTGTTTCTGGGCTGTAATACCTCAACTCTATTCAGTTACATTAGGTAAAAACTTTTTGCTAAACATGCCAGTCCAGATGTGCATTGTGTGTCTAATAGGACAGGGGTAGCCTGTTTACACAGATGTATCTTAGTTTATTTGTACAATGAGTTGGATGTGGCTTTATATTTGTAAGTGTAACACTGCTAAAGATCCATCTGAGGAAAAACAGATAAAGTTGGAAGCTATTTGCTGGAATTTTCATAATGGGAGTAGTGCAGGTTAGAGTGGAGGAAGTATCCCTTCAGTATGCACTCACCATTATGTGATTCCCCTCAATATGCACTTGCTTTGCTAGCCTTCGAAACATTTTAACTAATGTGGTTTCAGCTAAGTATTTTTATTAAAAAAGCTAAATAATTACATCAATTATTTAATTTCCTTGTCGATTTTTTTTTCCATTTCAAAAATTGTGGATTACCTGAAGTTTTGGAAAATGAATAACATGTGTTTTATAGACCTGGTAATAGAAGGTTTGGAAGGCCTTCAGAGCTCATGGAAGTGTGTGAAAATTGAAGGTGTTTGACATTTTTCAGAGCCTTTTCTCATCGACGGCTAGCTAAGTATATGTGTATACCTACAGCTTTTTTCTTCTCTTTTCTGACATCAGTAGTAAAAATATGTTTGTGGGAATAGCATGCCTAGCGGGATAGCAGCCTGTGTTTGGAATACCTAACATTTGGTCTGCCCTCCATTTGAGTGACAGAATTTGTAGCAATGACATGTACAGCTGAACTCATCTAATTAATCAAACAGGTTTCTTGATTGGGAGTGGGATTAGGATTATTTTTTCCCCTCTGCCTTCAGTTATGGATTCCACAGTTGAAGATTATTTACAGACAGAAACTTTGATTTAGTTTGTCTCCCGAAGCCCTTCTTGCCATTTGAGTTGTGACGGAATAGTAAGTGATATATGAATGGAATGTTGGGATTGAAACATACAAACCTGTTGGTGCCAATGCAACTTTTGCATCCTGAATATTCCAAGAGTTCTTGTTCTATTAGTAATGGGGGAAAGCAGTGCAGTGGGAAGGACATTGTTTTCATGGATGATGTGCAGCACGTGGTGCAGAGCTGCCTTGCTGTGCTGGACAGATACCACACCACAGTGTTCGCCCGCTGGCTCCGCTGCCACCACATGTTGTTATGATACTGCAGTTTCACTTACACCAGAATTTGGGTTTTTAACATGTATTTGCTCAATTAAATTCAGGATGTGAGAGTCAGGTTCTGCGTGTACTCCCGAGAGCGTGCCAAAGACCTCTTCCTTCCTTTGAAAGGTTAAACAAATATGGTTGTCTAACGATAACCACATGCCTGGAGTTGTTCAAGCTCATGGGAAGGGAAGGAGAAGAGTTGAAGAGTTTATCACAGAGCTCCTGCTCCTGTGAGAGGGTGAGGGACAGCACTTCGGTCATGTGTGTATGGTTTAGAAGGGCAAAAAAAAAATTTATGCTATAGACACTGTCCTGGCTGTGCTTCTGTAGTATGACAGTGACAGTCCATGGGAGAACTGAGAACAAATTTATGTTACGTGACTTCTTGGTCTTTTTACATAGTGGCTTCAGAGGCACTGATAAGGAAAACATCACACCCTTTTGAAGTGGTAGATAAGACATACACTTAACTGATAAGAAACCAGTCAGAAGATGCAGTGATTTGTTAGGGGCCACAAAAACACACCTGTGTTAAGAATAAATCTTAGGAGTTCTAGTCTCAGTTGCATGGTTTAATTACAACAACACTCCCTCCTAAATATTGACATGATATACTGTCATTTTGTTTTGGTGCATGTTTGTCTCCTATTGCAAAGTGGTTTTTGATTTAAAAAGAAAAAAAGGAAAATACTTCTTGGACAAAACCCCTCAGAGTATCATCAGAAACACTTAAAACCTACTGAAGTTGTTTTTTTGGTGTTTTTTTTTGGTTATTGTGAAATATATTGACATGAAAATAAAGCAAATAAACAAAGCCAATGCTGCTATTGCAAGCATTAGAAATGGCAAAACTGAATTTAAAAAAATGAAACTTGAAAATTAGAAATGTTAACTTCTTTTTATCTCTCTTGTTCCTACAGCACTAGAAATCGGAGGTATTTTTCATGTTTTTACATGTAAAATTATGCACAAATTTGCACAAATGTGCAAAATCCAGGTACAAATCCTGTGGTGACTGATGGCTCTTCTGTAAACATACAGTTCTTAATGGATGCATGTAGTATCCTTCTCTGTGTTTGTAGAACATGAAAAAGTAGTTGTAGGATAAATGATTAATTCACTTCAGACATAACACTTTTCATGCTTCATCTACGGTGAGGTTGATGTATTTTGCTTTACAATCTGGCTGCATCCTAAATGCCCTTACAAATCTCTGAAATGGGCATTTCAACAAGTCTGACTTTCCTGGGAGGACCAGCAATACCTCAATGATCTTAATCAAGACAGTGGTGTGTCTAGTCTGGAAAAAAACTGCATCACCAACTTTGTTGGCTTAAGGATATTAATTAGCTACATGTGAATGTAGGAATAGAAGATTCTTAACAATGAAAGCAAATATCCCCCATCCCTGGAAGTGTTCACGTCCAGGTTGGACAGGGCTTGGAGCAACCTGGGGTAGTGGAAGGTGTCCCTGCCCATGGCAGGGGGTTGGAATGAGATGATCTTTACAGTGACTTTCTACCCAAACCATTCCATGTTTAGTAAATTGTGTATTGGCTTCATGGTCAAAAATAACTTTGCAATGAAGCTTCAGAGCATCTGATTAGATGGAAGTATCTTCTTTACCTTTGGACATTAGAACAGTCCGTAGTTTCACTTCTGGAATTTCACAGACGACTGTATACACCATGTGTTTTCTGTTGTATTGAGAATAAATTCTTTTGCCCATGGAAAAATATTTCCTGCTTACTTTAACTGATAGAATGGAATTCTTGCTGAATCTGTAATGATAGGGGTCTGTCTCTAATTCATAAAAATTAATTCTAGTTTGGGGAAGAATACTTTCTCCCATTTTGGGATTGCATTTATCTACCTGATGGAGAACAGTTGTGTGCTGATGAGATATATCTGGATTCCCACATATTGATCTTTTTGGGTCCTAATTTGTATGACTTTTGCTTTTCAAGGAGGGTATTTGTCCACTTGATGAAACCCCCATGGAATTCAGTTCTCTCTTCTGGAGGAAACAAAGGGTGGAATAGCACTGGGAGTAGAAAAAGCTAAGTTCTGGGGTCTAGACTGAAAGGGGGGCATTGGTTTATTCCTTTTTTGGGCAGAGTTGGACAATGTTTTAGGTTGAGGTTCTGGAGGGTACGATCTTCTAAAGATGACTGAGCTGTATGGGCAATGCCTGCTGGTATTTGTAGCTGGTTTTAGCTGTAGCTTTTCACTTTGAAAAAATCAGATTCTTAGTGCAAATTGATGACAGATCACCAGAATGAGAGGAGATGTACTTGCACATCCTCGCTTGAGAATGTGGCCCAGACTGCTCCATGGAAACAAAAGAGAGAAGCAGATGCGCTGCTAGTTTTTGCTTTAAAATCTATTCTGCATGCCTGAAATGGAAATATGCTCATTGGGTTTCTCATTTATTTGTCTCTAGATAAGTTTTTCCCTATGGAATTGCAAAGCTTCCATGTCATTTGCCCTGAATGCCCATGCCCTGCAGAAGACAAAGGCTGGTACCTGTCTGTCACCCCCTCCCTGTCCCTGGTGCTGCACCACCCACCTCGAGGTTGCCTTGACCTTGTTTAGCAGCTTTGGCTGTTTAAGATGTCAGCCCCAATGTCGGGAATCCCTCTGGTGCAGGAGGCCTCCTGTTCTAAATTTACTCTCCTGGTTTATGGTCCCTCCTCTGTGGCTGCAGCAGGAGGCCCCTTTTGTGACTTGGGTAACCCTTTGTGCACAGAGCCCCTCACAGGAGCTGCTGGCAGGGTCCTGGCAGACTGGCTGCCACCATGTGCTCTTTTGTTGCTGCTAGGTAAGATCAAATTCAAATAAAATCCTGTAATTTCAATTAGGTCAAAAGGCTGTCCTTGGAACTTTGTAATTTTGATATCCCAAGATGCTGATTGGGCCTCGGACTGAAGTACTCCTGGGAGAACAGCACTGCTTTTATTTTAAAGCCAAGTTAGATTATTTTGCATTTGATTTAGCAACCTTTATAACATCCTGTTAGCCAGCAGTAATTATTGATTTAGTTGAATGCCTAATAACAATAGTTATGGACTTTGAGGGTTTTTTTTCCTGTGTCTGTATACTAAAGAAGTGTAGAAGGGACATATACAGCAGGGCAAATGTTATTTTGCTACTTTGTACTGGGAAAAACTTGGAAACACATTAGTTAACCTAAGAAGAAATTCAGACAAGTGATTTTTGCCCTGCCTGCAGCAGCTGAGCAGTATGAGTGGTATGTGCATTTGTGTGCACATTTTGGGGAGGTGTTCACAAAAGCCAGTCTTAGCACCACTGACTTCTTGAGGCCATTCCAGGGTACCTAAAGTGACACATTTGTTCCATATTGTTCCTAAAGAAACCTCACTATCTCTACCCCCTTGACATTTTTTTCTTCACGAAAAATTTTTTGATTTTGCTTTTGTTGGAATATGTGCTCCTAACTCACTTGGGCCTTTTCAGTGTATTGCACAGGAAAGACATGTTCACTGGAAATCTAAGAGCATTTTTTAGAAGAAGAGATTAGTTCTGTGCAAAGCTGTATTGATGGAAAGTTGATCAGAAGTTTTCTCTAGTGCCTCATTATTTAATCTGTGACCTTATTTCGTCCTTCAGGTGGGCCTTGTTACCTTAGAGTACAAGCATATTATGTAGCACAAAGTTAATTGCTTTGTTCAGCGAGGAGAAAACATGACTGTGCTGTTAAGTTGCATTGGCTGCACCGTGGCAGGAGGGAGCCTTGTAAGCAGCACCTCAGGAACAGTATTTATTAGCATGGCAAATATTTTTCTTTGTGCTAAACTCAAGACTTACATGCTGCTCTTTTGTAAAGGATTAATTTACTAGTAAATTTACTTTTGTGAATTACTGAAGTTTTGAATAATAATCTTTAATTTCTCTCCTGACATAACTTCCTTGCTTCCATGATGTTTTAGTACTGCCTGGATTTTACAGTGTGACTTGACTTGCCAGCGGTGCGATGCTCTTTTTTCTCCCATTTTGTCACATAGAAACATGCTATGAAATCCATTTACAGAGCAGCTTCTCTTCAGCATTCTGAGTACACAGCTTTGCTGCCAAGCCTCAGGATGGAAGCTGGTTGCCTGCAAAGGGCAGGAAAATAATGTTTAAAGCATTTTAAGCAGTTTAATTTTCTTATCCTTTTGCTGAGGAATCAGATACTGATCACTGCTGGAAGTAGAATGGTGGGACCATGGGTGAATAGTCTGACCTGGTAATACAAATCCTGTGCTCGTACTTTTATGTGGAAAGGTGTAATTTTCAATATGGTACCTATATGGTTCATAGTTTGTTAATCTTAGTTTAGATAGGTCTTGCACTAGTCCTTTTAAGACTCTTCATTGTCTCAGCCATTTACTTTACTAGCAGTGCAGTCATTTCACATTTAACTTACCAAGGGAGCTGCTGTGTGAGACCAAACCGTGATTAATAAAGGGAGGATTCAGAGCTAAGACACCAGCTACAACTGTGTGGTAGAAGATTTGGTCCTCCGTTTGGGGCTTACAAGAGTTGTAGGTGTAGCTTGATTGAAAGCCCCTTAAATTGAAGCCATTGCCTTCCTGTGATAGAAGAGCTATAGGACACCATTTGGGCTGCTAATGCATTTCCTGTCATGTTCTTGGGCAGGTGATGAGCCACCTGAGAGTCTGGTTTGTTACATCTGGAGGAGGTTATTGCTTCTTCAGGAACACCAATTTGGACTTTGCATTTAGGTAACAGGTATCAGATACAGGTAATTTTTGTTTCCAAGCAATTAACTAATACCCTCCAGCACTGAGTCACGTGGATTCAAAGTCATGTTGCATAAAAGATGATGTTACTATTTTGGAAAGTCTTTTGTAGGTAAATTTTTTATATTATTTCATTGTTGTGAAAATGCCCAACTGATGTTACTCAAAAAAGAGAAGGAAAAAGTTCATGATAAACAACAGATCGTAGACTGATCTGAAAAGGGACAGTCTTCCAAGAAAGGATGGAACCTTTGGAATTCTTTCCCTGTTATATTTTTGGACAGTGCTAAACTCAGGCTGTATTTTGAAGAATTTTTTTTTTCTCTTCCAGCTTTAAAGCAATTTACTTACACCTAGAGAAATTTGAGACTGTGCTTGTTGAATTCAAAGGAAACAAGTGTGATTTGATGCTGTCATGGTTCTGCTTTGTAAAATTGCATGTCAAGAGGTAAATAACATATAGATAAATAACATACAGACAGGTTTTTACCAGCCTTACTATTTTAGACTAGGATTATACAGAAGGCTCTAATGAGATCATTAAGGCCCAGCCACACCAAGCAGCAGCTGGGGAAACTGAGGTTTTAAGACTTACGTTTCTCAGTTAATTTAAAAAGTAAAAATATCTTGTGTTTTGTTTTAATCACAGGTCGACTTTACTTGGTTGATACAATAGCAGGAGATCCAGAGGTTCTGCAAGCAGATGCTGCAACATACTATGAAACACTCTTGAAGAAATCATTGTCCACTCCTGATGTTTTTTCCATCCCTGGAGGAGGAGAGGTAGTAGGCTGGTGTTTCTTGTGCCGCAAGTCAGATATTTGCAAATTAGTTTGTTGGTTGTGCTTGTGGCCTGTTAATAGGGGTAAACTGGTGTGGCTGGATTGCAGATCTCTTAAAATCAGCAAATCCTGCATTATTTCGAATAGTTTGCATGCTGTAAATGAGAGATAAACCCCAAGTTTAAAGCCCTCTGAGTGTGGAAGAAGGTTTGAAGCACTTTGGTGAACTTTGTGTTTTGACCTGCCTCCTTACAGGACTGCATCAAAAGTGAATTTTATAGAGATTTATACCGTGGTGCTGCTCTGTATTCTGCCTCTACTATGCAGTTTACACAGGCATTGTGATACAGTCTGTCTTTTGTTTCCATTCTTTCCAATACTTGTATTGGTAATTTCGAGTGTGGATTCTCCCGAAGGAATTCTGTTCCTAAGACACCTGGATGTAATAGAGATGGCTGAATAGGCCTATTAAAATTTTTTTCTTCAGTCAACCTATGAAACCTTTAATTCTAAGCATTTTGTAGATCATGAAAGGTGTACTGAGGTACCCGTTCTTGTACTATCAAAGCAGAAATTGGATTAGTTAAAATGAATGTTTGGAATACGGTAGCTTTTCTGCAATTTAGGAAAATAATATAATAAGCAGTAGTTTCTAGAAAAATGGTGTTCCAGGTGGGTTCAGCTTCGGCTTTGAGCCGGGAATGTAACTGGGTTTAAATATTCTTTTAATGCCCTCTAGTGGAGCCTGTAGGGTTAAATACAAACAGACGGAACATGCAGAGATCCCCCAGTTTAGGGCTTCTGTGTCCTTACCTTTCATGCCTGGTTGTACTTTCAGAGGTTCATTTGCTGTTCCAGTAGAAGGGAGGGGAGGTTAAAATCCCAGACAGTGCTGAGTGTATTCCTGCAGTAGCCACGCACACTGAGATCAGTTAAAGGTGGACTTCTGGCTTTTGATTCACGACTGTCTTGATTTTGTGGCTTGTCACCGGCACTTAATATATCACATGACTGATTTGAGTCTCATAGCAACACATTTCTCTTTGCATTCATTTAATTCAGGTCTAAACTAATCTGCAGTCAGCCAGCCAGTCAAGGGCATAAGTAATGGTAGTGTTCTTGATGTATTGTCTTTTTCCTTATACTGTATAATAAATAGCTCAAAGAATGTTGATGTTTTGTAATTAAAAACAATTTGGATGTAATAAAGCAAAACTCCTATTCCCAGTGAACATCCCAGCTAACAATCTCTGTTGTATACCTACACCCTGAAGGATGAGGGGTTTGGTGTTTGGATAATAGCTGCATTACCAAGCAGTTTTTTCTCCTTCTGCTTCTGAATTAAAGCAGGTTTCAAGTGGCAGGACTGGCAACAGTGAATAATTATTTCACAGGAGTTAAGTGGCTGTCAGCCCACTTGCTGGGGTCACAGAACTTCTCTTTGGTATGGCTTGGTCAAGCACCCAGCACACAAATAGCAAGGATTACTGTGAGTCAGGATGGAAGCCTGTTGGCAGTGGCCACGCACAAAGCTATGCTTGGCTCGTGCTGCTCTTGTTAACACCTGTGAAAGTGCACATTACCTTATCAAACAAATAACAATCGTGGCAGTATTGGAAGTAGTCCTGGCCTTTTCATTATGGAAATGCTCCCAGGTGCCATTATGACATCGATGCTGTTATGTCTGAAGCATGCAAGGAACAGCTGAATCCCCAGAACATACTGAGATTTGGGCAAGCTCATGAATACAGATTTTAAGCAGTTTTCAAGGTTTTTTTTCCTGGAGTCCAGTGTTCGCATAGATGCTTCCAGGATTCTGGCACTCATCAACTAGTGAACACTGGTTTCAGCTTAGAGTTGTTACCCTGAAAAATCCATATTCATATTTCTTCCATGTACCAAGAAATATTAAATGTAACACGTGACTGATTTGAGTTTCTTAGCAAACTGACAAATGGGTGCAATTAGAGAGAGAGGCACACCCACACATACACAATGGACCAGATTTTGGAAAGTACAGTACATACTGTGCTAAGTCATGCACGCTCTTTGCCTGTACCTAAACTTACATGACAGCATTTGCAATATTCATATGGAAATTGTCATTTCTATGCATATAGAGCTGTTTGAGCACAGTAATTTTGTGTTTGTGTATCACATCATTTAGAAGTTTAGTCTAAGAGCAAAAGCTTGAGAGCTGCATTTTGATTTTAGCTTTGCCTTCAACTTAACCACCTTGTGCCAATTATCTACCCTCGCTGTGCCTCGAAGATAAACTGCCCAGGCACTGCCCTAATGCTTTGATACTCCCTGTACCCTGGGGCTTAATTCATTGTTTGCAAAACACCACAAGTACTCAGCTGGAGGATGCTGTAAGAAGTGCAACTTGTATTTGTTGTCATTTGATGTGTTTGGTCTTTCATAACACCGTTTGTCTGCGTGTGACAGTGTTCAAAGCCAGGTTATGTACTAACCAGGGCAAGTCAGCCTTAAGGTCTTCACTAACTTCAGTAGCTTGATTTCTTTTAAATTAACTTTCCTTATGGATAATATTAGAGTATTATGTATATTTCAGTGCCTTGAAGTTGAGGATTGAGAGGGTGTTGTGCTAAGCTTGTACCATGCATGTCAGTAAAGCATGTCAATAAAACATGTCATAAGTGCATCTGATACATGAAGTACTACTTGTGAGCTTTGCAGTACAAAGAGCTACAGGGCTTGTTTGTTTTTTAGGTTAAACTTGAAGATTCCTGTGTGTGTTTTGTCCCTCTCTACCGAAATAATCCTACTTGCAAACTGTTGCTGTTAACTGATCCAAAGGATAAAGAGACAGGTTAGAATTGGTCAAAATATTTTGAAATTTGAGTAGTTATAATTTCTTTACGTTTAAGATGGTCTGCTTGTTTATGCATTTA
Source organism: Eulacestoma nigropectus (assembly GCA_013397775.1). Lineage (NCBI taxonomy): Eukaryota > Metazoa > Chordata > Aves > Passeriformes > Eulacestoma > Eulacestoma nigropectus. The sequence goes on along the minus strand of VZTE01003821.1, from coordinate 824,654 downwards.
AATACTCTGGGTTTTGTTTTGAATATGAAGTGGTTTCAGCTTATCTGTTAAGGATTTGTGTCAGTGGGCTGCTGATTAGATGGAAGAATTGACAATCAGGGCTTTTAAATTCTATGTATAAATTCTCTGCTGGTAGCTGAAAAATCACCTTGGGTAAATCTGTTATTCTTACTGGCTTTATTCAACAGGATAATATTTTTCTAATTCAGAATGATGTGAAATTTAACACATTATAGTTTGGATAGAATCCTGAAATCCTTAGTAAAATACAGGTATGAAATTTTATTCCATCTTACTGATTCTTATATTTTTTTTTTTTACTTTATGATTTTTTTTTCCAGCCCTAGGTTTAATTGCCTTTTATTTCCAGTACTGGTGAGTGAGGGGTATCTACTGGTGTGTAGATTAAATGAGGAGTGTTGATGTTGTGAAACAGTGGGCTGTAGAATTTTTGGAATATCTACAGCGAGGACATGAACTTTTGCATTGCCTCGCTGTGTCACTTAGGAAATACAGAACATACGAAGCCTCTTAGACTTCCAGCTTCCAAATGTGGCAGCAAACGAATGACATCTGTCATTAAGAGTGTACTTTTTAAAAAAGGATAAGCTATAAATTATGCCTGAAAGGCTTTAATAGCCAATATTCTTAATAGTACAGCAAAGGCAGAGCAAAATTTTCTGTTCAGTTCTGAAGTGTGTCAGGTAATGATCTTGCAATCCTAGAACAGGTTCTGTTATTGTAAGTGTTCATTGTTCAGTCCTACCCTGTAACCAGAAAATTTCTTCAGAACAAAAAGCAGATTAAAATCACCTGTGGTTAGAGGTGAACTCTGCAGTTTTCCAGCTCCTTCTGCATGGGCTTTCAATTGGACCTTTGCTAATGGGCTGTGATTCACAGTGGAAGGTAGGAGACCTTTCCAAGTTCCAAGTGTAGTCAGAAGACTTTCTGGTCCCTCTAAAACTATTGACGTAGAATTAATTTCCTGACACTAATTTATATATTCATTAATGTTTTTCTGAAGAGAGGTAGGTGCTGGTGTGATAAAGGAGAGAAGCATCTACACCAGATCCTCTTAGTGCAGTTGTGCTCACCTCTTGACTCGTGTTCAAAGGAACGTAGCTGAAAACAGCATTGAGTTAGCTTAGGCTGCACAAGAGGAACTTGGATCTGTAACTACAATGCAGAAATAAAGAATTATTAAATAGATACAGGTGAAAGTGCATTTAGCACAGCTCTTCAGTTAAATGATCTCATAATATTAGGAACAAGACATATTAATGAGATACATGCACACAAGGAAAAATGATTTCTCACAGGAACAAGTCCAACAAGTCCAGTTGGAGCCTAAATAACATGATAGCTATCTTCATTAAAAGCTTAAACCTAGCAGAATAAACACCTTATTATATTATAAACAACAGCCTGACTGACTGCTGTGACCTCCCCTCCCGCCTTGCAAAATTTCAGCTTCAGTTACCAGTCCAGAGTCAGAGGAACAGAGAGATCAGGAAGTCTGGTTATTTAAATAAGGCCTACATCACCTGGCCTTTGATATTTCCTTCCAAAAGTATGATTTAAAGGATTTTACTGGAAGTTCTTTGTTTCTGTATTTTATATACTATAAACATGTGGCCAGTCTTCCTGCACATAACAGATTTGACTGATGTGATTTTTTTTCCTTAAATGAGTTTTAATAAATTTTCATTAGTTCTTTAAAGCCTGCCTGGGGTGTGTGTGCATACCTATACATACATATACATTTGTATATACATTTGAAGTATTTTGTCCTAAAATTTTTCCCACAGCTCAGCAGATTTGGAATTGAGTCTTAGGGTGGCAGACTGTGCTAACATGGCAACTCTGCCTGTAGGTTTGCTCACATACATGACCTTTTGTTCTGACCAGTGAACAGATCAAACTGATTCAAAACCAATTCCTTCAGAGACAGGCAATGTATTTTAACTTAGTCTTTGTTACTTTAAGGACATTTTACTTTCAGGGCAGAAAATGAAAACATTTAACAAGTTACATAATTTCCTCACTTGAGCTTTACACTTTTCTTGTGAAACAGATTTCATCCAGATGGACAAGGGAAACAATCTTGCTGTAGTTGATCTCTTCTCTTCCCCTACCTGTCCACTGCATTTCAGTTTTCTTCCACAACAGGGGTGCTCTTAGAAGTAAATTTCCTGCTTGTCTCCACATATTGTGCTTCAGTTTGATGGCATTTAATTCTTGAAAACTGGTTTAAAGAGGGATGGATTCCACCACTGAGATTTATTTCTGATCATCTTGATAAAATGGGTTATCCAGAAGTGATGCGTAGCTTGTAGTTTGAAATTATCTGCATATTTCAAAGAGAAAATGGGTATGGCAGCTTTTCTGTAGGACTTGGTCTTGGTTGGAAGCATTTTTAATTTATTTTTGATGGGCTGAGTGTTGTGTTCTGTTAGTATATCTGTACAGATATTTTTATGAGAATGTAAATTGTGTTGTAAGGGCTTACAGAGCATAACATGGGTGATTAACATCTTTATAACACTAAATAAACATACCTTATTGTGGCATTTTCTGTATGCTGCATATAATAATTCACAATAACTGTGAGATGCCTTGGAACATTTATCACAAGACATTTGCAACAAATCTCCTGAGTGAAGCTTGAATTGTAGAAGAAAATTGTAACGGGTTGCAGGAAAGATCTGTCTGAGATACTTGAATGGCTGCTGTTCCAGCAGGAATCTGCCTGCCTTCCAAGCCTTAGTGTATTTGTATTGATAAAATTCCTAGAAAAGACTGAGAAATGCTCTTATTCCATTTTAAAGACAGAGAACTGAGGGACTCAGCTAGTCAGGGTATGTCAGTGCTGCAGAATGCAGTTCAGTGTAGGATTTCTGAGCTTGCTCCAGTATCAGAGTATTTCCACAGTGGAAGTCTTGCAAAAACAACCTCTTTAAGTGTGTCATCAATCTGAAATAGTGACAGAATTAAGGTAAAGATGACTTTACAGAATGTACCCCTTCTTTATCTTAGATATGTATTAAACAAACTCTAATTACATCTCACATGTAACATCGCCTTTATTTAGTTTGTGACTGAGGGATGTGTTTCAGCAATTCAGATAAGGCAGGGGAAAAAGAAGGGCCAAGCTGGATGTTGCTTTATATTTTCTTCTTTGCTCTGTGTGTAGAGTCCTGATGTGCACATTTCATTTAAATAGTTGCACACCAGTGTGGGAACATTTGGCCAGCATAGCCTAGGAAGTAAAAATATAATCCAGGCCTGAGTTGGGAAGGGATCCGTGTTTGCCCAGCAAAAGTAGACATTTCATAATCACAATTGCATTATGCTTGGTGCCTAATTCATCTCAGTCCTGGATTCCAAACACCTGTGTGCTCTGGAATCCTGTGCTCCACTGCCTGTCAGCTTCTTGCAACACTCTGTGTTTGTCTGACTGCAGGTGATGAAAGTACTGAGGTTTAGCAAGCTGATGTTTACAGGGCAAGCCACCCACCTGAGCAAGTATAAACCCCATTAACTGTGACCTGAAATGCATTTCACCTGGTCTTGCAAGATCAAGCACATCAAGTCTTGCAGTTGCAAGGTCATTGTAGTCACACACATCGTGATTCACAGGGTTCAGGTGATGTGTGTTGGCAATAACTCCATCTCTTATGATCAGGTGAACTTAACTGAATGTCTTGGAAAGAACGACAAGACTGGGAAGAGAGAGGGAAGGAACATGTGGTCTCACAAATCATGTTTGCATTTGAAATAGTGTTCCTCAAAGTTGATTATAAAATGAAAATGGGAGTATGGGGAAGCATGGATGGATTTAACTGCGGACCAGATGTTGACTTGAAAAATGATAACAAAAAGCAAAGTACATATGTTTGTGTGAAATCTGGAGAAATGTTTTTCCTTCAAGGAAGGCATCCATATAGATAAGGTAGCTCAAGTAATGTGATGTGACAGTTGCTATGTCAACTAGTGTTCCCTTCCACACATTTAAATTATTGAATAGCACAGTAAATGTTCTATAAAAGCAACTCCTTCCAACATGGTTATGCATCTTCCTATTTTCCTCAAAGCTTTTTAAAACTTTTCTGACCTTTACGATGTGTCTTGTATGTCTTAACTGTGTGCCAAACCTTTTTGCAGCTTTAAAATCAGCATTTGGCCCATTATATCCCCTTTGTGTGACTCAGCTCTCTTTGTAGCTGCATGTTTCATGGATGTGTAATGGAGCAGTGGCTGCTGCATTTGAAAGCAGAGGGAAGGGTTTGAGGGAACAGATTGAATCCATCACAGAAAGAGTATGAAACTCCCATGCAAGTAAGTGCATAATATTTAATGAATTGAGTCTGGTGCTATAAACAGGCATCTGCCCTTGCGTGCAATACTTCTTCCTTGTTAACCCAGCACACAAAGTGTAATGCTTTCTGGCACATGCTTTAATAATTTATTGGAAATATAAGTTAGCTAAGCGGAATCTCCAGCCTTAAAGCCAGCAGGAGTGATAGAGTCTGAAGCAAAAAGGGAAATTAACCTGTGTGCATCACTGACATTTGTATAACCTGAGGCTAAAACAGGTAAAAGATGAATCCTGTCCTTAAAGTCATTTCATTTCCTCGTGTGTGAATTTGTTTCTAACTCACAGATGGTTTTGGACTTTCTTATATTTGTCCCTAGCTGGGTAGGTTAGAGCCAGTTGTTGGAGCACTCTCTTAGGACTCAAGATATGTGAACTCTGTGCTGTTCTTTGCAACATTCTTCCTATTTTATATTTTATTTTATCTTTCTGTATAAAAATAGACATGGTAGATGCCCTATTTGAAGATATTAAAGATACTGGTGTTTTTGAGCAATCTTGAAATTGTGGCCGTGTACTTTAGGTTAATGTCACCACTCTACAGATACTAAAAGTTCTTTTTGCTAAAATTGCTGTTTGATGCGTTTGTGGTCATAAATGATCAGATTTCTGTGTTTATTCCAAAACCTCATCTAAACCCTTAAAATTTATTCTCTATCCTTTGAAATGACCCCATGTCAAAACTTTTCTTTCTGAACAAGGCTTGGAAGTAATTTCAGTGTCACTGTTGCTGCTTTAAGTCTTTTCCTTGTAAATCTATTGGCAGGCAATGAATTCTGGAGATGAACATGTAGGAGTAGGGTTTAAATACTTGTTCCTGCATATGTGAAAAATTGAGGAAGGATGGGAAGAAGTGGGGTGCAAGTTTTGCATCACACCTACGTGAGGACTTGACTTACGTGGGTTGCCGATACACTTCTGCTTCAGGGCAAAGTGTATCTTATTATGTGTGTCTATGTCTGTCTTTTGTTGATAGAAACCTCTCTGTGTGCATTTGAACCTTGGAGAATATCTGTCCATGCAGAGATTTAGGAGTTTATGCTCTAAAGGTACCCATAGATAGAAATTCAATCACAGAGAGAGCTGAAAAGCTGTTTGATAAAGCAGATACGAGAATTTTTGTGTTTGACTTGCTTGAGTGCAAATATGTGCACTCAAATATATGCAAAAATGTGTGTGTGGGCAGGGGAAAGTTTGAAAGAAACTTGAAAACTGTAACCTTTATCCAGGTAGCTCCTCTGTCCCAAATGCCACTCAAACCTACTCTGCTACTGAACTTACTATTATGCAGGAAGTGCTTTATTCATATGAAACTCAGGCTGTCACACCAAAGTCACATCAATTCCTGAGAAAAATTACCTTCACTTGATGCCTCGTGCAGTTCTGAAAATTGGATATCAAGGGACGTGGAGGTGAAATTGAAATACAACTGTTGTTCTTCTGTCTCACAGCAGAACAGACTGGAGTCAGCTGGAGGGAGAAGTAGATCTGAGGCTGCCTGTGGAAAAAATTCAGAACCTACTTTGTATTTGCAGGTAACGTGTTCCCCTGGTTTTGTTTTTGCAGTTTTGGCAGTTTATTTGAGCCAGTGTTGGTGGCCTGTGGAAGATGTTGTGAAGACGGCTGATCCTTCTAGAGATGGACTCATTTTGGTGAGGATGCTATTTTGAACAGTTTCCTTTACCCTGGAGCTTCCTAGCCAGAACAATCATATGTAATTGTCTCTGGTCTCCTGCAGCTCCTGCTCTGTAACCTGTGGGATCTGGGCTCTGTGGGTTCACCAGGTGCTTCATGTCTCCATTACACAGTGACATCCACATTAGCCCTCTCTAAACAACTTTGTGCATGCAGTTTATGATTCATCTGTGGGATTTATTTTCTTTTGGTTTTTAGTTTACCCTCACTGCCTACTAAAGGAATAATCATAAATTCAATTACTCCATTAGCAATAATTTCTCACATTAACTGTCTGGTGGGAGGTGTTACTACCCTTTGGAACAATGTCTTATCTAGCTAGTTATGATTTTTTTTCCTTGAATAATGTTTATATTGTGTTCATTTTATGAAATGGTTGCTATTTAGTGGTTTCTATATCTGTAATTCTTTTTCCAAATAAATTATTTTGGTAAGATAGAACTACTTTTTCATAATTTGAAAGATTTGGGTAGCCTGTAGTCTGTTTGCAACTAAAAAGTCAGATGCCTGCTGAGTGTGAGCTTTCTGCTGCCATGAGGTTATTAAGTCAGTTTTGTTTCCTACTCAGTCCTCTGTATCTTTGGTCCTTAATGATTCCATTCCTTTATCATCTTTTCCTGTCACACATAGAGTTTAATTATTTGCAGAATGAAGTAGGCTTTTTATGGGTAACTGAACTGGAGGGATTTTGAGATACCAATCTTTGCAAGATAGAACTTGGAGCAGGAACACAGGCCTTCAGGCTTTCAAGTATCTCTGTATCAACAGAGAATGAAAATAATGTCCGAAAATGGAAATCTTGTCCCCTCTAGCTCATTGCTAAAACGTAAATTGCCATTATTTGTAGAAACTCTAATTTCTTTTTCAGCACTCATGTGACGCTTGTTGGCACCAGTGTTTACCTTGATGGCCGATATGATCTTGTTCCTTTATATTCCTCCATCTCCCTCTCCTGTCAGTTGTCTCCTAAGAAGCCCAGCACAGACCTAGATTATAGCTGGGTGGGACAGACTATTTTCTGTTTTATATAGTGTCTATCTCAGTGAGGTCCTGGCCCACTAAATTCTTCCATGCTGTGGCAACACAGGTAATAGGGGAGAGGTGACCAGGCCCACACAGTGAATCCTATCTTCATTTCACTTTTGAGTAGGATTAGATTGCCTTGATCCTGGTTCCAAATCTGTGCCTCGTTCACTGTGACTGCAATCAAGATACTTGTGCTGCTTTAGAATTCCTCTCTGTGAAAACAGGAGATATGTCAAGCTTTATAAATAGTTACTAAATTATTCTATGCCCGCTGGATAGAGGGTGAAACACTAGGAAAAACTGTTTTTGTTATTCTAGCTGAACCAACTCAGGAGGTATTTTCCCCAAATTAGGTGTATGTGTTTCCTGACCTCCTCCTTCCCAGCCTCTTTTGATTTTGAAACCTTTTATAAGATGCAAAATACTATTCTCTGTCTCATTTTTATTTGGTCTGTTTTTGTTTGTTCTCTAAGGTCCAGACATTTGAAGAAAGGATTGTCCTCTTTGTTCTGAACTGCATTATTTTTGGAATGCTGGAAGGGAGTTCAGCTAATGATGCATTCTTTCTACCTCACTCTGCCACCGAGCATGCCAAGATACTCTGGAGAAACGGCGAGGCTGCTGCCTTTTACTCGATCAAGATGAAAGGTAAGGTCATTTTAGAGACACATTTCCACTGGTTCCTAATAGCTAGAAATGTAATCCTTTTCTTTATCTTTCAGTATAAATAATCCTGGCTCTCATTTACATTTTTATATGAAATCTCCCTCAGAATTAATCTGGGAACAAACCTTCCAAGAATTTGGAAGCCATCCATGTTACTTTCATTTAAACATGATAGTTCCAAACCCTATTCTGATGTGAGGTACTGGCTTACTCCAATAAAATGTGCTTTAGTGCAGCCAAGTAGGAGGTCGTACATCTAGGAACAAAGAATGTAGTGCCTGTCCACAGGATGGAGGACTGCGTCCTGGAAAGAATGATACCTGAAAAAGGAGTGCAGTTCCCAGTGGAAAGACATATTGGGAGTTGGTGGTGGCAAGAAGAGGAAGGATCCTTGGATGTGTAAGGAGCAGTGGCTCTTTTGTGTAGAGGAAGGTGTGTGCACTAGATCAGTCCTGGAATGCTTTGTGCAGTTGTGGTAGTCCCAGTTTAAAGGATGATGATTAATTGATTTTATAATTAATTGATTAACTAGCATAGAAAAGAAACAAAATGTGTTTTAATTCTTTAGGGATACCTGATTAGCTTTAGTAAAGGTCTTTCATTAAACACAGAGGTTGTATGAATGCAAATAATTGCTGTTAACCAGTCTGGAGTGGAAGAGGCTTAATTGGAATAACTCCAGGTATGCAGTTGAGCCTCTGCCCCATGCAAGAGCTGGTTACCAGTGTGTGTTTAAGATAGCAGCAGCTTAAACATAGAGAAGGTGGAATCTTTGGAAGTAAAATATTGTTCAAGTCAGCACTCAATAACCATCCATCAAAACTGGGAGAATAAGAAACAGCTTGAGAGATGGGTTGTTTCGGATTCCAGAGGAGAGTCTGAAGGTGCCTTCTCTGCTGCAGTGCCAAAGGCCAGCAACAATAAGATGTTCTGCTCCTTGGGATGGAAAAATCCTAATACACACAGAGGTGTAGCTTGTACAGCAGCGTACTGGTGCTGCTGCACCATCAGTGATGAATTAGGACTCAGCCTATGATCAAGGAGCCTTGTCTGTATCTCTGATTATGCTGATGAACTGGTTTGTAATGGCAAACACATAGTACATTTTCCTTTAAGTCCATAAATATTCCTGAGCAAAGCTTTTGGAAAGAAACACTTGTAGGGGCTGTAATGATTCATGCTTCAGTAAAATAAATGTGCACAGTAGTCTGTTATGGGTGGAGTATTAGCCAAGTTGAAACTGTTTCTGAGTAAGTTGAGAGTCACAGTTTGGTTTTAAACCAGGTCCACATAAAATACAAATCCTTCAAGTCCAGCTTTGTCAGCATTTGCCTCTTCTTGCCAGTGTTTTTTTTCTCTGGGCAGCTATATTTGTTAGTTTTTGGCCTGTGTCACAAATTACTGCAGTCTTTTGCCAAAGCCTTTTCGGGAAGCTTGGAACTGATTGTTTTTGCTGCTTTTTGCTATTTGATGTACGCATTTAGAAAATAATTCTTCTCTCTGAAGTTCTGTGATTGCAGTTTCATACCAGCCATGCTGTGGCTTCTCTCTACTTTTTAGAAGAGCCCTGGATTTATTAGGCCTAAAACAGACTAAGATAAATATCTTCACTTAGAAGCTGTATTTCACATGGTTGTTTTGGATATTTTCAAAATTTGTTTTTTTTTTAAATCATAGTGTAAGTTCTTTTTCCTTTTGCTGTCCCAGTCAGAACATTTAGTAGAGGCAGCTTTAACTACAGAACTTCATATTGTGCTGGGCGTCTGCTCCTAGGAAAAAATTATTTTCCTTTGTGCCCACCATGTGATTGTAATTCCCTTTATTTCCATGCTCTGCAATTACCTGACCATTCTTTCCAGTTTTATTTTCTTCAGCGGATAATTGAGAGTCTCATTTTGATGTTGGATTCAGCTGTATTTCTCATCTGTGGATTTTCCATTATGTACAACATGACAAAAAACATGCTTCAGTGGAGCATGGCTCTTTCAAACATAAGTCTTCTGGATGAATCACGGAAGTGGTGACCAAGGAACAGAGAGTCTGTTCTATCTTTGCTACATATTTAATGTGGTGTTATGCAAACTAAATTTTCAATGGACTTCAATGATTCCAATTAACTGTCTTGGCAATATTGTAAAGTCATTTCCATTTGCCAGTCCCTAGGTGGCCTGTACAAAGCGAACTTGGTAATTTTGGTCCAGTTCCATGCTTTCATCTATCTTATGACCATCCTTAACTGTATCTCTTTTAATAGTCCAGCTAAGGAGGGACAGATGGTCTCGAGCACCCGCCTTGCTCAGAGATGCAGTAACTACTGCAAGTCAAGGTTTTGAGACAATCTGACCTGCTTCTGGCACTGGCCACCCTGCACCTGTTGTGTAGATAAACACAAGACTCATTCTTCAAGGCTATCACTTTCTGTAAGCATTAGACACCTTTATTAAAGCAAAATTTATTCATGACTACACAGATCATCAACTTGGCCTCTCTGGAATGTGCCTATTCCTGTCCAATGACAGGCATGCAGCATTTACCACTGGGTATACTAAAGATTGATGAGATGTACTAAGCCACTAATGAGGCTGATAAGACACTTTGTCACGTGCCAAGATAAATGTCTCCAATTTTATCTATGTCAGCGGCTTCCATATCAGACAGCTGAGCAGTTAGACCTCACTAAATGGAGCTACTTAAAGGTACAATAGGAAATGACAGTTCCCTCTTCCTGCGCCTTTCTCTGCAGGCAGCAACCTGAAAACGAAATATTTTGCAGAAAGCCTTCATATAGACACTTGGGGTTTGGGATCTGTTTTATGTTGTTTAAAGTATTTATTTTGTGCTCTGTGTGAAAACCTCGGAAAGAATGTGTTTTGTGTTGTGATGTAGAATTAATTACCACAGTTACTGACACTTGTTTCTTGTGCAGTGAGACCATGTATTTCCCTGAAAGTTTTTCTTTTTTTATTTACTTAGGACTAGTAATTACTGAAAATGGACTTTTACCACCTTCACATAAATGCCAGGAGAATGTAGAAGATTCATGATGCAAATAAATCAATAAGGAAGTTGGAGGAGGCAGTGAGCCAGGAGTGTCTTAGTGCTTTTAAGAACAAACCGGAACAAAATCCATTTTTATAGACCTCTTTTTTTTGTTTTCCCTACTGTTATGTATTACTGTCTCTGTAACACATATGAGCTGCCCAGCTGTGGACCAAGCTGTCTGTGGTATGAAAAACAAAAGAGTCGGATTGTCAAAGCTTGTCCCTTCCCTCCTGACAAATCACAGTAGTAAAAGTGTGGAGTGATGTGAATCAAACCAGCCTTAAGCAAATTGAGTCCTCTGAGAAGGCTGTAAAACATACAGGTGTATCAGGAATGAATGTATTGTTGACTTCTCATTCATTCTGTAGAGATGCCCCACCAGTCACAGTTTGGGAACACCTGACTGCAAAAACTCTTAAGCTGACATGGAGTAGGCAAAAAGCAACTCTGGCTCAATCTCTGATTTTTTCCTACACCAGAACCTTAGAGCTGGTCTTTGGAAGTGGCTTCCTGAGCTAAAATTCATTTCACACCTTTCTTCATATAAGCCTTTGGAAATTTCTTTTGATATTTGTGGCCCAGGTGCTCTTCTCTAGAAACAGATCCTTAAAAAGATAACAGGATTTTATTTTTCCATTGACTACATACATTTCTTCTGGGAAAAAAAAATCGGCATTGAAGTTAACCTTACAGACAATTAGCTGAAATCTTGTTGTATAATTGTTTTTGTCTCTCTCTCTTTGCTAACAATAATATTTTTAATGTGCATTTCTGTGGCAGATTGAAGGTTTTGCCTGTAATGAAAATGAAATGACTACATGCCAGTCCAGACACGAATTCATTTAATTTTATTGAAGCCAGAACCGTTGTTCCTCTTCTCACGTACAAACTCACACAATGGGTTGACCTTGGGTTCTGCTCTGCAGAAATATTCCCCACCCTTTGCACAAGCACTCAGCCTGCTTGAGGCCTGTCCAGACATGTGTGTGCCAAGCCAACTTGTTCAGCAGGGAAATAGTCAGTGTGCACAACCTTGTTTTGTTTGGGTCTGTTGGATGTGGGGACTGGATTGTTTTTTTTTTTTCTGGTTTGTGGCTCTTTGGGAATGCTAATGGCTGTCTGCTTTCCTGCCCTTGTAATATCTGTTTGCCATTTTGCTGGCTCCTAAGTTGGTCATTTGGCACTCGTGACCTAACCAAGCAGATCAAAGGCTTTCAAAGGGCAGACTGCATGAATGCTTCCCTCTCCATCACCAATGCCCTTATTTTCCCTGTCTCCTCCCTCACCTCAAAACTTTGTCTGTGTGTTCCAACAATGAAACAAACCTCTCAACCAAATGTGTGAGAGGCCGGTGGTCATCTCCCGGCCACCGTTAGCATTTGATGGGAAACAGGGACAAAGTGGCCTTTGTTCCAAAGGTTGGTTTGTTTGTTTATTTTATTTCAAATGCCTGTGGGCTGTGACTCTCCTAATGTGTTTCCCAGGGACAAGGTGAAGAATGGCTTCATGGTTTCTTTATTTACAGTGCCTTTAGACATGACAAGTTTTTGTCATCTTCTCAACACAAAATTAGGAGCTCAGACATAAATCACTCAGCTCCTGGGATTGCTGCACAGCACTCTCATCAGGATTTATGGGAGACAGACTATATGAGATAATAATAAACTTAAAAGAACACTTGCAACATGCAGGAATTCTTAAAGACTTCATGAGGAAAAGTTTGTCCCTTAGAACATATGGTGCAACTCTGCTGGAATTTGACATCTCTTTTGGGTTGGCAGCTAACAAGGGGACCAGGGATATACTCAATTTTTTGGCTCATGACAAAAAGCCTAACTACCCATCATGTGTTACAAATATTGAAAGGTTATAAACACCACCACATCCCACCCTTTTCCAACAATGTGCTGGAACATGTGTTTGAAGTTAAGCATGCACTTTGATTAAGCAGGAGTGAACCAAGCTTAATCAAGATGTAAATGGATGGTTATGTAGCTACATACTCTTACTGTAGGGCTCTGTCTGTGTGGATTCTTGCTAAATGACGAGCTACAACCTTGACAAATCAGGGTCTAGAATTAAAAACAGTCATGTATGCTGTGCTTAATTGGCATCCTAGAAAGGAGAGTAATAAAAGTCAGGCCTGTCCAGTATTGACAAAAGGTCCTGGACACCAACTGAAGGAGCAGAAATAGACCTCAGTTAAAGACAGTGGGAATGTGACAAAGAAAAAAAGGGTCTGTTAAGTGAAAGTCTTATATTGGAATTTAAGGAACAGCCATTCAATAGGAGATTGGTGAAGCTGTGAAACAGGTCTTAGTGAAATGATGAAAGCTTCGTGTTTCAAGGCACTGGAAACTAGGCTGAGTCAGGTCCACTAGGAAGTAGTAAGAAAGAAAACCAAGAAGGTCTTGATGAGCATGGAGCAACAAAGTATGAAAATGTAACCATTTTCTGTTAAAAAGGCCTGGCTTCCATTGGTATTTAAACTGCCGTGTACTCAGAAGCAGCATAAAATTTTCATGAATATTTTATAAAAATTAAAATAAATCAGTGAGATTTTTCTGGGGGGACCTTATCCTATATGTAGGTGGTTGGTGAACTGATCTTGGTCATTCATTTCAGGACTGAATGCTTATGCTGTAAAGTAGTTTGAAGTTCTGTTTTTGTGGTATTCTGCACTGAATGGAAGTGCAGCAATAGGAGCCCAGGTTGGTTAGGGTGACCATCAAAATTTTGGATGCTGAATGTCTGTTCTTAATCAATTCTCTCTTGACTCCAGTTTGAGTTTACCATTTGTGATTTCAAAATAAATCCCTTGGTTCTGTGTTTTGGGGTTTTTTTGGACAATTTTCACTGAGAATTAGTTCTAATAGTTTGGAGGCTTATACTTGAGTCTGTATTTTGTCCACATGTAGAGTGTTATGACCCTGTGATTTCAGTTAACTGACTTAATGTGTTTGTTAGCAAGGACTGTCCTTGAGTGAAACCCCTGGTTTAACAATGATAATGGTAGTTCAAGGGATGGACTAGAAGCACCTACATGTGTGATAAATTATCACTCAGTAGAAACTGAGCGACTTACAAAGGAGCTCTTACAATGCTTTCTTAAAATGCATCACTCCGTTGTTTATTTAAAGGAATATACTGATGTTACATTCCGAATATTTATATCTCTTCGGTTATAGACCATTTACATCTTTTCAGTGAGCTTTCCTGTATACATTGCCTGTGTCCCAAGATGGTGTGACTACGAAGAATCAGAGTCTGGAAAATACTCTGGTAAGACCTGTCAGCTGCATATTAGGCAGTTACTCTCCATTTCATGGCACAAATCATTCTCCTGGAAAGTGTTTTACTGTCTATGCAAATACACTTCAGCTGGGATCATCCTCACAGCCTGTGGAAAGGTGTACCAGGGCAGTGTGTATGGCTGAAATCACACAGCAGTTAGTGCAGCAATACTAATTTTGTTTGCAAATTGATGTGTTTTTCCCTGTCTGTTTTCAGGGAGCTTGTGTGATGGTACAACCAGTCAGTGTTACCTGCTGCCAGTTTTGGATACTATATTCGTCCAGAGAAAGTACAGAAGAGGTGGCCTAGGGATGAAAATGTTGCATGATTTCTGTCAGTCTTTCCTGGCTGAGGATGCCTTGGGGATCAGCTGCCCTATTTCTGCTGCCATGTATCAAGGTAAACTGATGTGGACACGTTAGGTAAGGGTCATGTATAATGCATAATTTTCAATATGGTCTGGGTGAGATTGTCTTCACTGTGTAAGAGTTCAGTGCCCTTGTCTGAACCAAACCGTTGTTAGCGTGCAAGTGGTTACTTTTCCAGAGACATCTGGAATTGCCTGTGGAAAGGTAGGATAATATTTATGTAAGACAACGAGAAGCACAAAGCTCATAGTGCCTGTTTGACATTTTGTGTTCGTAGAACTGTTCTCTCTCAGAACTATGTCATTGCCCTAGACAGGGACTTACACATTTTATTTGACACCAGAGGGGAAAAGAATCATAAGATCTTGTCAAGCCCACACTATGCACGTAATGCTCTGGTAGATACTGCATTTTTAAGAAATTACATTTAATAAGCCAAATACCCAGGCTCTACTCAGTCGTCCAGTTACATCAGTACTTGTTTTGTATCAACTGTCTTTGAACATTTGTCACTTTTAAAAGATTACAAAGTAGTCATGTATCTTCTCTGTCTTTGGGTCAAAGCTCTGGTTTTGTTAATAAAATTCACAGAAAATACCTGTGCTCACATTATTTATAAAATTGTCTTCTTTAGAAAAGTATTTTTTTCCTGAGGTTGCTCTGTGTGTGGTACAGTCTTCACCATTATTTTTGGGGAGATGTTTTTGATTGACTTACAGCTTTCCAGCTATTTCCTAATAAATGTCAGCAAAATTTTGCCCACATCTGTTCTTTCCCTTGGTTATTATGTGCCATTGAATGTGTACAAAGGCATCCGAGCAGGTAGTGCTGCTTCTAAATTCAGGAGGGAATAGTATTGACAGCATTCCTTCTCTTCTCCCAGTAATATTAATTTTTCCTTTGGCAGACATCAGGGCTTTAGACACTCTGGATGAGAAAGCTGCATTTCTTATTTGTTAACACTAGCAATATATTGGAAAACTGTGCTTTTGTCTCAATTAAGTTTAGAGCTAATAGTGAATAAATTTGACTTGCATCATGTTTTAATTAGGTTTTCTTTTATAAAAATACCAATACTGTAACTTAAATTTTGAGCATATGGAAATCACTGTCTGTTTTTAATTTCATTGGAACCATATTTTCATACTTTGACAAATGAATGCAGCCTTTAAATCTCTGTACTGAAATCTCTGAAGCTGTGGACAGTTTATTTAACATGGCCATGGTATTTAAGCTGCTGTAGAGGCCTAAAAGGAAGTAAAAAGCTGTTTAGCAGATACCTGGATTCTGGTATATATGTTAGTTTTAATAGCTTTTATTGGAATGTTTAATTTAGTCTGGATATCCTTGGATAAAATTAATGTCCACGATCTGCTCATTACTGTAAGGCAAATGTTTACATACCAGAATTAGGGTTTTTGTTTTGACATCCCATTGTTAAACTCAACTGAATGTTGAAGATAAATTTCCCGTTTTGTAGTATGATGAACCACAGTGGACAGAGTAAGACAGTAATTTTGTTGTTTACAGATTGTTATCTTTGTGCAGTTGATGCAACTGATAGGATGGTGGTTAAGGGAAGTTTTAAAATCTCTTTTAAATGTTTTGAACTGTTTGTTCTACAGCATGTGCCTCCTCTTGACACTGCACACATCCTAAGGATACCACTAAATAGAACATACTTCAGTTTGATAACATAAGTAGACCTAGATTTGACTGTTTATCCAAATTTTATGGATGGGTCAGTGTGTACTGACAGTGATATGAATCTGTGGCAATATGGTTTTTAAAGGTGATTGTACATCTGTCACAGATGTCCTGTAATTTTTCTGTTGGTTCTTCCCATTTCTGTTTTTTCCAAAGAAATAAATGAACTTAGCAATGGGACATAGGGTAACAGTAGTGAAAAGGAGGGTGATTTTGGCCAAACCAAAAAACCAAACTGAAGCAGAGCTTTTCTTTATAAACAAAAATTAGAGTAGCATTCTGAATGGTTGAAGCTGGAAGATAGAGGAACACCTTTCCTTTCAGAGTAGTGAAGGTAAAAAACCCCGCACTGCTGTTATTCTGAGGCCTGCTGAGTGTCTGGATATTGTTCTATGCTGCAGTGCCAGAAGAAGGTGCACAGCAAATAATTTCAAGTCCTTTATTTCTGCACTTACAAGGAAATAATCTAGACTGAAGCAGATGGGCAGGATTCACTTGTGACTGTTTAGGCCATTGCACATAGACTTTTACTTAAAGTCTCAGTTGAAACAAAGAGGAGGGAGATGAGAAGGGAGAAGAAAGATTTCCAAAGGAACTAATGAAAATAGGTCTGAGAGAGTTTCTGGGATAGAACATGCTCCCTCTTCCGCTATTCTTTTCACTCATTCATACTTTTACCCCTTGTTTTCTCCTATTCAGTTTGCCAGAAATTCCTGCAGGCTCATCCTGAGGAGCAGAAGCGGCTGTGGGAGGTGGAAGCACCAGGAGATTGGAGCCAGCGAGTGAATATCTGGTTAAAAATTCAGATGGAGTCATCATCCCCTTCAGGAAGTGAGTTAGAACACACAGTGTGAACTTGTCTGTGTTATAGTTCTATAAAGATAAGAAATGTAATCAAGGGTTAGGTAGTGATCATGGAAGAGGTGGTGTCTCTGTTGTTTGCACATGGAGAAACTCCTGAGTGTGCAGTCCAGTTCCCTCATCTTTTCACAGTAAACAGGACAATTCTTAGAAATTATGAGGTAATGAAATGGAACCACAGAGCATCTGAGCGATCCTGAACAAAGCACAGCCTTGGCATAAAGTGGCTGTAACTCCTGTTGCAGTGCACTTAGAGCAGGGTAGAAGTTAGCCCAAAAAATTCCTATTGCACAACACATTGTCTGGGTTACAGACAGGGGTTTGTTTCTCTGAAATTGTTACAAAGAAGAAATTTGTATGGCCAATGGGCAGTGTGTTTAATTACCTTCAATTGCTGCCAATACCATTCTTGGATGGAAACACACAGGTTTTCATTATGGGTTTTGGAAGATTCCAAGTACTCTCCTACAGGGTAAATCCTTTTTGCTGGGAGCATATTCTGCCTACTTCACAGAAGACAGCGGCAGAGTAGGGAAACCTTTTGACAGTTCGTATGGAGATCTTGTTGATGTAATCTGTTCAGCTGGTTGGAGGACCCAGACAGGCCCCTCTGCTGCATGCACACAAGCTGTGATAAGCACTAGGTTCCGAAAGAAGGGCACACATTGTCTCTTTCTGGAAGTGCAGCAAGGAGTGCTCCAGAGCAAATTGCTCCCGTGCCTTCCCACATCCATTCTGCTCTGTTTTGGCTCAGGAACCTTCCATTGAGATACCACGTTTCATCTTGTCTGCAGCACCCACAGGAGAGTTAAGTCAGACTTTAGCCCTAGGCTGGGTTCCTCTGAAGCCATTATATCTGTGTTCCTCATGCTTTAAACCAGCAAAACCTGGTGTTGCTCTTGCCTTTAATCTTGCCAAGTGAAGTTTATTAATGGCAACTGAACAGAACTATGATCAGATCAAAACCCAGCAGATCTAGGGGAGAGGATGCTTTCTTTTTTCTTTCTTAGTTTTTCCATCTTCTAGAAAAACAAACAGATGAATGACCCAAAGAATGGGGAAATATCATTCCACCAGAATTGCTGTCAGTAAAAAATACACATGAGACTGGGGAACTGCCTTGATTGCAGCTTTCCACTACCTAAAGGAGGACAGTAAGAAAGATGGGGATAAAGTTTTTAGCTGGACCTCTTGCAATAGGACAAGGGATAATGATTTTAAACTAAAAGAGAATAGATTTAGGCTAGATATAAGGAAAAAATTTTTTACTGTGAGGGTGTTGAGGCCCTGGTACAGGTTGCCCAGAGAAGCTGTGGCAGCCCCGGCCCTGGAAGTGTCCAAGGCCAGGTTGGGCGGGGCTTGGAGCACCCTGGTCATGTTCAAGATGTCTCTGCTCATTGCTGGGGGTTGGATTAGATGACTTTTAAAGGTCTCTTCCAATCCAAACTATTCTATGATTCCATGATTCTATCTTTAAGGGGTCTCTTGGGAGCAAGGGCTTCATTCTGCCTTTCTCTGTTATAGAGAAAGCAAAACACAATGTAATTCAATATTGTCAGCTCCAATCAGGATCTATGGCAACAGCTGTGAAAACAGACAAGTCTTATTTTGCTCTGATTCTGCTCTGATTTCTTAGATTCCTGTTGACATTTGCAATGCTGTGTTTTGGAACAAAATTACTAGGAAGAAAAATTGCATTTTGCTCATATTATGTGTTTTTTTCCCACACCAGTACTCAGGATCGAATACCATTAATGTTCTTGTAAGAATTCTACTGTCATAGATATTCCAAAACAGGTTTCTGAAATCCTGAGGTCAGAATTTTCAATTTTGCAAGGTCGTGTGGCTGCATCTAGTGGCTGTTTATATAAACTGCAGCACTCTGTTTGCTGCAGCTGATACTTCAGTTTGGATGTGCACAGATCCATAGGCATGCGTACACACGCACATTTCTGTCTGCACATATACATATATCTATAAAAATAAAGCTTTTTCGCATGTCATACATAGCTGCAATCATTCATTCTGAATTAATTCTTATTGTTTGAAAAACGTAGGAGATTTAGTTTCAGCAAATAGTCTCAGTAACAGGAACATGGTGACCTTTCTCTTCTAGGGCTGGTTGGAGGAACAGAAATCATTTCACATGGTTTGATCATGGTTGCTAGATCTACCAGGCAGTGAACTAAGCTGTTTTGAAGTAGTTTAGTAATATACATAAAGCATGTAAATGTGAAGCTAATGCAAAACCAAGCAGGCTGAAAAGAATTTAAATAAATTTCAGATGATTGCTTATAATCCTTTATCTTAATTGGTTGGAGTACCTGTATTTTCTGAAAAAGAGAAAGGGATATGGATTTTCCAGGTGTAAGAGGTGAACAGATTATCTATTTAGCAGAGCCCTCAAGACCCACAGACGTTTTGTTTCTAGTATAGTTCTTCACCTTTGTTTTTTGTAGTAGTGTCATGGGGCACTCTGGTTTAGTTAATTAACAAAAACAAGGCAAGAGGGATTGAAGGTAGCAGTCAGGTGGCTTTTTTGGTGTTTTTTTTTTTTTTTTTAAATGGAAATAGCCATGAAAGTATGATAATGTTTTTTCCTTTTAAATCTCTTTCTAGGGCAAAATATTCACTCCATTTCTCCAGAGGCTGAAGTGGGCTCTTGTGTGGAGAAGACTTCAATCAGTAAACCCAGACAATCAGATACGGACCAGATGAATAAGGTAAAGTGACTAATATGCCATTGTATGACTTTGTTTTTCATTGGTGGCCTTTTCCCTTTTTAGTGAAATAGAGAGGTTTAAATATGAGAGATTTCCACAGGTCTGTTTTACTACTGACCCATTTATCTATGTAGGTAGTTATATATATTAATAGTAGTAATATAGTATTTTATATATACATACACACATATAAATGGTATTTATAGCTGATTTATATAGCTGTAATAGTTTGAGAGGCTAAAGAATGCAGAACAGTTTTCACTAAATGCTTTAGTTTCATCCTTACTGAGATAAGGGAACTGTAACCAAGCAGGTATACAGTGAATTCCAAGATTTGCATATGGAATGGCTTTTTGAACTCCACTGTGGTCTTTCCTGTCCAGGGGCTTGAGTGTGACTTTAGAATGAATAAGCCAAACTCTTTATGGTCCTAATTATGTTATCTCACTGCTGAGGTGCAGATCTGACTGGGCTTAGCTTTTTGCAGGACTGAGTCCTAAAACGGGCGGTGAGGTTTGAATGAAGCCTAAGCCATGTATCTGAGAAAACAAATCACAGGAATGAAGCTTTTTCAAGTAATAAAGAAAAAGGAGAGACGAGTGGAAGCAAAACAAAGAGCTGCAGGGATTGTTTCCCCAGCACATTTTGGTTGCCACACAATTAAATCAGTTTGTTTCCTTCAGCCCTGAGTGTCCCGGGGGAGCTGTGACAGCTCCGGCCCCTGTGGTGCACGCTCTTGTTGTGTGCTGTGGCCATGGCTTCAGAGCCCACCCAGCCAGATCAAGGCTCTCTGTGCTCCCAGTTTTCCTTATGCTGACACTTCAGGGAAGGCAGGCAGAGCAGCAGGAATGAAGCTGTTCTATACAAACAAGGCAGCTGAGTTTCTTGCCTTGCATGCTTATGGCGGCCGTGGTCGACAGAGGCATTTGATATTAGGATCGAGTCACAGTGTATCTTGTTTGTATATAATTTGCTGTTCCTTCTGTCTTGGCTCTAATTTCAGGGTGTTGAATGCTTTCCTGGGGTTGGGAAAGTGGCAGGAGATGCCACAGAGAAAAAAGATGACACAACATCAGCAGGGACCCTAAACTCAGAAGGTGCTGAAGAGGAGGACTTGGAACAAGGTGCAGGCAATGCTCGGCAACATAAAGGACTCAGGAAAAGAGCAGGTCCTGGGGACGTAGTTGGAGACAAGGCCACCAAACTATTTAAAACTACACCATAATTGCTATTTCAGAAATCAGCAAAATTCAGTATGATCTTAAAAATTGTAATTGATTGTTCTTAATTTGTAACACTGGAGAAATTCTTCAGGTAAGATGAAATTTTTTGCAGCACATGTTCTCCATTTTATGTTTTGTTTTAAATAAAGCTTTTGTTTACTGAATGTCCTTTCCTTTTTCTTCTCACCAAGTAATTAAGTAGTAGCTGAGTCTGGTTATTTCCCTGCTCTGAAAAGATTTTATTGGATTGCATGAGGTGTCCAAAGGGGAATAATTGGAGGGCTTGTAGGTACTGATGTAAAAAGATATTTCTATGGAAACCACATCCTGCATTATGGAAGAAAGATACCACAACACACACGTTGGTATCAGGATGACAGTTTGTAACCTTTCTTTCAGAGTGAACAATTGATCTTGAATTGCTTTCATTTGAGCTTTTCTAGCAGAAAAATCTGCCTTAAACCCTATGGTGGACAGGATGGCACACAAAGGCCATTCATGCAGAAAAAGTTTGGTGCAGAGAAGAAGAATGAACAAGCTACAGGCATTAAACTGCCTTTCAGTTCAGGCACTGTGATAATTCTGTGTGCAAGCTCAGGGTGTAGAACTTCATGTAGATTTCATATTGCATGTTTTATTTCCTGTAGGCTCTTTCCTAATGTTTTGCATTCAATTAACTTGGAAATATAGCATATTTCACTAGATTACTCATGTTGTGGCTTGGTAAAGAAATTTTGCTCTTCTACAGGCTGTTTCTGTGTTAGAATATTTTAATTTTGTTTTAGTGGGGAATTTCAAAAGCTTGAATGTTTTGTTAATGAATTACAGGTGAAACTGGTAAGATCTAGTCCAGTGGCAGAGAAGGCTTTGCAAAGAGGTGAACAGCAGGAGGGTCTTGATAATCCTGAACAGATCCAGCAGCCTGTAATTCTTAAGTGGCTGCCTCAGAGCAAGGGGAGGTAGTTGTTTCTTTCCAGAAACTAATCCAGTATTACCAGGGAGACAGTTCTGTAGGCAGGCATTGTAGGTACACTGTAGGGATGTATATTTTTCTTCCTGTACAGCATAATTGCTCACACATAGCCCCATCACCCTGTTTTTGTTTAAGGTTATGATTTAATGTAGCATTTATTCATGTATCCAAGTAACTCCTTCCCCGTTGAGCTGCTCTGTAAACCATATGCCTGAGACACAGTGAAATCAGACCCTCCTAAGCATCTCTTAAAAAAAATAAAAGAAATGCTATAATTGGAACTTACAAGTTTTTGCCAAGAGAGTTAAAACACTGGATTGTGTGCCAGCCTTAATCACGTTGCTATGGTTCTCTTGTCACAAAGAAAGTGCATTTAGGACTAACTTTAAAGTCAGTTGATCTTAAGGTTGTTGAAAAGTCACCAAGAGTGTGCTGTAAAGACTCCTAGAAACTTCATGTCCTCCTGCGCAGCAGCCTATATGTTAAATGTATGGTTAAATACATACCTTTTACTTTAAAAAAAAAAATTGTATTTGTGAAGAGTTGCAATACCAGTTGCTTTGAACTATGATAGAAAATTATTATATCTCTGCTCATGAAAGCTGGTCTGGAGTTGCAGTAGCCTGGCAAACTGGCCTCATGTCCAGTTTGCTCCTTACATTATAGTGGCAGAGTAAGGAAAACTGGGGTTGTTCCAGAAAGTGAGGAACATTGAGGATTTTAATCTGAATTAGGTCTTTCAACAAAATTTTGTCCAAGAAGGCCCCAGGAAGCTCTCTGTGAATTTGTATTAGAATAAAAGAGATACATAAGGCACTGTCTGGAATGGGCAAATAACTAATTAGATTAAATTCATTCTACATCTGGAGGCACTTTGAGTTAGCAGATAAAACCATCAATTTTTCAAAATCCCCAAAATGCATTTCTGTTTCACCTATTAGCCAGTGATGCACAGCTACATTAACAGCCACTTTACTGGCTGTTCTCACAGAGAAGTTGCTTCTTCCCTCTGTGTATGAATCTCCTTCCTTGATTTTGTTTAGGTTTTTGTTTTCTAAGTATCTCTTTGTGTTCTAAGTATCAAAAATTCTCATGATGACAGCTGGGCATCTAACAGAGGTAAGTAAAGGTGCATTTGCTGAGGTTGTGGTGGCAGGTGCTTGGCACTCTCTAATCAAAGAGATCATCCTTCTCGTTGAAACTTGTGACAGTTAGAGCCAGGAATTCTGAGGTCCTATCCAGGGCTACAGGTTCCATGAGGACAGAGGCTTTCTCCATGTTATTTCTGACTTGCAGAACAATTAGTCTGAATATTGATTTAGGTGGTTGTTGTTGTTGTTTTGGGGGTTTTTTTTGTTTGTTTGTTTTTTAGTTTTTTTATATTGGTGCTTTAAGGTATCTGATTAATGGAGAAGCTTGGACCTGCAACTCATTCTTAGCAGTCTGAAGCACTGCTTAATGAGATCGGAAGAATCCTAAGAGGGTCTGAAGCAGAAACAAATCCAATATTTTCCCTGTCTTAATACAACAGAGTAGGAAAAACACACCCAACAGCACAAACATATTTTTTTCTCTCAGTGGAAGTTATTTTATTTAAAAGAAATCTGCATTTACTTAGGGATAGGATGGTTTCAGAGTGCTGAAAGAGTTGGCAAAGGCTCAAAAGAGCATTCCAGTTCTTGGAGGGAAGTGTTCAAAACCTCGGATTTAATCTCTTTCTGAATCTACACTTTGGTTGTGATGAGACATGGTGATGTTTCTGCTTAGGAGACAAGGAGGTGAGAGAGAGGGTGTGTGTCTGTGAGAGGGGTGGCAGATCTGCTGAGAGGGAGTTTGTACCTATGGTTCTTACAAGTAGAGACACGTAAGTCTGGCCTGCAAGTAAGATGTTAGACATCAGGATTAGTGTTAGCAGTCATCTGGTGGGTGTGTGCCAGCTGAAAAAAGGATTTGATTTGCTCTCAAGACAAGTAAACATATGGATTTTAAGGCTAGAAATTTCATTACGTTAATCTGTCATGATGTTTCACATAATGTAAGCCAGACAATTTCGTGCATGGTTGCTGTGTCAAAAAATCGTTGGTTTTACTTGAAACAACCCATTTTTTAGAGGGATTGTTTTGATTTGGCAGTTTTGGTTTTCAGATGTTGGGCAGTGGGAAATCTGCCACGTTTGTTGGCAAGTTGTTCTAAAGTTTTGTCTTTATAAGTGCATCCAGTTTCTTTAGTCTGAATTAATTTTGTTTCAATCTCCTGTGATGGATTTTGCTTTTCTCTTTAACACTGGGCTGTGCCTCTGGTACTATCAAGATGCTTTCAGTGTGGGGATGGAGACTTGTGGTCCGTCTTGACATCAGTGGAGAGCACTGGTATATGGATCTGCCTCTGTGAGGCAGCTTTTCCTGACCTTGCTGCATTCTTCTTGTCCTTTCAGATAGATTTTCAATTTTTCATATTCCTCTTAGGAGCCAAAACATCATCAGAGCCCCTGTTCTGGTCCCAGTCACGCTGAGCGATGCGGGGCTGCCGTGACCTGTGGTTGTAAATCATCACGGAATTCTCTGGTGCTTGTGGAGGACCATGCACTGTAAAACTCAAACTTAACAAATCTGTTTTGATGCGTGTGTGATGTCTGCACTGCAAATGCAGCCTTTGCAGCGTCACCTGTCTCAGTACCACGAGATGGCACCATTACACAGCGTAACTTTGTAGTCTTCTCTTGGGGCTGGAGACCGTTCCCGGGGTTTAAATACATCCCTGGTTGGCTTGACTTCCTCGGGAAAGAGGATGCGGGTGTGGTAAAGCTTATCTTGTGTTCGTCTTCAGGCTCATTTGTCTGTGGAGTTTGTCTCAGTGGGCTCCAGGAGGATTTTTTCAAATATTTGTGAAGTCAAGGTGAGGTCAGAGTAGCACAAAATGCAAATTACACCCAGATTTTGCCCCTTTGTCCTTGTCTTGTCTTGTCTCATCAGGAACCCTGGGTGTGACTTTCCATGTTGTATCTCATTGTTTCCCAGCAGATGATTCTGGCTCTGTTGTGCAAAATTTTTAGATGTTCGGGAATAGAAATTAACACTCAGTACCCACTTTTGACTTGTATGACTTGATTCTGAGAAGTGAGCCATCCAAAAGTCTGCCTAACAACTAGGTGCCAAAGTAGAAAAGAATCAGGGATGTTCAAATTCACGTTTTAGTGTCCTTTCCTATGGATGAAGAAGGGAGGGAACAGTGTAAACTTCATCTACCTGGATACTTTTTAATATTTGCATATTAAGGATTTTGCAGAAAAAGGGGAGAAAGTAACGTGTCCAAATCGAATTTCTGCTTTGTCAACTTTATTGCTCAACTGCATAAACAAAGAATGCATCCAGCTGTAGTTCTTTCTTTGGTACTGACTTAGGCCTTCCTTTATGTATTTCTTGTTACAGATGAGCATGCAATAATTTAAGTACATGAGAAATTAAATTAGAGCTTGTAATTAGCCTGCTTTGGAATTTGTTTCCTCAAGTCCAGCTTGATGGTGAAGTCCCAGTTTAATCTCCTCTATTTGCATTAGACTTTATTAACTTTTTCTGTTTTGAAGGTTGTTGGTTTTTTTGTTTTGGTGATGGTGTTTTTTTAAGAAGTCTTTTGGTTTTAATTTAAACTGAAGGCTCCATTTTTGGAAGATCAATAAACTCCATCTGGAAGTATTCTTTTCTCCCAGCCACCTGACACTTAGATGAAGTTGAACTTTTTCTTTCTTTCTTTTTTTTTTTTTTTGCATTCTGGGGGAGGAGATCAGAGGTTGCATTCACCATGATGAGTGCATTTGGGGATGTCGGTATTCATTCACCAACACTGGATTTGTAAATTAATAGCTCAGCCTCTCTGGACTGTGGTATGTTAAAGGTCAGTGACCATGAGAGGAGAAACACTTCAGAGCTGTGTGTGCCCTCTGGTTTACCAGTGGCCTTGGTTTAATGGCTTTAATTTCATGCTGCTTTTAAAAGATACAGATGTGCAGCATTCCTTCAATCCTCCTACCTGGAACCAGTAATCCTGTCCCAGCTTTCTGCAAAGAGTGGGGAGGGAGAAGAGAAAAACCCTTCCTAAAAGGATTAGTTGAACTGACTAATTTTCTGAGTTTCTTCTTGCTTGGCATGTCTCCTCTCATCGAAGCTTTTGATAAGTATCTTAACCAAGATGCATTTTGGTAAATGCTGTCTTCAAGCCTCACGATATAAAAGAGCCTCCTGATTCCCCCGCCCTCTCCAGATCTTGGGGCTGGTTCAATCTTTTTTAAAGCTATTTCTCTTGTGCTGCATGCAGAGCCCATCTGCTGTAATACAGACTGAAATGCTGCTTTTATCCTTGTTTGCGTAGAAGGTTGATGGGTAAATCAATTGGAGTGAAAGACATATTGTCCCTCTTTGCTCTATGTCACAAGCACAAATATCTTCCTTTTAAAGTGTCTCTTGGTAAAAGCCAAAGCCTTTGGCACAAGCCACCTCTGCTAGTTTGACCCCTTTTGTGCATCTGGGATGGAGGAGCAGCTCTGAGAAGCACAGAACAAAACCAGCAAAATAGCAAGAGAAAAGGTCAAGAAGGGGTCTTGCTCCCTGTAGACATCAGAAGTTTCTGCAAGATGATATTTAGCATGTCCTGCCTGAACAGTTAAGGCATCAAAGACACGAGCACTTCGATAGGTAATATCCTCATGAGTTGTCAAATAGATTGCAAAGCACGTTGCTCTGCCATGCTGGGGATGGGAGGGAGGGACCTTATGTCTTTCTAGTCATTGAGGTAACTGAGACTGAGAGCTTCAGAGAGCCTTTGCTTCCACAGATGGATATTCCATGCTGTGCTCTGTCCTTGCCTGGCTTTTGACTTACAGGCCTAAGCTCACAGAGTGATGCTGTGGGCCTACAGAGGAAGGGGAAGGCAGGTTTCTACCAAAGACAGAGCTGACATCAGTTCCCAGCAATAGAAATGCTTGATTTTTGCCTCTGTATTTTTGCCTGGTTGCAGCCTTGCAGTGACTTACTCTCAGACCAGTCAGTCTGTGATGCAGTGTAATTACAGTGGCAGAGATGATTCTAGCAATGGGATCTGAAGGGGAGGTAACACATAACTTGGATAGTTCACTTCTCAACATAGCAGGGTCAGGACAACCAATATTGCCTGTCCTAGTCAAGGGAAAAGGTCACTGGTATTAGAAATCCAGGAGGCAGACAGTATCCTACTGCTCAGGACCTGGAAATGCAGGGAAGTACAAGCCTGGCAGCTTTGAAGTTGGATTATTCCCTGTATTTGTGGCAGTGGATTGGTGTAACTCTGATCAGAAAGAATCCTCTCTGCCAAATCCCATGGTTGAACCCCTGGCCAGGACAATAAGCTCATATGGTGGTGGCATGGGCTGAGTTGTGTTCTTCACTGTTGTTACAGATTTTTCACAGCCCCTTGGTTTTGTCTGCAGTTTTTGCTGCTCAGGCACAGGTCTGCCTCTCCCCTCTTGCATCCTACTCAGGAGTAACACAGATCCTCAGAGCAGGCTGCTCTCCCTCACAGAACCCTGCCAGCGTCTGCAGTTGATTCATAAGGACTTACCCGGGATTCACTTGTCCTGAAAAATAAACATCGACTGACAGCTTTTATATCTAATGCCTGAAAAAAAGAAAGAAAACAAGGAAGCACAGAAGAGAACCCAGTTGATACAGGGGGAAATTATACAGTGCCAGATTGGCTAAAGTCTTCTCGTGAATGCTGGAACTCATCCAGGGTGAAAGTCACTGTGTTGCTGCTTTCTGATGCTGACCTTGCTTGTTCAGCAGCTGTACCAGGGCACATCAGTCCTGACTGCTTGATCACAGCCTCTGGGTAGTTTGGGCCCCACCAAGTCCCAGCAGTGGATATTCCTGGGAGCGAGCATCCCACACCGTGCACTACTGCTGAGCAGTTTGAACCCAGGGATGCTTAGGCTACAGTTAGTGGCCAACTAATAGCACCACTTGTTGAGAAATTCCAGTTGAATCTGTGGCTTCTGGTGCTGAGGAGTGAACTGATTGGGAGGAAAAATTATCCAGGATGTATTTTAATTGTATTTATTAAATTCCTTTAAAGCTTCCAAGTCATTTGCAAAGGCGCGAAGGCGCGGGTGAGAGCTTTAGTGAGATGGTAGGTTAAGGAAGAGAATGAGATTGTTGGCTTCGAGAAAAGGGGGTGAGGAATTACAGTGCCTCTGTGTAAGTAAGTCTCTTTCTGCATCAAACTGTAGTTTTTGACCTTCTTAATTAATGTTGTTGTTTTTCTTCTTACTGCAGTGCAAGCGGTCCCAGCCTGACCTGTTGGTTCACAAGATAAAAGGGGTTAACTCATCAGAATGGAGATCCCCTCTATTGGCTTATCCAAATCTTTACTAAAAGTGTGATATCCATGAACACAAATAGAAAAATGCATCCAAGAATTATGTATGTGGGAGTTTAAAGGAGGGAGTGAAAAAAGGAAAGAAGTCTGTGTTGCTTTGAGGTTATTTTAAAAACTGAAACTGAATAGGTCAATACCCCTTAAGCTTTTTGGTCTTTAATTCTCTTAATGGTATGGCAGAAATCGTTAATTGTATTATTAAAAAAGCTTTGAAGACTGTATTAATGTAATGTGACCTCAGATCAGTCAAGATCACATTTTCATTATGATTAAAAGATTCCTTGTCCTGAAACATTGATCTCATCTCCAGCTGGCTGTGTCAGCCAGAGAGGGGCTGGCTGCACGGCAGGGCAGTAGATGGCAATATTGCATTTCATTCTGCAGCTGCTCTGGGAGAAATGCTCACCTCAGAAAGGGGCCATGAACTTTTCCCCTCAGCTTCCAAGAGCACGTTTGCACTTACAGACTGTATTAAGTATTCCTGAAGGGAAATAACTCAAAATTCCATTTAGAACCCAAATTTCTTTAGTAACTGATGTCAAGTGCCTGAGCTACAAACGACAGGACCCAACCAGTCCTGATCCTGCTTGTCAGCTCTGAGAAATGGGCATTTGCATGTTAGGGACCATCAGCATTGTCTGTCCTGTGGCAGGGATTCAATGAGGCAGTATCTGACCCCTGGAAGTAACATCTCCCAGTTGGCTACTGTCGTTTGTCTAGGTTTTTGGTGAATTTTCAACCTTGTAATTTTTTTTTTTTTTTGGTGATTCTTCCTCCTTTTTTGGTGAATTTTGCACCTTTTCAGTGGATTTTTCACCTTTGCATCAAGGGACTGAAAGCTGAATCAACTCATTTAGTTTCTGTCATAATTGGGGAAGGTCAGAGAGGTTTGTAGCTCACGTGTTGTCTTCCTTTCAGCTGTAATATTTGGCCAGACCTTATAGCAGGTCCTGGAGAGGAAAAGAAGGGCCACTTAGCAAAGAGCCAGGATTGAGGAAGGTGTGTGTTACAGGCTCTTACACACACTGGCTGTGCCGGGCCCTAATGTGCTGTGCTGCTGAGTAGGCGGACAAGGATTTCAGAACGCGGGTGACATCTGGGGTCAGGGATTTATGGAAATGAAATGTGCTGTGGCAGCTCCAAGGTACGGTGTGTGTAAAGTGCTACTCCTTCCCTGTCCCGTGGGCATATGCCATGTGTCTCCACACTCCTGTGAGGTACCAAGGTAATTGCCTTAAAGCTCCTCGCCACGCAGGGTGTTGCAGGATGCTGGCGCTCACACCAAGTGATGGGAAGCAGAGGGGTGTGCTGGCTGGTGTTAAAGCCTCAGTGCTGCTGACTTTTCTATAAATAACTGCTGTCTGCTGTAATTGGTCATATCACAGCCCATGGTGATCTTTTATATTATTGCTGGCTGCTGGAAAACTCCTGGAGGCGTAAAATAGATACCAGGAAGTTCCTGCACCCAGCACTGCCTTTCCCCATACAGCACAACAGGCTAGAACAGAAATAGTGTTTTTCAGGAGCTGATGAAGAATTTTCTGCAGCAGGAAGAATGAAAAAAAAAAAAAAGAGATTGCACCTCTAAAATGATAGCAGCAGGTCACCTTTCCTGCAGTATATTGCTGGGTCTGTTGGAAAGAGAAAATCTTCGTAGGGTTTCTAGTGTGGAACTGAATGGGTATTATTATTTGTCTGCAACTTAGGGGTATTTTTCAGCTCTCCATAAAATAACAGTGTCTTGCAAGAGATTGAAAACTAGAGGAAAATGTCAGTAGTTGACTTGTGTAGTGTGTATGTGTTTAAAATGTGTAGTGTGTTCTATCCTGAAGGATTCAGAACCCTTTACAGGCCAGGAATGCTCTGTGCCACCCTCCCCTAAATTCAGCCATCTGTATTTGATGTGAAGCACAACACTGAGGTGAAGCTGCCCAGCATCAGGAATTGATGTTTTTATTAAGGGAGGGCAGGAAATTATTTGAGTGGAAAGGGTTGAATTGCCAAGCTCAGCAGTGAGCAGTTGAAATAGCAAGTGGCTCTAAGGCCATCAGGTGAGTGTGGGTTGTGTTCCCCACTCTCACTTAATTTCCACCTCTGTCCTAATCTGCATTTGCCCCTCAACAACAGAGTGTGGTACCATGCATGCATTTACAGAATTCATGCTTCACTGGCCTAAGAAAAACTTTGCTCGTGTCAACAAAGAGTTTATTAGAACTGAAATCTTTCCAGCATTACACAGAAGCTGGCACGGAGAAAAAGACTGTGGAGGGACTTGTCAACAGCCTCTCGATTAACTTTTGCTGACTGATATTTCAAGACTAGATGCTATTGTAGGGCATTTAATGTAAGAAAGGATTGTTGTGAGGTCTTAGTTTCTGTCCTGGTTGTTTGCTATTGGTGGGAACTCTTTGGTTCCAGCAGTTTGGTTCTTTGTGATGTGCAAGAAGCATTGAAAGTCCACATAGCTTTGGGTCAGAAGTGTATTTTCCTTGAAGATATGCGAAGAAAGTGTCAATGTGACAGCAGCAGGGCAAAAAGCCTACAGGGAAGAGAACAGCAGGATTCCTTCTGTGGCCTCAGCCCCACCAAGTGGGTCCTGGGGCCTGGCTTGAAAGCAAGATGTACTGCTTGCTGTAAGAAGGCATTGCTGATGGAAAAGTCTCAGCTACTCTATTTGGATACTGAAGTCTCCAAAGCAGTGAGGAATGGCCCTTGTGCAGCAGAGCACTCCAGTAACATCAGGCTAAGCTAGAACTGACACAGCTGCTGCTCTTCAGCCTCACTGTCGGCCCTGCTGTGTGACAGTATCCGTTTCTGTGGGTGAAGATGCACATCCAGAGCCTGATTCAGACCACTTGATCATGCTTAACTTTCCTTGGTTTCCCTTCTTCCAGCCACGATCTCCTAACTCTATAGAGAGTGCTTAGTTGTTCATTGTTCTCACTCCTGCATTCATCTCAGGTGCCTTCATAAGCAGCCTGCATGTGGCCTGTGTGTATGGATTGGTCTTAAAATATTACGTTATCAATTTAATGGCTAAAAAGCAAAACAAAATAGAAAAACTACAGAGGCAATTGGCAATTGATAGAATACTCTGGAGATATTGGAGGAAAATCATTAGTGATATCTGAAAATTCAGATGGAGAATTTCAGATGGTTGCCTTCATTTGAATAATACATGGATAGGAATTCAGCACTGAGACTCCTCGAACTAAAAGTAAACAATTCTTAGTGAAGACAACACCCATTCAGAAACAGCAAAGCAAACTGTGAGAAGAAGCAAAGCTCTGGGAGTGTAAAATCCCAGCTAAAAACAATGCTGCAGTCAAGGAAATGAGCGTATCTGGCTCCTTGAGTCCCAGCAGTGATCCTGAGTGACCATTTTGTACTGGGAGAAGACACAATGAAACAAAGAGTTACGCCTGGAGAAGACTCTGGTCTGCAAACTGCAGTACAAAAGCTTTTCTCACCACCTGCTTTCGAGGACTGTGCACCAGGAAACAGCCCCTCCAGCCCAGTGTTCTGAAGGCAAACTGGTGCTTTCCACGCTGCTCTGTGCACCTCTGGCACTTTGCAGAAAGATAAAGGTAAGCTGGTGAGATACCTTGTGCCTCTTTCTCTTATTCTAGCAGTTATTTTTCCTTCAGATGACTAGTTCTCACTACGAGGAACTAAATTCATGAGGGACAGGGAGGTTTAGTTCTTAAGATTGCCGATGTGGAGTTAGATTTTTGTTTCACTAACAAGTTTTTTTTTTTTTGCTTCAAGTCTTCAGGTTCCAGAGAAAAATATGAACAAACCCCTCTGACACCAGTTTTCACCATGACAGTAATTTGAGTAGAAACAGCTTTGCCGGCAAATAAATAAATAAATATTATATGAAAAGCTTTGGATGGAGCTGCCGTGTTCATTCTTGTTTCTAAAGCCCCCACAGGCCATGTCACATATGTGGGTCATGGGGTCTATTGATTATGTGTCAGACCCTTAGGTGTCAGTAATCAATAACACTAACCTGCAGAAAATGCAGCAGAGGTTTGCTAAACCAACTCTTCACATTGTTCTTTTTCTTGTATTTAAGTTTTCTGTGCCTCACTAACAATAACAGAATTCATAGCAGCAAAGGCAGGGCAGGCAGAAACCTCATTTGGCTGCCAACTCATTTGCTGTCCGTTTTCATCTGGTTCTGCATGGCTCTTGGTGAGAAGGCAGGATGAGGAGGGGCAAGACAGGAAAGGGTATTTCCAATTGAATGGCTTCTGAGAAGTAGAAATGAAAGTGATTGAGTCGGGAGGACCTAAACATTTTGACCCCGACAGCTTATTAATATTTAACAAGGTGCCAGATTTTTCTTTGACACTGGAAATTGTTGCGACTGTCTGTCTCCGGCAGACTGAGTCTGCTTTCTCAGTCCACCATATCTAATGTACCTGCTTCCAGCCATGAATAGTCCTTATTCACGAATGCTTTCCTTTATTTGCTATTTCTGAGAATAAAGAAGGTAGCTTGGCAGATTAAGTTGTGAATTTTTTTTCATTCAAACTTCATATCTCTCTGTGTTCTCAATGGGTCACTGAGCAGACTGTGGTTTTCTTGTGTTGATTGTGGTTTTTAGAATCATTCCTCAAATAACTTTTAACAAAACATTTATTTGCCTTTTTCGTTTGCAGATTGCTTGTGAGCTGTTCACTGTGACAGTTACATCTTTTAAATGTAAGCAGCTCTGATGAGATAAATACAACAATTTGGAATTCAGATTCTTACTTTTATTTGTATTAATGCAATTTTTCAGGATGGTTTATGAAATGGGGATCCTGTTGGGGGTGGGAGAAAAGTCTATGCCATAAAGATAATGCAGCATTGAACGAGCAATACTCAATAGAGCAGATGAAGAGTAGAAGAAAAAATATGTTTATGTATTATTTAGGTGGTCTGCATCCCCACTCTTTTGGTGCCTGTCTCTGTGCATTGTCTAGGTGGATTAGCTGCCTAATGTGGATGTGCAGACCTGAATGACTTTGCCAAGGTCACACAGAATGTCCATGACAGAGCTGGATATTGAACTGGTCTTTTTAAAGAAAAAAACCCCAAACTTTAAAACATCCATAAGCATTTATTGTTCTCCCCTCCCAATTAAATAAAAAAAAACCCCCTTTGCTTAAGAGGTAGCTTAGTGTCAAATTGAGAGAGCGGATCCCCAGATCAGAGAGCTGCTTGGTTTGGCTTTAGGAATTTCCAGTCAAGACTGTGAGTTCTCAGTGCTATTTTTGTGAATCCCCCACAACATGGGTGTAAACTTTGAGATCTCAATAAGTATTTGGGCTTTTCTCTTGGAGATGCTTGTCTGTCTACTTTGGTAATATTTTCATTGCACCCCAAGATTGATGTCAAGGAACTTCTGTCTTTTTGGCTTGTTTAAAGAGTAGTCCAGAATATATTTTAAAATTTTATTTTATTTTTTATTGCTCCAGCTGCTCTGTTAAGTCTGATTCTGATAATTCATCTGTTCCCCTTAATAGAACTAGGCAAACATTTGGTGATTTGAGTTTACAATGTGTATTTATGCCTTGCCATTGGGGAATCAGCTTCCATTTTTGCATTTAGAAAGTTTTAAAATGAAACCTGAAAATATTTTCCCTCTCTTCACAATGTTTAAATTGCAAAGCACCCTGTTGCTGCCTTGAGCTTTCTGCATTGGGCATAATCAGTCATTTCCATGATAATCCACTTACAAGTGTGCTCAATTACCTACTTGGGCTGGGAGTTGCCAAGTATTTGCCTACTTGCAGAGGATAAAACCCATTTGGAAAAAAATGGGTAAAAAGTGAATGCCAGGATGGGGGTAAACCTGGAGGGAAAGACTACCAGGGGAGGGGGGAATGCTTGGAGCTGAGAACAGAGGCACTGAAGGAGAGAGAAGAAACATGGTAAATGCTGAAAAGGCAGAGAATCATGACAGGAAAAAAAAATTATGAACAGGGAATATGAAAACAATGTGACTTGGTGGATGAGGTCTGGTCTAGCAGATGGAGGAAGAGATTTATGCCCAGCTTTGCACATGAACTTCTGGGTGACCGTGGACCATCTGTATCACCTCCTTGTCCTCAGCTTCACCCTCTGTAAAATGGATCCTGTGGTACTCAGCCTCCTCTGAGGTGCGTGGATGGGAAGGGCTAGACAAGAGCTACAGCAGCACTGCGTATCCTGATTTATTGCTGTTCCTTTGCTAAGCCAGCATTTAGCCAATGGCACTCTGCTCTTTCACGTGCTGGAGAACTAGAAACCTAAAGAAGGAAAACCACACTGCTCCTCAGCTCTGTTTCGGGAAAGGAGGGAGGCATTTAATTATTTAAGCATCTCCTTTTCATATTGCTTCTGGTTTTTGAATCATTATCATTATAGTTGTTAAGGTTATAGGCTCTACATAAATAATTTAAATAATAAATAAGTCATATTAAGTAATACACTGGTATTATTTATGGCTGTAGGGAGAGAGTAAGAATACGTTGGATAAGATTGTGTTTAAAATGAAAAGAAGCCTTTGTGAGGGTTATTTCAAACACTGCCTTCTGGAATTATGGCGTTTGCTTTTGCAAAGTGTCCTGGGAGGTGGATCTGGATGTCCCATCCCTGGAAGTGTTCAAGGCCAGGTTGGATGGGGCCCTGAGCAACCTGATGTCGTGAGTGGTATCCCTGCCCATGGCAGAGGGTTGGAACTGGGTTATCTTTAAAGTCCCTTCCAACCTAAATCATTTCTGTGATTCTATGATTTGCTCTGAAAGAATTAATGTCTCAAATGCTCTCTCCCTCAGAAAAATCAGAACCAGTAATTTGAAACTGGAATTTATTTACTTATTTATTTATAATAGGTAAACAAAGTTAGGGAGGTGTCACTTGAAAATCGTATTTCTGAAGTGGAAAATCAATTTAATTTTTAATATATTGTAGTTAGAGAGTGTTCTACTTTACTTCTGCTGTGAATTTTTGTTCATCTGTTTATTTCTCCTTGGCTGAATTTTCCACACAATTTGAGTATTTGAAAGAAAAAAAATTGTCCTAGCTAGTCTTCCTTGTGGCTCATCATTGACAAGTGGCCAGGAACACATCAGTTCTGTAATTTGGTAAAAATAAGCAAGACAGTTGTGGAAGATTTATCAGTGGGTGATGAGAAGGATAATTTTAATAATAATTATGTTTCTGTGCAGGGTGATAAGACTTACTTTCCCCTGAAGAGTATAGTTTGTCACTGGCATGTCCTACCTCAAGGATGTATAAACACAATTTCCTGGTCTCTGCTTTTGAATTACCTAGCTGGACCTGGCTGCAATGGGATGGAAAAACTGAAGTTTCTTTTGCCCTGGGGCAGGATCCACCCAACTCTTTGCCAGTGAGAAATGCCATCAAGTCTGCATGACCAACACTGGAAACTTGCTGCTGTCCTTGGTGCACATCCCCAGCTGGGACAGCTCCCTGCACTGAAAGGCAGAGGTTCAGTGCACGGAAGCAGTAAGTGCCTTTAGCCAGCACTTTCTGATCCCTCACCCAGCCCCACCTATCACTGATGCAGCTTTCTTCTGCTTGTTCTAAATTGACTTTAATTTTCCTTTAAATAATTTTTAAGTGTGACTTTTTCAGTACAAGACTGGGAACTATGACTAATTAAAAAATCATTACATGATTAAACTCAATTAACTTCAAATAACCCTTGAAATTTGCTTAATGCCAGCCCTTGGCCCTGCTTGAACCAATAAATATTGCTCACCTTTTGTAAAGGGGATGAAAAGAGGTGGCTGCAGAGCAGGGTTGTTTGGAGTCAGGGAACAGCCTTACAGAAGTGGGTTAAACTGGTCCCACACAGTTGAGTCTCTGCCACACCGAGAAGAGGGACAGAGTTTTCTGCTCCTAACCGGGACATTTTTTCCCCCAATATTTTTCTCTCAAGTAATAAAGCTTTGAAAATTCCATTCAGCCCTTCCATTCAATGGTCCCAATCTGCTTTGCAAATGTTAATAAGGGTTAAACCTCACAAAACCACCAAGGCATGGGAAAGTAGTCATCCTCATTTAGACAAGGGATACCAAGGCACAGATGAGTGAAGTGACTCAAGGATCAGTGGCAGGAACAAAATCCTAAGAGTTCTGATGTCCTATTTTATATTTTAGCTAAAGCTGTTTCTTGCATGATGCTGCAAGTTTCATGCAGCTATATGAGAGGAAGGGCCTTTTTTCTCAATTAGCTGCCACGTCTGCTCGATGGGGACTTTTGCTGTGGGTTTGTTTGTTTGATTTTCACCTTACGAAGGCATCTCCACATCCCGTCTGTCTTACAGCTACATCCTGGCGAGAGAGCTGGCAAGAGTGTGCAGAAGAATCCCAGCAGCTGTATTTCTGTGCTGAGTTCCTGCGAGGACAGGAGGGGATGTCATTATTGCTGCTGTTCCTGGCACTCTGCTCTGACTGGGAAAAGGGAGCGGGCAGTTGCACTGCTCTCATGGAAGGTAGTCGGGGGATGATGGATAGAATTTTTCCAAAAGGTAATTAGATGGGCATGGTAACTAGACAGTCATAAAGATGCCTGATCATCCACTCACAAATGTCCCTTGTATGGTGTGCTGGCCATGAAATGCTCTCCAAATTTTATTGACTTCAAGCCCTTCACCTTGAAAAATCTCAGCATACTTGCTGAGTCCTGCCTGAAAATGGATTTAGAGGGTCTTGGGGAAAAGATTTCCCTCTCCCCCTCCCTTTCTCTTTTTTCCTTCCCCCCCCAACCCCTTTTTTTTTTGTTTGTTTGTTTTTTTCCTGGAGACTGCACATACTTCTGCAGTTGCTATTGAAATAACAGTATTTGGGAGCAGGCTTTTAAGGAAGCAGGAGAACAGTTGATTAATTCACCTATATGCAATAAAGCAGTGTATTTGGTCTTCAGAATTTTGGACACTTAATTTTTTTGGCGTTTATGATGAATGCAGGGGGATCATTGATGTGGACTGTTAACAGAATCTCCTTTTTCTTTTGATTGCTGGAGTTCATGTAGCTCTTGATGGACTCTTGGACGATATCATATGAGGTCTGAAACCATTTATTAAACAATAGAAGTAGTGAGAGAGTCAGGATGTAAACACTCATCCCTAAACATGAGCGTTTATATCCCCACTTGCTGTTTGAGTCTGCTTTCATAGCTGGGAGTGCCCTCAGGTCATCATTGAGTAGCTTGTTCGACTGTGACTTCTGAATGATGAATGTCTCCACTTAAATTACAGATCACTGCCCCATTACAAAAATCAGCACAATTATTGGCCTCTGCAGGGGCACCACAGGGTGACTGGGCAGTGGTGGAGGGCTTCACCTGCTACAGCACTGCTCTCTCCCTGGCAGTAAAAGGGAATTTGTCAACAGTCTGTTTTGTGGGGTGTGTGGTGGGGAAATTTGGCTCAGCTCTTGACGTTCTGTCTTCTTACTACAGACAGAGTTTTCCTGTCTGTGGTACTGCCCAACAGATTAGTTAGGGTCAAAAGCTGAGTACTTGGATTTTTGACCTTTGAATGAACCTTACAAAAAACAGAGGTGAGGAAATCAGTTCTGCAGTGCTCTGTCCAGTCCTTGAGGATGGATTTGAACATCAAAGGATGGGTAGTTCAGAAAGACAGAGACATAGCTGTGTTCTTGAAATTAGAAGAGTGTATAAATTCCCCTCATCTCTTTGGAGGAAGAACCTCCCCCATGGGTCTAGCTCATGTTTGCCATTTGTGTTGTGTTGCTCCTTTTGCCATGAAAAGTCCTAAAAAAAAACAATTTAAGAGAAACAAGTATGGGTCCAAGATGGCTTGGAAGTGAGGTGACCATTATATTTCATTACTTCCATTAAAACTTCCAAAAAAGTTTCTAGACTTAAAATAGTTTGGGAATGTCTGTCCCCCTGTTTAGATAAAAAAAGACCTGGTTATCATAGCAGATTGTCTGTTTGTGGCTTACCTACTGTGGGCTAAGTGAAGTCCTGTTTCCCCTCGAAGATGAGCCAGTGCAGCACAAGCAGCGATGGTGGGTGTGCAGTGGAAATTTGGGCTGTTCTGGAATGTGCTGCAGAGTTGAGGCAAAGGTTTGGCTGTAATTTCCTGCCAGCAGCCTGTGGACCCCCCTGTGCTGGTCAGACAAGAGCTTGTTGCAGTGG
Source organism: Eulacestoma nigropectus (assembly GCA_013397775.1). Lineage (NCBI taxonomy): Eukaryota > Metazoa > Chordata > Aves > Passeriformes > Eulacestoma > Eulacestoma nigropectus. The sequence goes on along the minus strand of VZTE01003821.1, from coordinate 786,129 downwards.
TAATACTCCTCTGCTGCCCCTGCCAGATTGATTTTGACCCTTAACTTCCCCTTCCACCTGCTAATTACTCGGTCACGTTCCCTTCCAAAGCCCTTTCCACCTGGCAGTGGCCTGGTTTTGTCATTCTCGGGTTCTGCTGTTGCCCTCTCCACCTCTTGGCTATTTGTTCTTAAAACTCTCCCCTCTTCACTACCTTCCTCCCCTTACTGGTCATCCAAGGGTCATCATTAGTATCCAAAAATATTTGTATATTTTGCTACCCATTTTTTAAAAAATTTTGCTGATGCCCAGCAATCTAGTCTCTAATGCCTCCTGGTTGATAGGGGAGGGGGTGTGAAAATCAGGGTTTTCCCTTTTAATTTCTGCTTTGTCACTGCTGGTTTGACCTTTAATCAGGCGTATGGCTGTTGTTTGCTTGCTGATGGTTGTTACAGGATGGTCCCTTGTAAATATATACAGAAAGGGCAGGAGAGTAACTGGAGATTGTAACCACTCTTTTATTTTCTGGGAGCCTATTAAAGATGGTTTCAAGTTATCCATCTGTCTCTTTGTCAAGCTGCCTCCTGTGTCCATCCACTTGTGCATTTATTTAGGAGTATATTAGGAGGATGGTAACAGTATGTTTGAGAATAAAGCCAGAGATACAAAGTGCACTGAACCCATTATAAAAAAATAAAAGGGCTTTCCTTGATGGCATTTAGCTCAATAAACACAGTTTGTCAGAGATGTCTTTATCTCCTTACATGTAAGCGATTAAATGTTGGTAAAAATAGCTTCAGAAATAAAACATGAAGAGAGCTCCTGGCAAAGCCCTGTCCAGTTTAATTCATACATTAAATATTTGCTAGTAGGGTCAAAAGCTGAATGCTTAGATATTTTGCCCTTTGAATGAACCTAGCTAAAATAAAGACAGGGAAATCGGTTCTGCAGAAGCTGTCTCCAGAATACCAGGATCAATTTAAACATCAAAGGATGGAGAGATCATACAGACAGTCAGACATATTATTCTGCACAATTAATACTCAGAGAGGTGTTTCCTGAATTCGGAATGTTGTGCAGGGAAGATAATGTGAAAATTTCAGATTTTTAATTATGTAAAAGAGAGTCATTGATCCTTCGCTCCTGCAAACCAGAGCAGTTTATTTTGCATTAATGAATGTAGAAAACATCCCCCAGCCCAAATCTCTGTGTCGATGCAATCTTTTCCCAGTCAAATTAGCATTTATATTTCTAAGGGTAATTTTTAGACAACACAATAAATAAATGATACACTGGAATCTCCCGGTGGATGAAGTGGTGCTCGCGCAGCATTTCCAATGCAAATTGGCCGAAGATTACATAATGGTCGGCTCTGCTGATTTGGGGCAGTGATGAGCAGGGAGGGGCGAGGGGAGTTCTGGGTCAAGCTTTGGGCTTCTCAGCCCTGCAAACTCCTCGTGCCTTGGCAGGAATGCCTCGCTCCATCTGGGATTAGCTGCAGAGCACACAGGCTGGCATGGAGGGTACAACCTCTTCTGGCTTTAGGTTTGGCAGCAGGATCTGTGTCAGACCTCTAGGTTCAAAATGCACTATCAATATGTGGTGTAGGGTTACATTCTGGAAGGGATGCTCCAAATTGGAACTTATTTATTTTGGGGTTGAGCTCTTTGAGATGAGCTCTCTTGGTTGGAGTGTGGTGCTGATAATGCTGAGGTTGTGGGTTCGATCCCTACAGGGGCTGCTCACTGAATAATTGATCTCCTTGATCCTTGTGCATCCTTTCCAACTCAGAATATTCTGTGACTTTTTGATTCTGAGGTCCTGAGAAGAAGGGAGAGAGCAATAGCCAATTGCTCTGAGCAATTAGAGCTGAAATTTCTCTCAGGTTTGATCTACGTCTGCACAGCTCCACATAGGCTGCGAGTCATGCTTATGATTTATGTTTCAATAGTGGCTTTAATCTGGTTTATTAATTTCTGTAAATGCCCTGTTTTAGCAAGATATTGACCATGTTTTCTGTATGGATTTTTATAGTTCAGAATCATCATTTTAGTGTTGGGATTTTTTGACGTAAGTAAACTAACTTGAATTTTCTTTGCACACGTAAATAAGTGTCTTCATTTTGGTTACAGGATTTCAAGAGCTGCTGTGCTATTAAAGATTACATCATGACTTACTAAGTTGCCTCACTTAAGTATCGGTCTTGAAAATCTTAGCCAGGACTATTTTCTCCCTCTGTGTGTCCAAAATCTTTCTGTTTTTTTAAGTAGAGTACTGAATTGCATTGTGTGGATTTTACCATACCATTGAGTTTGGATGGTAAATGATATTAGGAATGGATTGAAATAAATAAAATAAGGCCCAAGGTGTTGGTCTTTATCCATTGAAGTGAAGGAAAATTTTATCATTTACTTCCACTGGGTCTATCAGAGAAATTCAGTGAGGTGATGAAGTATTTGCTTAGTTTGGCTCATGTGGCAGGCAATGGAGTGAGTTCAGCAGCAGAGCTGTGCTGTACATAATTAACATCACAGAGCTGGAGGTTCTGCATGTGAAAATCCAGGCTATTGTCAGTTGTGGTTTCCTTGCCAACCATATCTCAGCTCTCCCACTTCTGTAGTTGTCTCTATGACGCTTTGTGCAGTATTATTACCCCTCACCTAATGCTGGAGCTGGATGGAGCTGCAAAATCTAGCTATTATTCTTTCCATTTGAAATACATTAATATGAAAATAAAAATAAAATTTAAGATGTTTTCACTTCCCAAGTAATTCTATTCCAGAAATATTAAAATAAGCAGACTTGACATTGGGAATGTTTCAAAAATACATAATTTTTTTGGCAAGTGCTTGTAGCTAATGAATTTGCATTCATAAATGTAAGCATTTATAGCAGGATTGTGATTAAAGCATTAAAATTGACTCGTCTGCCAGACTGTAGGTCACAGAGCTTGAATTTCATGTTTTGAAAATTTCATACTTGGAGTGAGCTGCTTGCCAGCAAATTATAGGCCAAGACTTACTTCCAAGAATTACTTTCTGGTGCAGCTCAAATAATGAATATATGTTTGTGTCTGTGGAATGGGAGGAAGCTGATTTCACTACTGGTGTCTTTCACTGCACATTATTTGGGCAAAAGGCCATAGAAAAAGCTTTCTTCATTTTCTTCTTGGTTCTCTTTGACTTGTCCCCAGAAGATACTGATCTGGCTGGATCTGCAGCTGTAGGCAGGGTTCATTGGCTCTCAACAAATTTTTGCGTGTTCTTGGCAGTGTTTTCTGAATTGGAATTACCTGTTGAAAGGGCCAGTAAGAGCTGCAAGGAGCATCAGAGCGAACGTGCTGCTCCTCTGTGCTTAAGGTGTAAGCAAGACCTCAGTCCTGCTCTGTCCTCATGGAGACAATTGTTTGCATTGTTTGTTTCTGTGTTGTTTTGATCTAATGTATAGATTGGAAGGTAAATCTTGTTTCTTCTTTCTCCAGGTTGCTTTGCACATGGGAGACCTCTCTAATCCAATTTATACCATTCACAGAATCACTGAGGTTGGAAAAGATCTCCAAGACCATCGAGTCCAACCTGTCGCTGTTCCTCACCTTGTCATCCAGACCAGAGCACTGAGTGTCATGTCCAGGCCTTCCTCGGATACCTCCAGGGATGAGGACTCCAGCACTGCCCTGGGCAGTCTGTTCCAATGCTTAACAGCCCTTCCCATGAAGAAGTTCTTCCTGAAAGTTTCCTGCATGATCCCCTAGGGATGAGTGGAATATGGCAGTGTTCCTCCATGGTAACATGGTACCATGCTGCAGGTGTGGTGCAGTTGCTCCTTAAAGTTCAAGGAAAAGAGAGCACCACTCTCGTGAAATCAGAGATCCTCTGTGCTCTTCTGATTCTTTCACAATCCGTGGATAAGACAGGGGTTTTGGCAAGCTTTGGAAGCCAGGTTGGTTCCTGGATGGTGGTGCAGTGCATGGTCATGAGGGTGCAGAGGACAGTATACTGGGTGTACAGGGGCAAGGAGGGAGAGCTTGGATTACCTTAGGCTGGTCTTGCTGCCAAAAGCAATGTATTGTCAAACGATGGCCTAATTTTACTTACCTAGGGTGTGTTTAAAGAGGGATTGGCATCAGGAACAGGCCATTAAGCAATTGAAACTCTAATAGAAAAACATAACCTTATCACAGATTTTTTTAAAAAAACCCTTGGAAAATAGCTCAAATATAAGGTTAATTGGAGCCAGAAATGTCAAACTAATGTAGCAATTTACCCTGGGAGACTGCCCTGGCCTTTGAGTATAGCAATAGTACAGACTACTGAGTAGGATAGTGAAGAAATATAATAGGATTTTATGTAGTCCCCTGTCATATTAAACGTTCTTTGCAATTAATTTCTTGTTGCAATGTTATTTTCACTGACCTATTTTTTTTTTGACCTCCTACAATCTTTAAGCTACCGAAGTAGGGCATACGGGAATTCACATTTCCTAAAAGAAAAAAAAAAATCTTAACTTAAACCACTATCAGTATATACATTGCAGTGTAGACTAATATTAACTCAGAGCAGTATAAAAATGCCATTGGCTCATTCTAGAATAGCCTTTAGTACTGAGCTGTACTGATCCATTCAGGAAAACGCTGCTTTTGAACAGCTCCTTCAGAAACAAGTGGGAGTTTTCTTGGACTGAGAGTTTGAGGATATCTGCCCAGTGCATGAAACACGATAGGTGGTCCCTCTTTTCCTCCTTCTGGTTCCTGGCTCTGTTCCTTCTACAGTTAACTGGATGTCAGACCGAGATAGCTGGGTATTGTGATCTGGTCTGATTAATCCAAAACTGCTGGGTGCAAAATTAACAATGATAAAGTTCAAAAGTTGTGGAATAGCCAGGGAAACCTGGTGGATTCCAGCTGCTCTGACTCTAACTGAATCCCTTTCCACCTGGGCTGGATACACAATCCATTTTAATTTTTTAATCAAACATCACTGAAGTGATTTGCTCTCTATATTTTTCTACAAACTTCCACAGTTTACTACGGAAATGGCTATATTTCTCTGGAGTTCTGATGTTTCCTGACAGCATCTCTTTCTCTGAAGGTGTGAGTGGGTTGGATAGTCAAAACCCAAAATAGATCATTCCAGGGGAGCATGAAATCTCCATCACAAAGACAGATAGGTGTCTGCTAGAAACAATCAGGTGGTTTGGAGAGAAAGAGAGTGACAGGATCTCCAGAAGTCCCTTTCACTCCTATTTGTCTCTTGTCCTAAAAGATGGAAAGTGCTACCCCACGAGAGGGTACCTGGTGTCCAGGTTTGAAGCTGAGGTGACCAGCTCAAAGGAGACAGAACAGTACAGGCAAGAAAATTTTCTGATCTTGAATAAGAACTTTTAACAGAAGCCCAAGGGTTTTCCAAGCAAATGTCCTTAATATTTTTCCCTCTGGTAGTAAGGATTTTTTATTTTTAAAGTGGAGCTGGAACCAAATATCATTGAATCAAAGAAGGCAGCATTAATCAAAGCACATCAAAGATGTTCCTCATCAGTTGCCTGGAGCAACAGAATCTACAGTGTATCATCTTTCTTATGCTAAGCTGGAGAAATTCAGCGAAGAGAATTCTGTCTGCTCTCAGATGAACACAGAAATAGTATTTTCAAGGTTTCTTTAAGATTTCAGTGATTTGGTCACTTCAGCCATCAGAATTTCTGAATCCCAGGCTTAGATTTCCTGGGAATGTTTTTCATACGATGATCAATCACACAAGCTTTTAAAACTAAATATGTTGTAAGTTGCCACTCCCAGCAAAGTTACAGGAAGTGCTTTCCTCCCTCGCATTGTCTCTTTCTGTTCTCTCTCTCTCTCTAGGTCATGGCAGTGGTACCCCATGGGCCCTCGTTGCCTCACTACAGATGCATTTTCCTCGTAGTTTCAAAGTACCTAGAAGGAGCAAGCAACTCAGCTGGATAAATACACATCATTTCCTTTCAAGTAAGAAATCTTGCCCTTAGTTCTTTTCTGGTGTTCCCTAATGCAGAAGTTATGGCTGCTTGTATTTATTATCTCTTTCCAGAAGATCCAATTGTTACCTAAAAACTCATGGATACTGAGTACAATGAAGTGACTCTTAGGCATGGAAAGGCCTGAATTTTAGATCTTAGTTAAAGTTACTCAAGCAGTTGATAAAACACACGCTAGCAAAACCTCTTGCTCCATCCTGAGCAAGCACCTTTGGGTGCAGCACTGGTGCAGCACCCAGGCCTTTCATGTGGATTGTACTGCCAGAAATAAAATCCAGCAAGGCGAGAGCGTGATCAACCTGTGGAGTCACCGAGGTCAGAGCTGTGGTTTTATGGTTTTCTAGGTCATGCATTGTGGCCCTCCTTACTAACAAGTCCCAGAGCATTTTGCAGAATGTGAGCCTATGGGCTGAGTCATGTTCCCTGGCTGGGACATGTTGGCATTTCAGTGCCAGCGACACTTTGCTCTGGTTGTTACAGGAGGAAGTGAAGAACAGAAGTTCTCCATCCGAAACTGCAGGGGGAAATTTAGTGTGCTAGAATGTAATTATCCAAACTGGAGCATGGCCAGGATCCTGGAGTTAATAATACCCTCTGCTCTTGCAAAAAGTGTCATAGGAGCTTTAATGACTGCTAGTGGTCAGCAGGCTTCACATCACATATCCAAGACTGATATTAAACAGATCAGAAGTGTGGGTAGCTCAGTCTGACGTGTAACACAAATATTTCTGGATGGCCTGTGGATGTAGCCTTTGGGTTGAGGAGGGAATTAAGTTAAGCAGCCAGGGAGGAGACATTAGTCTTAATGAAAATGATCCCATTAAGGGCAAATGACATGCAGTTGGTGAAGAACAACTGACATGTTCCCTGAAGTGCCCATAAGGTAGCTTTGGGTACACCACATCACCAGCCATCTTCAGTGACCATGAGCACCATGGAGTTTGGAGGAATGGAATAAAAAGAGGTTTTACAACATCCTTTGTATAATAGGGTCATCTCCTGTGGAAATCTGTAGTATGAATTAACCCTGATTTCTGTAATAGTGGGAGCTATGTGCAAATGAGTTGGGAAGTGGGTGTAAGTGGCAAGATTACATTGTGCTAATTAGCCTGGCATTGACAAACTGTACAGAGCCTGGGAACTTCCACAGCAGGAAAGAGAGCACATCACAGAGAATCCCTTTCGTCACAACTGACTTGTGCCATGAGACTTCAATTAAAAACCATACCAGGCCACTTTTAATCGCTTTAATGAGAAATTAGTTTTTTAAAAAAGATAATATTTTTTAAATTGTCTGTCTACTTCTAACAGTGCAGCCCATCATGATAGGAGATGAGGTGCTGATTATCTGTCATGGCGGCTTTTTCTGAGCACAAGGTTTGTTATTCTGTGCTGCACCTGGCACCACAGGCTCTGGTCTGGGGGATCAGTGGGCATTACTCTACTGCCAGCTGTAATAAAGAGTAGGAGGCCAATGATCCCATATGCTGTTAAAATGAAGAAAGACTTGCACAGTTCTCCCCTTTAGTACATCCCAGTACATTGGTACTTACACCATAATAGTATTGTCTCAGGGAATATAAGTCTGTGACAGGATATTGCTACTTTAACCACCTGAACTGCCTTTTAGTTCCAGTTTCAACTCAGTGTCAAAAATATTACCCCTGTTTAAGATTAATTTGTGACAAAATGTCATATTAATACAGCTATATTTCCCAGGGGATAAATATGGCCTTTTGAAGAGCAGCCATGGCTGAGTGCTATATAGGACTACAGAGAATTATCAACAGGCTTTTGCTTTAGCAAATGTCATGCTACCAGAAGAATGGTGCAGTTTGTGGGTAAGTATAGTCTATGAACCATTTTATTGTAAGAGGGAGGTTATGATATTTTCTTCCTATTAATCCATATCTCATCCCTAATTATATTAGCACCTCTCGGTGACACCTGATTAAAGATCTGAGGAGGAAACTGTCCATCAGCATTGTATCATGTTTACTTTTGGCATCTTGGTTATTTTGATGTTTGCCTTGAGGTTTGTGTATCATTGGTAGAATTACTCCTGATTTACACCAACGGGTGTGCAATCACAGTTGATCTCTGTGTGATGCTGAGGAGTTTTCTTGTAAGCAGCTAAATCCAGCACCAGTTGCAAGCAACTGTAATTCCAATGAAACCAATAACATCTGCACCTGCATGTGCTAAGGCTGAATTTGGAACAGTTCATCAGGTATTTTCTTTGTACTGAAGTAAACTTTGTATTTCATTGCACCTTCGGTACCTGTAGTATGCCTTGGATATGTCTGAACTATTGAAACCAAACTTAACAGCCCTCAGATGTAAAGAAAAGGAAGATGAAAAAAAGTCCAAAAACTAATCTCTTGCCTCTCAGCATTCCACCAAGATGACTCAGAAAACGACAAAGGAACCAGACTGCAAATTAGGCTCTAGTGCTTGTTGAAGACATTTGCCACTGGTTAAAATGAGTTATTGAAACAGTAAAGCTGAGGACTTCAGAGAAGCTTTGATTGACAACAATAATTACAGTTATTCTTGTTCCTCTAAGAAATACAGTGCAGGCTAGGCATAATAAATGTATGAAATGGTATTCAAAATCTGAGCAGAAGTAGATGCAGGTCCAAACAGTTTAAATGTCTTCTGCACAAATTTCTGTGCATCTTTATGTGTTAAAAGTAGCAGTAGTTACCAGGCAGGTGTGTAAGTTTGCTTTACATAAGTAATGAGCTAATCATTGAAAGTTTCCTAAAGAAGCCTCTGTGAATAAAGGCTGCCTTGCACCCAAATTGGGTTGTGTGGCAGCAGGTTCAGCCTGGGGGTTCTGCAGAGCAAGTGCAGTTCATGGAGCACTTCCACTGATCCGTGTATCCTGTCTCTGGAGGAGATGCCTAATGATTGTTTGAACCACATCCAGATGCTGCCAGAGTGGTCAAATGATGTCTTTGGTAGCCGAGGACAACCCTGTGCTCAGCTTGAGCTTCCACAATGCTCCTCACAGGCATAGAGGAGGTGGAGTTGATGTGTATGGACTTCTGTATCCACACGCAGCTTGGTGCCTTGTGTGGGGAACCACTCCAAAGACCTAAAACTAGGAGCATTTCATTTTGGCTAATCAGGCTTATTCTCCTCTGACAGGTGAGTGTTACCAAGATCAGGCTTTTCTAGACAGTGCCTTAGGACAGGGCTGGGCACAAAAGGGTTGTGAATACTCAAGTTTTAGGTGCCCTTTCTTACGTATCTGTGTTGTCTAATGCCATGATGAACTAACACATGAGAATATAAAATAAGGAATTTTTTGTCGCCAGTAACCTGTGTTTTCATCTCCCTGACTTGATATTTGCCTTGCATTTCCTTCTCCTGCTGCTGCAGTTACGATTGTTGCCAAAAGACCCTGTACCCACCCCCTCACACAGTGAAGTCAGGCTTGTAGCTGTGCTCTGCTAGCAGGTGCTTCCAATTGCTGCAGTAGATGTTTCTGCTGTCAGAAAATCACTCTCCCTCTCCCCTGTCCTGGTCAGGGAGCTGGATTCATTTTATAACACCAGGCAAAGTGTGGAAGAAGGCAGTGCTGTAGCTGACCCTTCTTACAAGGCCACAGCAGTGCTGAGAAAGTGACTGGAGACCAGGGGTTGGTTTATTGAGCCTGGTAGATCACATTGCTGGGAGTTCATCAGCAGGGCTAACATTCACAGGGAAAGGGAAAATAAGAAGTTAGTCAATCCACAAGTGCCAAGAAAGAGTTAAATTAATGGAGGAAAAGGAAAAAAAAAAAAAGCTTAATGCTGGAGAATGATTCTGCTGGCTTACTTATCAGGTTCATGCTGAGCCCAGTCGTAATTGGAATGCACCCTTTGTAAAGTTTATTGGGTCCTGGGGCAGCTTGTTACTGAACCGGTCAATTAATCTATTTTTTTTTTTTAATGAGTTAGGGGATTTCCTTTTGTGGAAAATCACCAGGAAACCTGACCAAATGCCCACAGCTTGGGGAAAGCATGGCCTTAAACATATAGAAAACCCTTCCTCCACAATTAGGAGAGGAAATAGACACCTCCCCTTATGGGCAGCATATTTGACCAATCCAGGGACAAAATAGATGGGATTTCACCGTTGACTTGCAGGTTGTCGAGGGAGGATCACCATGAAACAAGATTACTTGAATGCAGCTTGGTGTTGAAGGAAATAAAACTGTTGAGTCTCCCTGCTGAGAGACAAATGATTTCCATTTAAAAACCTGTTTGTTCCATGCTGTAACTCCCAATGTAGCAATAATTAATGATATCAGAAGGTTACGAAAGACATTCTGTTGTGCTTGCTCTGTTCTAGGCATGAAATTGGATTAACATGAAGATAAACTTAGACTTAAATCTGTTGAGGAAATCAGTAATTATGTCAAAATTCACAAATTCTAATCTGTTTAAGTGTGGCAAGATACTGTTCATCTATCAGCAAAACATCCTGCCTTGTCAGAATTCTGTTGAAAGGTTAATTTCTTAAAATACTTGGATTTCCAATGGCATAATATTGTGGAGATGCAGCTTGTTGAATAAACACAAACAATCTTACCTCTGGAAACGTGGTTATTTCTGTTTCAGTGGCATCCAGCCAGTGTCCCCCATGAGGAAGAATCAATTTGCAAGGTATTGAGTAAGTCCTTGGGCTCTGCTGAGGAGAGGTGACCACCCATGAAAAAAACTAACGTGAAAAGAATGCAAGGTATGGCAGTGCATACTTATTAAAAGTGTATCTTTGCTGGAAATGAGCACATGGGAAACACTGTTGGCTTTAGGGAATAAGCGATGGGGACAGTTACAAAGGCTCTGAAATTAATTTAGGTAGAAATTCACTGTGTGGTTGGAAGGGGAAGGGACTGCATGTCTTATCTTCTCAAATATTTCATTAGTCCAGTTCTGGCCCTGGTGCTACCATAGCTACTTTTAGACAGCTGCTGTAAAACTACAGAGGTGACAGAGCTGTGTCAATGTGTGCAGTGATTCCATCTGCAAAGGAACCTGCTCAGGTGTAGCTTTGTGGCTACTGAAACTCCTGGGGTGGAAGCTGGGCTTGATAGGCCCACTGAAGTTGCAGCCACACCTTCCCATTGCAATTTAGATCTACCCTGAGGGAGCACATTAGCTTTGAGTGCCCATTTAATTAAGTAGCTTTGTAGTACAATTGTATTAGAAATAGAAAAAATAACCTGCAGTGCTAGATTCCCTCCTCAGTGGGAATGCAGGTAGCGAGCACTTGTATAAATCTATTAGGAATGGTCCTCAGTACCATCTACTGTGAAGCGTGCGTCCAAAACCACTTGAGACTTAGAAATCTGTCTAGTGCAAGAAAATTGCAGTAGTTTCATTCTTTCTTCATTCCTTTAAAAATGCAGGGGGAAAAAAAAAAGGTTTCAAATCAGAAGATGGTTGGGAGGCTGGGAAAGCTGTGTCTGTAGGCATGTGTTGCTGGGGCAGCACAGAGGTGGTGTAGTTCAAAAGGCTGGCAAGTCTCTCAGTAAAATGTTACTTTGCTTTTAGTGCACAGTGCTGGCAAAAAGAGAGGCTGTTTGTAGCATTAAGTGTGTAGCATGTGAGAAAGGTGATTTTGGTAGCTGCTGAATGTTAGGAAAATCTAAGCTGAAGGCTAATAGGTAACTTCAGTATTTTGGTGAACAGGTTTCAGAGCAGAAAACTGGATTTTTTTTTCCCATAGGTAGAAAAAAAAGAAATAATTTTACAAATAATAACTTTTTTAATGTGTTTGCATAAAGCAAAACACCCGCCCCCCCCCCCAGCTTTTTATGTATACCTGGTCACATCTAGCCTCTTCATAAAAGTATGTGTTGAAAAAGAGTGTACAACCTCTCTAGATATTTCTTGTAGCCATGCAGTGGTTACACTTTCTCAGCACTTAAAAATCTCATATTCTGCTTAACTGCTCATTAACCTAACTCCTTTTTCTAGTGGGGATCATCTAGTTCTGCTAATCTATAAAACCCTTTCAAATTTTTGACAATATTTATCAAATCTCCTTCTCTTCCGTTTTCTAGGGGAGCTATCACCTTAGTAAACGTGAAGAAAGAGGATATGAATGCAGAGAGTGGCTGCATTTGAGCTGTGATGCAGGCACAGGCAGCTCCTGTTCAGCAAGTCTGGTCTTTGCATCCTCCTGATCCATGGACAGAACGTGGCTCTTCCATTTCCTGGCTGGAGGAGTCAAACCAACGCACCCCATGCTGTGGCACGTGGCCTTACTGGTGAGTTGGGTATTTCTGCCCATGCTGTGTCTTGGCTGAGGTCATACAGGTGCTGTGTGACTGGAAGGACAAGGCAGCCCAGGATTAACCTCTGGTGACAATTACAAAACACTTCCTGCTGTTGTTGACTTCAGTGAGAGCTACAAAATGTTTGTGTATGGGAAGTTTTAAAGTCGCTAACGTTTATGAAATATCCAGACCAGTTTATAAGAAATACTGTGATGACCAAGTCAAACATAAAGATACTTCTTCATTATTTTTAATGTTATTATATACTACTTCTCTTTATCAATTTCGTTTTCGTTTTTTCCTGTGCCTCTAACTCTTTTCTTTATCATAGGCTGCTTGCATGGGCTCAGCCATAAAATCATCTCTCTATGAAAGAAACATCCTTCTATTTATTGTGTCTATTTTTTATGAAGACTTTTACTTTGAATTAATTTTATTTAACAATGCTCTACTTCTTTCCTTTCAGTACATTATAACTACTCCTTCCTATGTCATTTGGAACTGGCCAAAGTTGGCAGATCTCAAATTTCTTTTTGCTCTTTGAAACGTGCAGTTTCTTTCTCCTTCAGTGATAATGGGCATTGTGTTTCCTTAGAAATATTTTTGGGGGCCTATTATTCCTCAGCCACTTCAGTTGGCAAACTGAAGGCTTGGAAACAAATTAGCTTGGATGGCAGCCCAAGCTGTCAAAATGAGCCTTCCATTCATTACTGAATCATCCACCTCCTGCATTTAGATCTTCAGCCCCACTTTTCCAGTAAGCTTCTCAGTAGAGTTCTTGGAATTCTTTTTTTCTGTCACTTTTGAACTAAACTCCTCCAGTCTACTTCATTTACGACCACACAGCAAAGCTACTTCCCCATTATCTGAAAGCAGTGAACTAATAATGCCGGTATAGAGGGCAGAGCTGGTCATCATTTTTGGTAGAAGGCATTAAAATTATTTTTTTCTCACATATTATTCCTCTATGAGTTACCTGAGGCCAAGGCCTTGATCATTTTGTCAGGCAAGAAATTCCAGGTAGAAAAACTGATTCCTACACGGGTGTCATTAAAATTGTATTATTAGCTTTGCTCTGAAATGATCTGGAGATGAGGTAGGAAGGTCTTGTATCACTTACGGCCTTCAAATGTTCTCCTCCACTTCTCTCTGGGCTTTGGGGTTTCTTTGTGTGGTTTTTTTTCTGCTTTGTTTTTCTGCTCCCCTGTCTTTGTCAACAAACATTTTCTCAGAGGAATAAATCTCTCAGAAATATTTTGTAGCACCTTTTCCATCTTCTCACTTGGTGTTAATATGGACTTTGTTAAGGGAATTTTCAGAATGAAACGTTTTGGTTTTGGCCATGATTTTTTTTTCTCCATCATTGTAGTAAACATTTTTGTTTTTCTATTTCAAGCAGTATTTTTTAAAATAGAAAAACTATTCTGCTTTTTAGTGAAAGGTAGTTAAAACAAGTTAACAAGTTTGAAGGTTGCAGTATGACCTGGAAATAAGTTGAACTATGTTGGGGAATTTGTGGAGGAGAGTAGTATCCAGGCAGAGGCATGTCCTTGGCACTCCTTCTATGGGGTAGACGAGAAGATCTGGTGTAGAGACCAGGAGGCTTCAGACTTGTACTGAAAATTTCTTTTAAAATCCATGAAATTACCCTTGATTCTACAGTACAAATCTATCTGACTGAAATCCAACAGAATGAAGGGAAAGGAGGCAAATTTCTTGGCCAAAGCCCACATTCTCAGCATGTACAGTGTTAATATTAGAGACTCTGGAGAAATTTCTCTGGCAATGCAGCTCTTGGGATGAGGTGTCCAGGAAGGAACAAGTGTCAAACCTTGTAAAGTTTTTAGAAGATAAAGTTAGGAAAAATGCATGTATATTTATAGCAGAAAGGGAACTTTAGTCCTTCATTACTGGGTTTGAGGCTGGTCCAGAAAAGGTGTTTAGATTTTTTTCATGGGAAAGTTCACAACTTTATTTCTTATTTCTTATTAGAATCACATGTGTCCCTCCAGTCTGAATATAGACCAGCACGACTTGGGACTTGGACAACAAAAGCGTTGGACCACAAGGACTTCAGATACCTGGGAAAACATGGAGAGAGCATGGGGACAGCTGCTAGGCTGTGTAAGTCTAGAAGGTACCTATTCCCTACTACCTTGTTTTGGTCTCAAGTGATATTTTGCTGCTCTGGAGCTACACTCTTTATTCAGTCACTTCCTAATCTTCCTAAGCCCAGGTTGGGCCAATAACCCCAGCAGCTCTGTTTTTGCTGTGTTTGTCAGCAGAGAAGTGAAGAATAAGCTGGAAAACTGCTTTTTAGATTCAAGTTCAGTTGTAAATAATGGCTGCTGTACACAAAAAGTCACGTAATAATGGCATGGGATGAACTGAATATTGCACAAAGTGTGATAAGCCTTGATTTTTTCAAATAACAGAACTGTTTATTTATAGTAAAAGCAGATAATGAAGAAACAGGACACCCACAGGCCCCTCTCTCACTGTCAATAGCTGCACAGTTATCCATAGACATGGCCTGAAACAGGTACAGCATCAAGGCAGCAAGAGCTTGAGCTTCTGTGATTCTGCCATTAGGTGAGAAAAAGTGCATTCAGCAGCAAACTGATAGGGAGAAAAGCCCAGCAGGGCACACAGGGGTTTTTTGTGGTGTATCCTATGAACTGAGGTCATTTTCTAAGCCATTTTCTACTCTCCCCACATAAAGATGGATACTTGTACAACGGTGAGTTAGCAAAGAAAATTTGATTGCTGTTGCACTTCTTGTGATGCAACTTTCTCTTTTTTTCCTTAACCAGCTTCTCTGGGATTCTGACACAATTATAATTCTGTTACAAAAATTAAGAAAATACTGAAAAAGTCTGTAGGATTATTTTTCTAAGCAGGTAAGTCTATTTCCCTCTTTTGTCATGCAGGAATGTTGCCTCCCAAATTAAATACGCATTTAGCATAAATACACTGTGGTGATTATTGCAATTCAGGGACTAACGATTTCCCTTTTCTCTAGCTTTCCTGCTATGCAGTTGGTTGTGTTTCCACACTTATGGTGGTGAATTAACTCCCTGTGGATAATATAGCTTCACTTGCGGCAGATGTCAAGACTCTTAATCAGAATTTAAGTAGCTTCAATTACATTTACTTAATTCACTTTGGAAGTGAAGTAAGTTAAATTGAATTAGGCCTACTTTAATTCTGAATGAGTATGTCCACACAGATATTCAATGCATTTCAGCTAATCTGTTCTAAAAATTAATTCAGGTTCTGTTTGCGAGAACTCTCCAAAGTACAGACAGAGCCTGTGGGTGCTGGAGATAAGGAGTAGGGAGGGACAGACAATGCTGTGTATGAAAGGCATGGCTGAGGACATTTGGGTGCAATAAGTGCAATTCCATAGCAAACAAGGAATGTATTTAGCCACAGCACACAAAAGCCTGGATCTTTTTATGCCTGGTTAGAATGAAATATACTCAGAGAGCAGCTGCCCCATGCCTGGGTTTGCTCTATGGGATGCAACTGCAATCAGGGTGGTTGAAATTATAACATATAGACAGACAGCATGGTAAATGGAAGCAAAAATGTATCTGTTCCTTTATCTGTTGGCAACAGTGGCCAACTGCAGGGCTTCTGAGGAGGATAAAACTATGCACTAATCCCTCGTGCATTCCCATGGCAGAAGTTAGCAGGCGTTCAAGATTTCCTGAATCAGAAATGGAGTTTTAGAGCAATTATTAATTGTTCATAATGGATTTTTCCCATGAATTGCTGAGCACTTTAGCACTTTACTAAAACAGAAATGTTTACTATTGCCTGTATGGTTTCTGTCATTTGTATTACCTACCCATCATTTGAATGCAGTTCTGGGATTAACCCTGCAGGTATGTGGCCAGTGTGACTATTTTGTCTAAATTAACACCGAAATAAATAATGGCCTTATAAAGCTTCCATAGTTATGATCCACCCATGTCTGGAACAAGCACACAGTCTTGATCATCCTCTCTCAAAAAGGATATGATAGAAAACTAGAAGATACAGAGGAGGGCAACAGGAATGTGTAAAGTTCTAAAATGGATTTCCTGGAAGAGATTAAATAAAATAGGGCAGTTAGATTTGGAAGAGAGACAAGTAATACAAGTCTGTGTAAAGTCATAAATGGCATGGGAAAAATGAACTGGAAATGACTATCCCCCATTATAACGTAAGAATAAAGGGGCAATGAAGGGAATTTTAAGGCAGCTACTTTAGACCAGAACAAATAGAACTGCTTTTTCACACAGTGCATAATTCAGTTGTGGAACTTATTGCTGACAGATATAGATTCAAGAAGCAATTAGACAAATTCATGGAAAATACGTCCAGCAGGGGCTATTAAACACGCTGATGCAGATGCAACCTCTGGCTCAGAAAATCCCCATATGGCAAATTGCCAGAAGCTGGAAGGTGGAAGAAGCATCACTCTAGGCCTGATGTGTTTCTCTGGTCTTTCTCTGAGTAACCACTTCGGGTTGCTGCTTAGTGTGGGTTTCAGGCCTCCATGGAAGTTTCTGCCTCTTAGGCTTTTATTTATCCCTTCTTGGGCATTGCTTGTATTCCACGTATTACATTGTTTAAGTCCCTGTCTTTACAGGGTTGTGTTATAATTTGGATGTTTGATTTTTGGTGATAGTTGAATTGAGCAGTATGAAGCATAAAGTGTCAGCCTGCTGTCCCGACAGTACAGTAATCCAAAAGCCACCGTAATTAACCCTGTGGCAAAACACACAGGTTCCACATCCCCATCCCTGCCCACATGGATGAATGGGAAAGATTAGAAGTTCAGTGCTTACAGGAAGCTGTGCAATTGATGGTCTGGCAGAAAAAGGGAGGGAGTGAATTCCAGAGTACCTACCTCCATCCTTTTAAACCACTTTAAGATTAACAGCCACTGGTGGGACTGTGCAGCCTGCCTAGAACCATTATAAAGAAAGGTGCTGCATTTGTAGACTGGACTTTCCTCTCGTAATTTCCAGTTGTAGAAATTCATCTGTAGAGGCTGAGTTCAGGCAGAGAGATTGGTTTGCTGGAATCATGCCCCCAAAATGGAGAAGAGCAGGGAAAAGGTCCCTGCCACAGCTGTGTGATAGGAACAAGCAACACTAGGTACAGTCCTGGAGATACAGAGCCAGCTCCTGCCTCAGCACTAATTTCTTGCACAACATTAAGCAAATCCTCTGTTCTTCCAAAAAACTGGTTCCCAAGGGTGAATATACCTCTGTATTCAGCTGCAGAAAGATCGCAGCTTCATCCCTTTGTCTGCCTTTTCATTCCTCTTGGGTTTGGGCTTCACAGAGCTCCACAAACACACCAACTATAGATCAATGTATCTGATACTCTTATTAATGCTGTATTCAGGTTCCAATTCTATGCTGAATGATACCCCACTGCTTCTGGGGGAAAATCTTTGTCTTTTTCCTTCTGTGACTAAGAAATGGCTGATGGTGCATTGAGCTCATAGATTGTCTTTGATTGTGAGTGTAACCTTTCAGCGTGAGGCTGCTGGTGCAAGTGAAATCAAAAAGCCTTTGTGAAAGTGTCTTAACAAGCCAGTGGTGTGATGGTGTAAGCTCTCACCTGGCTCCCAGTCAGCCTGAGCTTGACCAGGTTCTTAAGACTGCTAAAAGGTGGTTTCAGGCGTATTGGGCTTTCTGATTACTTGCTACAAATAATTAAAGCATTGGTTTTGCACTCCCAGACAGTTTGTCCCTAACACTGCCTAAATGAAACACATGCTGTTTTTCTTAACCCAAATGGGATAGATTTGGAGTCACACTGTGATAACTCCTGAGTACAATAAATAGAAAAATATAAAGGCAACCCCTTTCCTCATCGGAGCCTCCTGAAGAGAAAAACCACGAGTGCTCAAGTGACTTTGCAGAATGAAAACCGTTGATGCCCAGGGCCTGCTCTAAGTGAGGGAGAATAAGAAAATCTACATCCAGGATAAACAAAAGTGAGCTACCTGCCATATAGATGAACCTGTTCCTCAGGGGGGATCTCACCACTTTACACCTGTAGTGCATGTATGCCTTTGCCCTGAATGCTTTCAGCATTTGCATTTTTGTCATCTAAAAGCTGTTGCTCTGAGTTCTGTGGCTCTGTCTACATAGCACTAAAGGAGAACTAAAAGCTCTTCTGTGACGGTTAAAGTGCCTAAATCAATCAATAAATATTGGTTTAAATGAGTGTTAGGTGCTACACGAGCAGTATTGATGTGAACTGGGGAGGAAAAGAGAAGCCTTGAAAGGTGCAGGTCTGTTCTCCTAGGAGATGTCCAAGTGTACTTATTTTCCTGTACTTTTAGCTTCTATAGTGAAAATAAACACCTAAATTCCTTTGAACAGCTGAACTTCTATTAATTTAATAGGAAGAGATGATGGTACCTGTATGAGGCTGCTGCTGGAACTGCATTAATAAGTTATCCTTTTTTTAGCTAATCTTCCTCTTTGTCAGGTTTAAAACAAAGGTAGTGAGGGTCAGTGACTTTCCAGAGATCTCACAGTGGAATTGTTGTAGGACTGTAGTAAGTACCCAGGTCCATCAGTTCTGAGGTCCAAGCACCATGTGCTGTTTGTTTTCAGGCTGGCTGTTTTTTGAAATGCAATATTTACCAACAACTTGGCAATCTTAATGGGGCATCTTCCAGGACACTGAGCTACATAAAAGAAATCTGTAACGTCTCCTGCTCAGTTCAAATGAATTCAGCTGCTGTATTGTGGAAGATTTTCTATCCACAGGTGAATGCTGTGAGATTCCAAAGGGAGATACTGAAAAAAGGGAAGGAAGGCTGCCAGGCTCTTCTGCAGTGTAGGAGGAAAAAGGAGCAGATACATGCAGTGCACATACACGAACAAAGGTGCATGTTAGGTTAATTATTAGGGCCAAAAATACGTTGTCTGTGCTGCCTTGGAAAAAATGGCAGGGGAAGGAAATGTAGGAAAACAGCTTGGCTCTCATGGGCACTGTGGCACAGTGGAGAGGAGGCTTGGGTGCCAGGGTGAGATGAAGAAGGCCACCAGTAAAGAGTTTCCAGTTCTGAGGCTCTGTTCTCAACTGTTCAGCTGCTTTACACATTCCAAAGATAATAATTATTGTTTATTAGAAGCCTATCCATCAGCTGATGCCTCAGCTGCCTCTCGAGATTAGAATAAAAACCAAATTGGGCTGCTGCTCTCAATAAAGAGATTTTTAATCTGTTTCGAAGCAACTGCGTGACATTGAAGTCATTCTAGGGTTAAGTGGGAAGGAGTTCTGGGAAACTGAGGTTGTAGGAGAATTATTTGTACAAACAGTGTCTTTCTTCAAATACAACCAGTCTAAGGGTTATGCCTGTGCTTATTAAGGCAGAACAGTGTGAAAAGAGTTTGAAGATTGGAAGCAGATCTTAGTGCCTGCCCATTAAATGCCTGAGACGTGAGAACCAACTTTTTAAACTCTACTTTTATGATCATCAAGTCTGTGACAGGTCAGTGTTTAGTCTATTATCTTATCAGCTAGTGGCTACATATTCATTGGAGAGAGATGAGCTGTCCATTATATGTATTTTGTACTTTTATGATGAAAGATAATTTGTGTAAAAGCATCTAAAGCATAGGCATTTTGGGATGCTTTTAACATATCAAAAGAATCTGATCTGTATCTGTCTTTTTCCTCTAGCCAAATTACTCACCAGGAATACAGATTCTTTTATTTCCTTTCCATTCATTTTCCATGCAGTCTGTGTTAAAAAAGAAAATTATTTTATTTATTGTATATTTTATATAAGGGATGCAGAACAGGAAGTGGAGGGTAAGAAAAAAACAAACACAGAAATAAGGGCTTTTTACATTGTCTTTAAAAAAAATTATTTTAATTATTTATTGCATCAAATATTGGTATAGAGGGAACATTTTTCTGCTGCCTCTATAAATTTTCCCCTAATGTTCCCTCATATTTGCCAGATTGGGAAAATTTAAAGCAGTGAAGCAATTTGGAAGAGACTGGCTTCTTTATAAACCTCTGCTTTGTTGTCAGGCTATTTTGAATGAATTGATCTTAACATGTGTCTCCAGTTATCCAATAGAGAAGATGCTTCTCTGGCTGCCAGATTGGAAGCCTGGGAGCAGTGTTGAGTAGCCAAGTGAGTTAGATCTCAGCGTTGAAAAATCTCCTTTTTCTGGAGATTTTTTGGTGAAGCTGGAATAGTTTGGAGTGATGTTCAGTCTTCTGAATCACGTGGGGTTGTGGAGCTATGCCACAATGAATTCTTTGACCAGAAAAAGATATTTGACTGGGAAGTTTTCTTCCACTGTTCCTTCTTTTCTATATGTGGAAATACATGGTTGCCATGGAGTTGTAGCAGGCTGGTTTACTCATTTTGCAAGTCTCTCAAAGTTTTAACCCTTTTAAATTTGCCAATCTGCCCCTTTTTTCTTCTTGGACAGGAACTCTTGGGTTTAAGCCTTTGACAACTCTCTTGCCTTCTTTGTTTTTATTTTTATTTTTATTTTTTTTTTTAAGTTCAATTTCATGGATGTATTTCCAAGGGAACCACGGATACCCAGGGCTCTGAAGACCAGAGATTAAAATCAGTGTATAAAAGTTCTAGAAAGGTTCAGAGCACATCAACCCAGTAATGATTATTTCAATGGTTATTTTGTTTACTTTCAGATGTTTTAGAGAGCATATTGTATATGCTAATATGTTGTCTTGAGGAATGTATCAGGAATATATCATAGGAATGGCTTATGGCTTCATGTAGCAAGGGAATTCGTAGCTGTGAGCTTGAAGGGTTTGTTTATGCTCAGGGTCTTGTCTTTGTGTTTAAGAAAATGCTTTATGCTCTTATAGCACCTTTTGCTCCCAAGGGCTTGCTCCTGATCAGTCAGGATGAGGAGTAACTGCTTGATTGAAGCCAGAGATTCTCGGCAGTGGAAATCCATGGTGAGATCAGTCTCTGGCTCAAGTAGATGAGGTTCCCCAACAAACTTTAGCTGCAGTCTGCAGTAGCTGGCCAGGGAAAAGAAGTATCTCAGTGGAAAAAGGAGAATAATAAACCTCCTCCACTCTGGGTTCTTCCCCTCTCCTTTCCTTCTGATTTGGGGAGACAATCACAGTATTCTTCCCTCAGTCTCATCTTCCTACCATGTAGCTTCTCTTGGTTTTTGGTTTCCCCTGCTCCTGTCTGCATTTTTTGACATTTGCCTTTGCAACTCAGTTTCCCGGTCCCTTCTCAAGTTTATCTCCTCCCAAAGCCATGGAGCTGTGCTGCTCGGACTGCTCCCTGGCTGAGCTCACCCTTGCTCTTCCTCAATGTGCCTGTAGACAGGACCCATTCCATAGCTCCTCCTAAGCTTTTTTAAACTCCCTATAGCTCTTTTCTTGTTGAATCCAGTCTCTTACTCATTGGCCTTACGGGTTTGTGTGAGGTTTGGGACTGGCTTCTCCAATCATTACCTTCTTTCAGAGGGCCATCCATCAGAACAATTAACCAGCTCTCCTTCCCATTCCAATCAGGAGGAAAGGTGTTCCTATCACTCCATAAGTGCTTGCTTTACATGCAAAAGTGCATGTCTGCATTTTGCCTTCAGTAAATAGTGCTGCATTTTTAATGAGCTTGTCCTTAAGTAACAGATTGTGCCGCCAAATGCTTTAAATTTCTGTCTTTTCAGATTCTAAAATAAGTTTTTGCTGACTTTTTGTTGGTAATGGCTGAAGGGGATGGTTTTCAAAATATGCATGGCTGGCACCAGCTGAAGATTGCTTTTTTTTTTCCTCATGCTGAGTGTGCTGGCTCTTTTCTCTCATTTATCCCAGGGAAGCTTGTTTAAATGTCCCTTGCATACTGTAATTGAATCCACTCTAGGAACTCAAGCTTGTAGCATCTTTCTCTGGGCCTCTGGAACTTCCTGGGGGTGAAAAATCTGCGTTTAATGATGAACTCTGCAGTCTGAAGCCTCGTGTGAGAGACTACCCAAGGAGTAAGACAGGAAATGTGTCACTGTGCTCCGTTCTAATTCAAGAGGTAAATGAGGGCACCGTGGGTCATGGCCATACGTGTCAGCTCCAGGCTGAAAGGCTCAGCTCCTTGGCTCAGCAGTTTGAGCAACAGCCTATGTGAAGCCTCTGCCTAGAGCTTATTCTGAACTGAGAATTCAGTGTGAAGAGAAACATGTTCTTACTCTTGAGTTTCTGAAAGAGATTTGGCAGTGTGAAATCCCAAGGCTGCAATGGTGCCTTTGGAATTGAACTCAGAATTAGTGAGCTAAATCTATTCAAATGTTTGTTTGTGGGGCCAACTTTCCAGCTGATGTTGCTCAACACACTTTAATAAAGCCAGTTATCGTTCATGAATGTCAACAAAGTCTTATCAGCTTCTGCTTTTTAAGAACCCAACTCCACAGTGCTTACAGATTCTTCATTTTAACTACTGTAATATGGGAAAATGGTTTAAGGTTTTGTTTTGGAACAGGGAGCTCAGATAGTTTTGAGTGAAATATAAGAAATAGATCTTAGGGAGATGGTGCACAGTTGCTAACACTTGTATAACCCTGTTAGGCCCAAAAGGTGTGAGGCCTGAGAAGAACAGCTTGTCACCTGAAGCCAGTGTGAGCATGAGGCTGGGATGTAACTAAAGGAAGCAGAAAAGTGTAGCATTAATTTTATTTTTCATGGTGATAATGGTTATTTTGATGTTGCAAAGTGAGGAAGAGCTAAACTTACTCATAGACATGAGAGATATGGATCCGACCTGGTAGAGAACTGTAGCAGATACAAAAAACTCTGGTATGAGATTGGAAGAAAGTGATGAACAAATTGTCTCCTGGGAGAGCTGAGGAGGGCCAGCATGAAAGGGAAAAGAGGGGGAAGTGGAAAGAGTCAAAAGAAAAGAAGTTGTGCAAGGTGCTGAATGTGAAAACAATAAGCTTTGATGTGATGAACGTTGTCTGGGAAGCAGAAGGATCTGAGGATGGCAGAGAAGGTAGGTGACTCTGGATAAATGGACTGGAGGGGATGAGGGCAGAAGCCTGGAGGGGAGAAAGCTTCAGTGAGATGAGGAGTGAGATGACTCAGCCTTGGCTGAAAGGCTTCAGCATTGTAAATTGGGCAGGAGGATTTAATGGCAGCTTTGACGTCTGGGAGAAGAGGGAGGAAGAGCTGAAAATGCCCCTAAGAATTTGGATCTGTAAGAAGAACATCGCCACTGGCAATGTGGTAAAGAAGGAGAAAACGCATTAACCCCCCAAGGCTGACAGTTCAGAGGCTGAAATTCTGAGCACACGCGAGGAGTTTGGGGGCAGCGGGCACCGACTGCCCCATGAAGCCTCTCTGAAGCTGGTGCAGTGTGTGGGTGAGGAACAGATTTTCCTTCAGCGGGACAGGGGAGTCACACTGGTCTCAGGTCACTGTGCCAGCCACAGAGCTCACTAGGGAGGTGGGAAGGAGGTATTTTAAGGCTAAATGGATTCCCACTCCCAGAGAAAAAGGGGATGTCAGGGAAATAATGTGGCTCTCTGTGATAGCAATTTACTGTGCACCTGGAATATTTTTTCATGCATTGTCCTCATCTCCTCCAGGGCTCTGCCCTGGAGCTCTCTCTGGCCTGGCTGACACTCCCTGCTCCATGTGGAAGCAGGCTGCTGCCTTCCAGGGCTGGACCTGGCTGTGGGGAAGGTGTGCCAAGGCACTGCCTTTGCTCC
This sequence comes from Eulacestoma nigropectus, assembly GCA_013397775.1. NCBI lineage: Eukaryota > Metazoa > Chordata > Aves > Passeriformes > Eulacestoma > Eulacestoma nigropectus. Next base: position 762,144 of record VZTE01003821.1, on the reverse strand, counting down.
AGTGTGTGTGACACTGCAGTCCCTTGAGTGCCTCCTTCCCTTTCTCTTCACCCCGCACATCTGGTCCTGGTTTTAAAGCTCCAAACCTGATGTGGTACTTTGAGGGAGATCCTCATCCCTGTCATGTTGTGGGTGCTGGGAGTGTGCACGTAGACGGACATTCACTGGCAGGCCTTGGGGACTGTGCTCCCCTTCTGGCACCACCCAGAGTTTCTGTCTTCTGGGTACACCACAAACACCATAATTTTCTTGTTTGTTTTTTCTTTTTTGTTAAGCATTATATGGCTTTTCTTAGGCCATGTGTGGTGCATAGAACAGAACTTCAGCTATGAGGAGGAGACTAAGGTTCACCTTAGGACCCTGAAGTTTGTGTGCCTTTTTGGTGTGGATTTCCCAGGCTGTGACTGTAACAAACCTGTAGATCCCTTTTCCCTGCTCTTTCTCCAGATCTGGTGTGTTTTCTCTGGTTCACATAGATCAGATGCTGCCCCTCTCCTTCCAATGTGCATCTCGCCCTGCCCAACCTGCACCTCTGCAGGGCGCTAATTTTTGGTTCAGCTGTTGTCAGTCTGGGTGTTTTAGGCTCAAAACTTTGAGGCCTATAATGTGTCAACGCCTTCAAAAAACTTGGCTAAATGGCTTTATAAATGCAAGGAAATGAAATGGTAAATGTCAATATGGCTATGGTGAAAATATGAGTGTTCAGGGATACTGAAGGATGGCATTTCACAGGGAGCTTCTCCCACTCCTTTTTTCTTTTCTATGAGTGCCCAGTTTTTTCAACAAGCCACTTTCAAGTATGCAGACAGTGCAAGATCCTGAGTTAAATTTATCCTTTCCACAACTCCACTGACTTCAATAGAGTTGCACCAACACTTGTCCCATCTTTTGTAGCTGATTAATTTATGTTCATTTTACTTCTCTGGTGCCAGTGAAAGAATTTAATAGACTGTTATTGTTCCCTGCAGATTCCCCCCCTCTGTGCAGAGAGGCATCAAGCTCTTCTGTGGATTGGCATTGTTGTTCTTTCTCTTTTTGATTTCCTTCATGGAACAGAAAGAGATTACACCAGGGGAGCTAACTGTGCACTTGGCTCTCCAGGGAATTCAATACACGCCTGCAATTAACCTGCATTGAACTGGCCATTGGATGTTGCTATTCCTCCACAATAAACACAGATGGGAGGCAGTTTTGACTGAGTATTTGTATACTGCAGGTTGGCACAGCTCAAGTCAAAATAAATACAATTTCCAGACGGTTCAGATCCCTGCCTCTCCTTTCTGCCTTTTTTTTTTTTTTTTTTACAGAGAAGAGGAAAAATCTGAATAGTATAAAAAAACCCCTTCTTGTTTGTCCCCCAAAATAAATATTTCACCTAAAAGCTGAATTTATTTCAGATCTCAGCCCCATCAGTCTGTCAGGGAGATAGTAAAAGGGGAGAAAAATTTTAATCAGGATTTAGCAGGGAAAGTAATTCAGTGGGAGGGAAAGTACAGTTTGAATTGTGCTTAATATCACAAGCTCTTATCTTGCTGGTGCTTGGAACATTGTACAGCTTTACTCCTCTTATGGGCAGCTTGAGTGCTGAGGATTAAAATAAGATGCTGGAGGTTTGTGGGCGAAAATACATCTTTATGTGTTTCTCAGCCTAGAAAGTGAAGAGAATATGTTCCAACAGAAACAGTTTTTTCTTTACTTGTTTGGGGAGGGAAGGCTGTGGGTTGGAATGTGCACCTCATTAGCTATTAATTATTTTCCTCATTCACAAAAACAAGAGGTTTCCTCCATTGGCAAAAGTGGGTTGTCTGTGGGAAAACCTGAGTCCTGGGAAGATTTAAAAAAAAAAAAGTAAGCAAAACAAAGCACAATTGTTTAGTTTAAAGACATTGAGCTAAGCATATAAAAAATCTGCCACCAAGGTCAGACTTGATGCCATGTGTATTTTTTTTTTTCATTAAAGGAGTGCAGATTTTGAGCCCAAGCTATTATTTCAGGTGACTTGAGGCCCTCCGGGGGCAGCAGTGAAATGGAAAAGAGCACGGCAGCCTGCTCTTGGAACTGATGCTCACTGAATCTGAAAGGTCATGTCATGTTTTCTGGCAATTGACTCAATGGGTTTGGATTCTACAACATAAGGTCGGGCCGTTTTCACTCAGCACATGTTTACTGGGGAATGTGCCTTCCAGTTGTTTTCACATTGACCTTATTACCCTGCCACACTGATGAGCCTGGCACAAAACCTACTTTTTGTATTGCTGTGTGCACCACATTCCCTCTGCCTTTCCTGCCCTCCAACACTGTTGCTTTGGGCTGCAGATGGAGGATTTGGTGTCTGCATTTCCCCTCACTTCCCGTGCCTCTGTTACAACACAGATGGGCAGAAGCCCCTTGACTGCACACTTTGGAGGAACAAGAGGGTGCAATGGGGGTTGCCTGGTGTTTGGTTCCCAGATTTTCCAATAGGAAAGCTGGGGAGGAGAGGAGACACAGGCTCTGGGCTGTAAACTCGAGCAGGCCGGTTTACAGCATCTGGGGTAACATCCCTTCCCAGTGCTCCTGCAGGAGATGTTGGCCACAAGCTGGACAGACACTGGCAGGGCAGGGCTCACAGCCCAGGGCTGGCCTGGGCTCTACACTGAGCAATGCTAAAAGGGATGGAGGCAGCGCTTCCCTCCCTCATGGTAAATCTGCTCCTTCATGCAAATAGACTGGCCAAGCTTTACAGGGATAAATAAAATACTGCTGCTATTTCTGCAAGCGCATTGGCAGCTCTCTCTCCTTGCAGCCACACAAGTTCTTGTGCTGAGAACACAATATGCGTCTCTGCCACCTTTTCAGGCTTAAAAAATTGTTTTGGGCTTCTGTCAATTTTAGGAGTTATAAATTAAAGACAAGGAGTTTATTATTACTTGGAACGCTCCCATGTTTTAAGCAGTTTGAGACAAAAAGGAGATGAGACATTTGAAAAATGTTGGTAGAAGGAAGGAAATAAGCCCACAAGTGCTTTCTTCTGTGAATGCGTTTTTAACCTTGTCCTGCCCCCCAGTTGTCAGCCTTGGCTGCCCCAAGAAGGAAAAATGTTGTAGTGCTTTGTCATTGTTTGGACACTGCTCTTTCAGTAAGGTCAGAGCACACTTGCAGCAAATCCACAAGTCAGAGAGTGAGGCACACTGTAATGTTACATGGGAGTGTCAGGACCTTGAGAGATGAGAGGTTTGGTTCTGGCTTGGACTTTGCCGTCTGAGCATGGCACCGACAGGTTATTTTTGGAAACAGCTTTGCAGTCTGCAACTCAGGAAAGCTGGTGTAAGACCTAGGGATCAGTTATTACCCTGGGCATCTTTCTGTTGATAAAATGAGAGCCTGCCTTGAGAGAGGCTTCAAGAGTGGCTGTTACAGTCACCAGGATGAGGGCAGTGTCAGTGGTCTTTGCCACTGACCAGCTTGATTTTAAACCAGAAAATGTCCCAGTCATTATTTGCCATCAGCATAGCTTTTGTCTGTGTGTTGCACTTTAGGAGGGAAGTTGCTGGAGAACAGTGAGGGAGGCTTCCTGGATGCTGTGGGTTGACTGGGTTCCCAATGCAGCTATGTCCTGTGTCACATGCTGTGTGCTGGTGTTTCAGTATCTTCTCAGGGTGCAAAGCACCACGCAGACATACCCAGTGTAGCACTGGAGCAGGAACATCCAGCTGTGTCAGCCTCTTGCTGTGTGCCAGGTCCATGCACAGGCTAAAGGGGTGGGAGTTGCTGAGGAGGAGGAGGGTTAACACATTAACTTAGCTCAGAAGGTGCTGATCATGCTGAGGAGACACACCAGCCTGTTTGGCACTGGCTTCATTCCCACAAAACCAGTGGGCAGTGTAGAGAAGCCTGTAATGGCAGGTTGTTGCCAAAGTGTCACCCAGAATGTGGCTGCTCATACAGTTTTTAGAACCTTAATTTTTGCAGGACATGCAGGCTCACCAGATTCTGCAAGTCCATCTTGGATAAACCACTGCCTGACTTAAACCTTGAAGTGGAACTTTCTTGGACAAAATCCTGGCTTTTTTCTTTTACAAAGTGAACCCTGTGCACTGAAAAGCATGGACTGTGCAAGCAGAGCAGCTCTAGAAAATACTTCTAAAATTGTATTTGCTGAAGTCTGGAAATTGGTATTCATCTCAGCAAGAGGACCAAGGCAAGGCTTGACAAAGACATGCCCATTTTAAACAGGAATAAAAGAGTCAGTGTAAAATTCCCTTGTTTTACGGTCCTATCCATTATACTATTTGCTGTGACTCCTATAGATCTAATCTATTTTCCCAACAATTTTGTGGTGCTGCATACACATTGACTCTGAGTGGAAGCCATTTTAGTGGATCAGCCTGCTGATTTCACAAAAGCCTAAAGAGTAAAACTCCTTGGAAGAGTGTTTAGAACTCAAGTAGTTTGTCTTGATAGGAAAAATCCAGTTTAAATGGTGCAATAGCCTTTCTTAACTAAGATTGCAAATGCCCTGTGGCTGGCTGTTCTGTTCTCACTTTAGGTGACGGCTGTGGACTAAGAGCCTGAGGCTTTGGCTAACATCTATAGGCAAGGCAGTGCATCCCCAGGGTCTAATTCAAGGAAAGTTGTGCAGGTGTCATAATTAGCAGTTTCCTGTTAAAGCTCCACAAATAAGCTCTAATCCTCAAGGCACTAGTCTCCAAAACCCCTTGCAGGTTTGTTTTCACACTAAGTAATATTCATCTGTAACCTTTTTTTTTTTTTAATTGCCCAAGCTGCACATTTAACTACCCTGAGCCCACTGGCTTAGATTTTGCCGAAAATCAGATGTGAATAGGGATTAATGGTTCCAGTTGCTCACACTACCAAGCCACCATGCCAAGTGCAACCTGCCCTTAAATGAGGCCAAGGTGTACAATAGTTGAGTCAGAGCTGAATGGAGGACTTTGGTTTCCTCTGTTATCCCTCCTTGCCCTTCAAGGCCAATAAACATGTCATAAAGGGAGGAAAAAGTGTGAAAAGTTAGGAAGCAAAACACAACCCTTAATGGTCTCTACATGTGCTGCAGCCACTTCCAAGTGAAAGTTGAGGTACCAGAATTTTTAGCACTTGGAGAAAAGCCTGCCTCCCCCTCTCAACCACAACGGAGCAGGGACTCCCAACGCAAGTGTTCCTGGACAGAATAATGTTGGGAATGCGTGCACACGTGTGTGTGCGTGCACATCTGCAGCCAGGGAAAAGAGAGGGAGGAGTGTGTTAATTGCAGTGTGAGCACATGTCAGGCGGCGAAGGGAAAGTTTCTCAGATCTCATGATCAGCAGGGCATCTGAGGACTTTAATGTTTTTCACAGTACAATAAAACTACCAGTGCCAGCTGGAGTCTCCAGCCAAGCTGTGTGCCTTGGAGCTTAGATGTTTCACATCACTGAAGGCTACATAATACTTTCAGCTGGCATTGCATTCCGTTTGATATGTCTGGGGATGGAGATAGTTAGTTAAATAATCACATCGGCTGATGTGGTAGCTCAAACAATGGGCCCTTCCCCCTCTCTTCGAACACGTTTTGGGAATATTAATTTGAGAAGAGGGGCACCAAAGTTTTTCATCTCTGTTTTCTTGATCTGTTTCTTTCTTTGTTTAGCCTCTAAGTGTTGACAGGTTGTGATGATGTTACTTCTCTTAGTGTGAATTTTTGTGAGACAAAGAGAAGGATCCGGTCAGGTTTTTCAAGCAGATGAGAGATCAGTCAGAGAGAAATGAGAACTTCGAAGCTTGTTTGTTCTGAAGTGGAGAATTTAGCGTCAGTACTGGATAGTGTAAGTTCAGGGGGTTGACTAGGAAACCATTTAAAATAAATTCAGTGTTTCAGAGAGTGCTATCTCTTCAAGTTGCAAGTAAAAAACCCCAGAAGTTATAAACATGCAAAGTGCATGACAAAAAAATCATGATTTTAGTAATTAAATGTAAATAAAATATACATTGGCCAGCCAGGACCAAATCCTTGGTCTTCAAAAGTCCCTTTAAACCATGAAAGGAGCACGAGGGTGCTGAGGTATTTATGGAACTATCTACCTGGTGTTGTGACTCTGACAGGTTTTGGTCATGCCATTGTTTAGGTGATCATAAGCCAGGCAGAGATGGAGAGAGAGCTGCTGCAGGGACTGTGACTAATCATCACAAGTAGTTCTCTAGTATTTTATTTTCTAGAGCCTTTGGTGAAGTTTAAGATATGTTTTCCACTTTTTCAAATGTGCGAGATTATAATTCTAGAGACAGATGTATGGGTCTGTAGTTTTGGTGTATGGAACTAGAGGTGATGGATAACTTTGCTTTCAGAAGTACTGAACTACTTTATCATCTGCATCAGTAGGATTGTCTAGCTGTGTCTTTTCTTTCTTCTAGAGTTTTCATATGGGGATTTTGTAGAACCTTGACAGCCTAGACAGATGACATAAAAGAAGCTATCTAGCTTGGTGTGTTCTTGGACTTGCTTTCTATTTATTTCTTTCGTGTCTCCAGACTTCAGTGTTGCTACAACATAAGTTGTAAGTGTGCACTTTTCCCTGACACAGAGAATTTTCTTGAAAACTTTTGACAAAGTGATAAAACCTGTTTTCTTGGCCTCGCTTTGTTGTACAGTGCTGTGTGAGTGCAAGTAACCAATGAAAATCCATCACAATCTCTAAACTGATGTTATGCAAACAGTTCTACACCTTCCTGTTTCTTTTCTGTGCAGGAAATCACTCTTAAATACAAATCACTACTATAGAACTGAAACACTGAGAGTTGCGTGTAAATTATTAAGTTAGAAGGCCAGTTCCTCTTTGCTTCCTATATGGTCAGTGAAGAAACCTGAACTTGCTTTTAATATCAGGTTTTGAATCACTCTTTGGAGAAGCCTGTGTCTTTCCACTGTTGGGCAATGATCTCCCAGGTGAGACACCTACAGTCATGTTAAATTTAGGTGGTGTGCATTCAGTTGTACCTATCCCCTCCACATCTGCCTGAAGAGACTGAAGCATTCATCTAATTACAAGGAGGATCCTGTGAAAAAAATGAGGGGTTTCAATGAAGTGTTGAAATTGTTAACCTCTCACAGTGTCTACTCACTGCCTGCATGGCCGAGTATGCTCTGTCCCACTGAAGCCACCTTTGCACATGCAGTCACAAGCTCTCTTGAGTTGTAAGGCATGACGTGATATTTAAGAACAGCATTAAGAGTTATGCATGAAAGACAGGATACTCCTTTTTTCCTGGCGGCCCTTCAAGTCTTGACCTTGTTCCAGGAAGAAAACAACCTGTGAAAACATCAGCTCCTGTCAGCAATTGCAGCTTGGAGAGAGCAGCACGTGCTCCATATGCTGGAGGAGTTGTGAAATCCATAGAGCAGCATGTGCTTGTGCTTACAAAGCAGCTGTCCCTCCACCTCCACTCTGAGGCCAGTGCAACTGCTCACTCCATATTCTCCAGCTCCATGGTGCCGGCGCTGGGAGTGCCACAGTGGGAAAGATGGGTGGAACTTCCTCCCCACGGGTTTTCAGCAGGAGTGTGTACCATCAACAGCCTTCTGGATCAAGGTAAATATTCAAGGGATCAATTCCCTCATTCATCTTACCCCTGGAAGTTACTGATACCAAAGGACTGCAGTAGGAAAGGAGCTGATGAGGTGGTGCTGAGTCACACAGATCTGAGCAAAGGACCTGGGATTGTCTCAGTTCACCCTCGATATCTGTCTGGAACTGGGAATATTTCCTCCTTCAGACTTCAGCAGCTTGTCACATAAGGCCGTATTATGTCCAGTTAGGTCACTCTGGAACCTTATCAGATGCCCTTCATATTTTTGCACTGACTGATTTAAAGGGTCAATCAATGAAATCAATGGCAATGAATATGGGACAGCAAAAAAGAAATGTTTTCTCACTCAGCACAGGAACTTGCTGTCATAGGAGGTTACAGAAGCAAATGCTGTGGGTGGATATCAAGACCTGAACTGTTTAGTGAGATTGCTGATCTTTGGAAAAAGTTACTCATACAGAAGTATCTCTAACTCTTCTGTTCTGCTGTTGCTTCTTGGCTTTTTTTTTTTTTATTGTGCAGCATGACCTATGTTAAGAATAATTTATTTTGTTCTGAAACTTGAGGAATAGGTTACTCTGAAACCTAGGTCAGTGGTCTTCAAGGCCCCCAGAGCATGAACTGGTGTGAATGTGATGTGGTGGTCCAAAACCTACTGGTTCTTTAATGCAAGAACTTTTTCCCCCTCTGTGATCTACACTAAGCATCCCCTTCTCTGTCTCTGCATTACTGAAAAATTCAAAAAGGTACCTTTGGATAATCAGTGCACAATGCTTCTCTTGCAGCTACTAGGTATGAACAATAAGCCATTTTCCCTGAGTTCCATAATGAAAATGCCCTTTTGAATCCCTAAATACTTGAAAATATGTGCTGTGTTGAGGAACTGTTGCCAAGTTTGAGTTATTCAGTACTTCTCTGCATCTCCTTTAGGTTTTTCAAAGTTTGTGAAGCCATTGTGATAGACTGGAAGTTATCCTGCCCTGACCTAGACGCTGTTTTGCTCCAGGCTCATTGTGTCCCTTGTTATTAATCTTATCACAGGAAGCCTTGAATAACCTGTCTGGAGTCTCTCAGTGATGAGCAGTACCAGGTTATGAACCATTTTGGTCATGAACTCTTGTGCACGGAACTACCCTGGGATTGTTGGCTTTGACTCTGTGTATGTGTAGAATTACAAGACCCACAGTTTCTGCCTTCTGGATCTACAGGGAAAAATCTCAAGTTTAGCAGAGAATGCTACCTTTTTTTGTTTTTTCTGCTACTGAATCATCTTCTAGCTTGTAAACAAGGTCTTTTATTAGAAACAGGCAATACTTCCTGAGACTTTAGAATTCTTCTCTCTAAAATTTGTGTGTTGCTACATAAACATTCTTCCCCCATGCAGTTCTGTCCTGAGGCATTTCTTGTTACTAACTACCCTCCAAAGTACTCTTAATTTCAGAGAAGAATTAACTCATCTCCCAGTTAATTTTTGTTCTGCTTAAGCCTCCTTCTCGTGCTTGAACACTACTAATCTGCTCAAAGTTGCTGAAATCACCTTTGAAGTCCTTAATTATATCAATGTGTGACCTCTTCTTATATTACAAGCATTGAGGTTGCTGTAAGAGGCAAAAGTGAGAAGAAGAGCAATCTTCGTCTAAACCCTGTCCTTGATAAGCACAGGCTCTGGCATTTTGGGCTGTCAGGAGACAGAGGTACCACTTAACAGTGAGAACAACAAAAGCGCTTTGGAATCAGGTGATATGCTACATACTGGGAAAAATGCACTGGCAGGCTGCAGATCTTGAGTCACTGATGGAGGTGGATAAATTCTGAATCTCTGGATTGGATCTCTCTTCCCAGTCCTGGCCCAGCCTCCCTCTGAAATCATGTAAATTCTTTGTGTTCAGAATGCCTTTGGTGGGATTCCACAGGTTTGATTTCTGTTACTCAAAGAACAACCTCCTTTCGCTCGTTCAAACGTAGCTTTCACAGGCTTTACCTCATGGCCTCTCATTTTTACATTGGAAGAGATACTGAACAATCCATTTCTGTTCAAGCCCTTCAGACCACCCATGATTTTATAGACTCCTAAAATAAATTCCTTGTCATCTCTTTTTGACGCTGCAGTCCTAAAGAGTGTGTATGATCCTTCCTCATACAGGTTTTCCCTACTGTCTCCCTGAATCTTTTCCAATTCCCGTTCTGACATGAGTTGTCCTCATCAGAGAAAAGTGGGATTAGAATCTGGATTTTCTTGTTGTGGGTTTTCATTCTAAGGATGTGTGATAGTCCCCTCTAATATCTTCATGTCTACATTTGTGTTCTGAGGAGTGCACTGTGACAGTGGTGAGGGATAGCCCTCATTAGGTTATTCTTCATCAGTTTTCAGGAAACAGAGCCAACACAAAGGAAGATGAAGGCGAAAGCTTCGATGACATCCTGATCACAAAGCCTTGAAAATGAGCTGCGACTGATGATGTTTTTAAAATTGGGATAGGCTAATGACCTTAGCAGCTTTAATCTCAGAGCCAGGTTTACAAGCAATCCTTTTGATTGGTTTCAGCAGGACCTGCTGACCAGGGACCATCTGCAGTGTAGATGTGCGGTGCGCTGGGTAAACTCAGTTTGTTTTCTGAAGTCTTGTGTCAGCCATCTGGAACCATTTATCTTGGTTCCATCCCTCTGCATGCAAAACACTGTAAAAATGCAAAAGCCTACAACTGGCACAGTGTAATTTTTATGCTGCCAGCACATCCCAGAATGTGGACATAGTGCCCTAAGGTGTTTTTTTTTTTCTATGGGAGACTTCATTCCATAGCAACCAAAACACAACTGGATCCCAAAAAACATCCTAAGTATTAAAAGACTCTGGCCTGTCTGTTACTAATGGAATCTCCGGCTCTTATGCTGCTTGTTAAAACCTTGAACTAATAAAGCACTCATCCAAACTCTGACCTTGGGCTGACAAATGCATAAAATCATCCAAACCCGATCGAACTCAGTTTAAAGATTGAATTCTGGAGCAATTAAAAAGATAAATAGCTGAAACTTGAAAATAATGACATAGCCTAAGGTAATGTTCACTATTTAAAACTTATTTGAAACCCTCAAAGTTTTCATGGTAAAGACAATTTTTAGCTTTACTACTGGCACTGGAAGTTAAATCTCACTGTAACTTGGCTGAATGAGATGAGTTGCATACTGGTACCTCTTGTATAATTTTAACAAGCAACCCTGGCATTAAGGACAAGTAAAACCTGGGGTTGTTTCCATTAATAACCTTCACTGATTAAATGAGACCGATAAGGAATGAGGGGCTTCAGAAATGGAAGTCATTGGATGGACCATTCAGATTGTCTTTTCTCTGCTTCTGAATCTTCTTCGGGAGTACAAAATGTTATTACAGTTTTCAGATTTACAGACAAAACATGGACAAACAATGGCCAAAACTGCTGCCTGCAATTCTAATCAGCCACAGGGCTTACAAAAGGAATCTCTGACTCTTTTGTCACAGCTGAATTTTTTTCCAGGCTCAGTTGTGTTTGGGAACAATCCACAGATTGGTGATTTAGGCTGCTCTGTGAGCCAACTAATCTTGACTTCTGAATTCTTTTCAGTGCTAGCTGGGTAATACTTGCATTGAGTTACAGCAGCCTCTTGTAACCCCTTTTCCACTTCACTGGTGTGGAGGTGTTTCAGGTTCCTCAAATATCCTTCAACCTCAGGGTAAGAGAGGGAAAGGCATTGGCTGTGTCATGTGTGCTAAGTGCTCTAAACATTGTGCTGAAATGTTCGAAGCCTAAGTCCCAAAACCACTGTATTCAATTGTCCTTTTCAGTCTGTCCTGCTCATGAATCTCCTTTTTCAGAGCCCACTCTCATTATGTCACCAGTCTGGCTCTGAGTTGCTTGGCTGTTCCCTCCCTGTTGGCTCATATTTGCCTCTTCCGAAGTGAATTTGCCTCTTTTGAAGTGCCCCCCCCCTTACACCATAGCCTTGTGTTTCCACTGCATCACTTCACTGACTTGCCTGGCCACCCTTGCTGGGACAGCTGCACCATATCTTCATTTCTGACCCCAAAAACCTGGGGAAGTTGAGGCTGCTCCATGACAATACTGCTACCAGCCTGTTTCTGTAGAAATAACAACAGTAATAAAGTAATGTGTTCTCTGCAGGGACTTTGCCAAATGTAGTGTTGTGACTGGCTATTTATCAGAGCTGGAGGCTATTTATCTGTGATGTTATCCACACTTTTTTTTTTCCCAAGGAAAAAGACATTTCTTTTAAAGCTTTCTTTTATTAAAACCCAAATCTCCACAGAGCTCTTCCACTTCCAACATGGGAAATTTTTACCCAGTCCTAATTTTTCTTTATCTAGTTCTGTAGACTTTATTTACCTGGTAGCATTTGTTTCCATGTGTGATTTTTCAGTCCTACTTAATTCAAATTATAATTAAGGCACTTTGGAGACTTGGAGTCGACTCCCACCTTTGCCAAAAATTGCGTGCTCTCAGTTCTTGACCTTGAAATGAGGGACAGAAAGAATTCCTGTGTCATTTTATGAGATTAGAAGATGATTTTTCAAGGCTTTGCAACTCCCATAGCTCATGATATGTGTGTGGTGCCAAATTTAACAGAATTTCTGTTGTTGGTACTTCTCTGCGCTGTGGTAACCTGAGAAATACTTCAATAAAGTCAGACAGGGTGTGCTTTCAGTAAAGGGTGAAAGTGAAGATGGTCCTTACCTTTCCTTGAGACTGTTCCATTAATTATTGTTGATGAGCTTTTCAGAGTCAGGATTCTCACAATCTTCTTTCAGAGATGGGGGCAAAAGCTGGGGACAGAAGAAGGCAATGGATTGCATGGCCCCTGGTAGTGCAAGAGGTTTGGCATCCCAGCTGAGTTTGTGGTATTTATTTCGCTGCAAAGTGGTTTCATGGCAAGCAGTTTCTTACTGTCAAAGGTACTTTCCATCCATGTCATAAATTACAATGAGCTTTGACAAGTCCTTCAAATTTGGTTTCCTCTCTCCTCACCCCAATGTGTTGGAAAAATGGCTTGATGGATATTTTGCAAGTTGACAGGCCAGTGGATCTTTCTGATCTAAAATACATCCTGGGTTTAGTGGCAACACAAAAACCAAGGGGGAGAAAAGGGAATAATATGAAATGTTACTCAAGGATGTTTTTTCTACAGCAACAAACTGTGAGCTTTTGAATATTATCTTTGAAGAGCAGAGAAATCTGGGTTTAAAAACAGTTCTGATAACATCAGTGAAGCTCTGTTGAAAATATAACCTGTTGTGGTTTTTTCTTAGTATTTTTGTTTTATGACACTTTCATTTTGTACATATTTTGTGTATTTAAAACAGTGAGATTCTTATTAATTGATTTTTTAACTCTTCTTTCTCTGTTGCATTAGAATATGTTCCAGTAGTGTGTGCTTACTAACTCTGAGTATTCAGAAATTGTGAGATTAGACTGTGATTTCAGTTTTCTAATCACTGTTCTTCTTGTGTCTTTTTTTTTAAATTTCATTTTTTGAATGTATAATTTATTTGGTTCATTGTTGTACATCAGGAAGATGCCTGAGCTCTTGATTATCTTCTTTTCATCAAACCAGAGCACATGTTCTTCATACGAATCTCTGCTTTAATGTCATTAAAATTGCATTTTCCCCTTAGAAAAGGTTTTCTTAAAGTTATAATTTCTTTTGACATGAATTTAATGCATTAACATCACTTCTATTAATGTAGCTGGATGCAACATATAATAAAATCCAGCGAGGTCAATGCCTAGCAAAGAATTTTATGAGAAAAGGCATTTGAAATGTGATGTTTGAAAGTATGTATTTATTTCCTTATCGGTGGTTCTAACAGCAGTTTGGCCCAGCTGACAAGCTGGAGTAGACTCCTCAATTTAAACCTTAGTTCTAATATCTTGTGGTCTTTCAGCTTCAGCTGTTTCCTGCTGAAGGCAACAGCCTCCAGAAAGGGGCTTTTAGTAAGATAATGAATCAGGGCAAGGGGAATCCTCAGCATTTACTGGACATTTCACCCAAGCAGAATCTGAGTGGGAACATCAGGGTGTGCCCCATGATCCAGGGTAATAATGGTAATAGTTCTTTAGAGGAAAGCAGCACGTGTTTCTTGGGAATTCACAGGCCAGGACATATCCCTGTGGTTTTGAGCATGGAATTTTGGTCAAGACACCAGCATTGTCCCCTGTGCTTTTTGAAGAGTGTCATGCCCTCTTTAGTATCCATCTGGATGAGCAGGAGAAATGCAGATTGGACGAGTGTTTAATTTGTCATTTGAAGGGTGTCATTTCCTCATCATAATGCTGACACACACAGAGCCTTCTGGAGCTCGGTTTAGCGGGGGGGAAGGAGTTACCAGTCAGCAGTATCAAAACTTTGTTTCCAGATTTTCTTTCTTAGGTTCCTAATTCCTAACTAAAAGGTTCCTAATTAGACATTCCTAATGTGTGGAAATGCAAATATGAAACATAACTGAGGTGAAAGGAGAAACATCTCCTGAAGCTGGTGTACTGGGGTATCAGCAGATGGAGAACAGAACCCAGGCCCTGACATGTGCCTGCTGGGAATCCATCCTGTGCTGTTCTTTGCCACTCTTTTGCTTTGTAAGTCTAAATGGGGGCTTTTCTTGGGTTTTAATTTCTTGATTTTGTTTGTTGCTGTGGCACTGCAGCTTACATGACTGGACAGCTTTCACAAAGTCCCTTGTGAAGTCTCAGCCTGGTGAGGTGCTAATTAAATGGAAGTTGTTCTTAAAATGGGAGAGGGAGTGAGAGTTCAGGGCTACCTTGTTTATGTACTCATTTAGCTGATGGCTTCAGCGAAACTAAACAGGAAAGCTTCAAACACTTACAAAATCACAAAACTTCTGCTAACTCCTATTAGATAATTCTCAAAGCTTTATTGATTCAGTTGGGACGCATCCTCAAATGTCAGGGATGGATCTTAGGTAAGACCTCTTCAGTCTCCAGGACTGTGTAAAAACAATAGCAGCTCCAAGGTCTTGGGTATAGAGCCAGTCCTTCCTGCCTTCAGCACAGTGACAAATTTCACCAAAACTGTCCTCATCTTAACTCTTCTCTTTTGTCACTGCTTTGTTTCATGCTGCTGTTACCACTCTGCACAATCAAAAGGGCCTTGTGACTGCCTGCTATTGAGAGCCAGCTAAAATTCTAAGGTCCAAGGAAGCTATTCAACAAATTTATCTATTCATATCTCTAATCTCATAACAACTCTGGGAATCATATTTCACATTGGCCTGTATTTCTTTACTGTATATAATCATTTAAGGTCACTTAGAATGCATCACTAAATGTCATGCTCTTAAAATTGTAATTGCAATCAAAAAAGGGTTATTTGTTTTGAGTCCTGAAAGAAAGAGACACAACCCCTTTTATTCACCTGGTGTTTTGTAAACAAAACTTTACCCTTGGGGTAGTCAACATAATGTATTTAGATGAAGATCACAACTTGTTAGGTGGTAAGAGAGTCGAGTAAACACCCTGTACTCTGAAAGCTTTATGTAAAGGACTTACGTGTGAAATTACTGTGTTTGTTAAAATTGGGTATATAGCTTACTGCAAAAGCAGGTGGAGTAAGAAGAGTAACTTTGTAAACTGCTCAAGGGCCATGAATTTATCTTTCACTGAGCTGAAAAAAAAAGAAGAAAAATGGTAAACTGATTACTTTGGGTCTTAGTTTTGAATTTGCTTTGAATTCTAGAGGAGCTTTGTCAGTTGCTGGATTCATTTTGCCATGCTACATATAAAAAAAAATTCCAACAATTTAGTATTTGGTTCTATACCTCAGCAGTATTGGGAGCACTGATTCTGTAACAACCCTAAGTTTGGCTGAACTAGCTTTGCTACATAAAGACTGGAAAAGGTGAGACAGCCCTTTTCTGGAGCTGGAACAAGGAGACATGGAGACACAGTCAGAAATCAGAGACAGGAACCAGAGCAAAAATGAAGGGTCAGGACAGGGGCCTGAACAGTCACAGATCTCTCAGCTTCTCTTGAAGTGGAAGAAGCTTCATAAAGTCTGCTTCCTCCAGTCTGACTTGCTCCTCTGCCTGGGTTGTGCATCCCAGAGGTGGTGGTGGCTATGGCCTCAATAACGAGACAAAAGGGGCTTCACTTGCTGCGGTCTCTTGGCTGGAGAGGGTGGTTTCACCATTTGTAAATAAATCTTCAGTGTTGCTGCCTGAGAAGAGCCTCTTCCCTTTATCTGTATCATCTAAGAACTAAGGAGTTTTATTCTGGCATGTTAGAAAAATCAATGTAGGCAATAGGTTGGAATGGCACAGTCACAGCGTGTAATGTCAAAAGCCAAGAACAAAAGTCAGATGGAATTTGGGAGTTCACTTTGAATCTGCCACCGTTACCGGAGTTTGGGTCTTGCTTTCCAATGTTCCCTGCTCCCTCCAGAAGCTGCACGTTTCCATCATCTGGTCTTCTTAGTCATGGATACTGCATTTGCACAAAGGAAAAAACCCAGCACATTATAATGAGAGAAGGCCCTGTATAGTTTTTTTCCTCAGCACTGTTTTCAGGACCTGAAATCTGGTAGATACAGGGGCCCAGAGCTGTTACATGAGGACAGGATCGATTCAGTCAATCAGAGGGAAAACCTACTGTCAGGCTCCCAGACCTTTAACCTGCTCCTCAGAATTATTAGAACTCCCAAATCTCTTTGCAGGCCTTTTCTATTAGACAGATATTCCCATGTTTTGATTTTTTTGCTCCAGAAGTAATTTTTTTTATAATTACCTTCATTGAACTGCACTTACCATCTGTGAAGTGAGAGGCACTTAAATGATTTATTAGCCTGAGTTCCTAAAATGTGCTGAACAGCATGGGATTGATCTTGGCTAGTGACAACCACGGGATACATGACAATGGTAGGTGGCCAGTGTTTGATGGAGCATCGTGCTGTGCTGTGGGTCTTGCTCAGCGGGAGTGTGTTGGCTCCTTTCCAGTGGTACAGGAGATCGATAAAAGACAGGTGTGCCTTGGCTCAGAAATACAAAGAAATGTCTTGAAGCACAGTTCTCTTGAAAAAAAAATCGTGGGGCACTGTACTTCTTGTTTCTGAGATAACTCCCCCATAAAAGGCTCTAAAAAGCTTTTGGCAGCAAAGAAAACCTTTCTGGAAAAATTTATTCGGATTCGTTCTTGTCTGTGTGCTGATTGAAATCCTGAAGGCTGATTTTGGTCCTTACTCTGTTTCTTGTCTTGCAAGTAGTGTCCATGGAACATAAGAGGCTTTCACAGGCTTTCCTCTACCCTGTACAAGGTGGTTAATGCTCAGTGGGGTTTGGCAGAGGTAGCACAGCGTGGAGCACAAAGTGGATCTAGCTATGAACATCACTGGCAGGCAGTGAAAGGCTGTAGGTGTAAGCACTGCTTAGGAGGGGAATGTGGTTCCTAGCGAAGCAGGACATGGGAAGGAGGAGTATCAGCCTTTCGTACAAGCAAAATCCTATCTCTGGTAATAGGCAGGGGCTCCTGACTTACATCTCCAGCTGCAATCTCATCTGAGCAGAGGCTGTGAGACCCTGCTACTTGCCGAGCTTCCCCTTGTAGCAGAGACTCACAACTTCTACTGACCTCAGAACTCAGCAGGAGCTGAGATGAAGCAGCTCCAGCCCTTCACAGGGATGAGATGCCACCAAGCAGCTGATCTCACAGATGCAAGTGACTGCAGGTGAGCCAGAGCCTGCTCTGTGCAGATTGCCTGGAGGATCTTCACAGGAACATTGGCAAGGAAGAGGAGGTTGCAAAGCTGACTTCAGTGGTGAGTTCCTGCTGGGGGTTAAGCATCTGCCTTCCCCCTTCACTCAGCACAAACTGACAGAGTGAAAAATCCGGTACAGACGCTGTGTTAATCTTTATCTTCCCCACCCAGTTTAACATATGCAGAGAAACACGGGGCTGAGCTTAGAAAGAGTAACAAAAGGGATGCGTTGGTTTAGTCCAAGCCATGGAATAGCTTGGACCAACACTATGATTTAACAAGAGGGTTCCAGACCTGGCTGTGTGTTGCAGTAGTAAACAGAAGCTGTCCTGTGGCTGGCAGCTGGCAGTGAGGATGACGTGTGGGGCTCTCTGAGGACAGACTGCAGGAGCAGACAGCTCGGTGGCTGAAATGATGCAAGTTGACAGGGATCAGCTACGAAGCCACCCCGCAGCATTTCTGTGCCCCCAGCACTCCCCTGCAGCCGTGGGCAATACAGTCCATGTGTGATGTCCTGCCTGGCAGGGCAGGCACTGGCACAGGGAGGGCACAGAGCTAAATCAGGCAGCAAATGAGCCAAGAGAGGAAAAGGAGGTGTGAGAAGGTGTTGGAAGGCTGGATGGAGAAGATGAGGTTGGTGGGGAGTTCTCCCTGTGCCTTGGGCTCAGCTTTACATTTGCAAGGTGGTTAAAGGCCTGGAGGTGAGTAGGAGGAAAGCCCCACCATGGGAAGTTGTGCAGTGTGTAGGGTCTGATCCGAGCTCCTGAAATTTCTGAGATTTAGCTGCCATTCAGAGTTGCACAAACTGGCATAGCTGTTACTGTGTTTGTACTCTGTACTTAGGTGATATTAATCCAGGTTTTGGAATCTGAGCATCCACATCTACCTAGAGACAGGGCATTCCTCTGTCTTCTAGTGATTGCTCTTAGAAGCTCAGTTGCACCACTTTTACTTTAATCAGTATACAACTTCACCTGCCAGACAGTAGATGTTGATGAATTTGTTCCTCCACTTTTTCCATGGTTATCTTTCCTAAAGCAAGCGTTCTCTTGTCTTGCACTACCTGCACTGTAGCTGTTTTTCCTCTATCCTGAAATGCCCTGAACTTGGAGTTAGTTCAAACTCAGTTCCGTGTTTATGAGGGTCAGAAGTCAGACTTGGTTACCTTAAAGAAGCACAAAAAGAGTACAGGGAAAAGGAAACCTCAGGTAATGCTCCTCTTTGCTGGCTGATCCATCCATATGCCCTGAAGAGCGACATGTGGCCAAACGGAGTTGGTGAGAAGCGGAGACAGATGGCAACATGTGATCTGGAAGGAACACAGGGTTTTACACCCAGTCAGAGATGCTAAACCAGAGCCCTGAATACTCATGATTCTTTTGCTGTAGTTGACATCATCGGATTCATTATCCAAATATCAAGATTTAGGCTGGCCTCTACTCCAAGGATTAATTTTGGTTTCCTCTTTATTTTGAATCTGGCCTTCTGCCATAAAATGTTATTCCTTCTGACCTCCAAATGAATGAGCAGGTCCAGTCAGAGTGGACAAACAGCCCAGAGGAGCCAAGTGGTAAAAAGGACTTTGCAGGTGGCAGCTGGGGGCTGCATTGAATGCTTTAAAGGATCTTTTAGCCAAAACTCAGGTCTTGTCCCTTTCATCTCACACATCCTCCCCTGGCCCCTTCTGGCCCTACAGCCTGGGCTGCAGGAGCTGATGTACCAGCGGAGATGTGTTTCCTGGAGAAATTGTTACCGAGCCATGGTTTCCTGAGTGACACAATCCATCCCGTTCCTGGGAGAGTGATGGGCACACTGTTTACTGCAGCTGGGCCCTTCCTTCCCCTGAGCTGGGTCAGCACCAAGCTCAGGTGAGAGGTGCAGGAGGCTTAGCAGACCCTTCCCGAGCTCGGCAGGCTCTGTGCTGGCCAGGGGTGAGCGGGGAGGCAGCACAGCTGCCAGCTTTGTTCAGGTTTCCCTCATGCTGCTTGCTGTCCTTCGATTCAGAGGGCTTGGGAGTTCAAGGGAGGAAAAAAAAAAACAAAAGAAGTGAGAAATGGCTGAAGAAAGAGAGCAAAATATTTTTAAAGCTTTGCAACATCAACTCCCGAATGCTGAATCTGCAGGGCACAACCCAGTGTGAGCTGTCTTTGGGAGGATGGCTCACTTATGCTTAATAATTAAAGGAGTGATCCTTTCCTACTTGCTGCGCTAAAGATGAGTGAGATTTTATCTGTGCCCTGCTAACAGTGCCAGTGACATGTTCATAATGCTGTAGCACATTTCTCTGCACATGCAGCAGAGGAGAGGGCTCGTGGCAATGGGCCAGAACCACTCAGATCATTTTACCAGGGGCACACCAGAGACGAGGGAACCCCATCGAGGAGTTGTGTTTCCAGTCTATAGCACCCCAGGCTGTGACATTCTGTTTGACACCCACCTCCCCCATTACTTCTGATGACACAAAAAATCATTGTTGTCTTTAGATATGAAAATCAGTTTAACTCAAGCCAGGGTCAAATTGCTGTCAATGTACTCAGATATATGTCTCAATTTAGTTTTGACACCCTGTGAGTTGGAAAATTGCAGCTCTAGGTGAGGTGAAGTCAGAATTATAAATTTTATTTGTGAGTATTAAATGAAATTGGATTTCCAGAGATACAGGTAGTGTTGGGCTTTATCCCTCTCCTCTTTCAAGTGCAATCCTGCTTCTCTATATCGGTTTTAATTAATTCTGTTTTGCAAAGCAGGAGGGCTTGAGAAATTTCAGAAATAATGCAGGAAAAAGCAGGCTTTCATGCTGCTGCTGTCTGTGGGATTCTGCAGCATCCTGGTTGGATGTGTGGGTGTGTGTGTCCATGTGCTTTTTTTGTACTTGCCTGCATATACACACACGCTCTCTCTCTGTATGAATTGATTATGTTACACAAATACCTCCTAGGGAACTCTCTCTGTCTCTTTCTGTGGCTCTGGTACAATTTGTTCTTGAAATTACTCTAGGAATTGTACAATCCCATGTTAAACACCCCCACCCTGACACAGATACAGACTGAAAGCTGATAGGCATTAAGAAGTAGTGTTTAAGCAATTGTTTTTCTACTTTCAGATTATTTTCTCCTGATAATTCATTTCTCAGGAGTGATCTAGCTCCTTTTTTGGGCTAGGAGGAAGAACTGGATGACCCCATGTGGGGGCCACCTTAAAACCTGTGAATCTATAATTTTAAACAGAGAAACAGAGGTGTTCCAGCAGAGGTGTTCCAGGTCCTCAGTTCCACCCCTCAGACAAAGGCCAGCCTCAGCTCGTGGTGCAGCTGCCGTGGCTGCTTATCACAGATCCATCACAGGTTAACACAGGTTCTGCAGTGTCCCAGAGGCACTAACCAGGGTCAGCATGGCCCAAATTGATGGGGCTGCTGGACAAATGGGATGCAGAAACTATGGAGACAAAGTGGAGAAGCTCCTCAAAAGAACAGTTTTTCTTGTCAGTGTGAAGATAGAGGTGTAAAGACAAGGCTGTGCAGAGGTGAGAACTTGTAAACTCTCAGTTCCTCATGTCATTCACCATTTCAAGTGTTGCTTCCTCATCTCCTGGGGCAGGACACCTGCTGATGTCAACCTTTCAGTAATATACTGCCCACTATGGTATGTTAACTTCTTACCTATTGTATTATTTCTGTTTCATGGAATTAAAGTATTTCCCAAACTGGCAGTCTCTTCTCCAGCTCAGAACACTTGCATTTAGCCTTTGTTCTCCTGATGGCATAGGAACCGTGTTGCATTCAGCAGTGACAACCCGTGCATGCTGAACATGACCCAAATGCTAGTTAGAGGTGGCAGCGTCTCCCAGGGGAGGTACAGAGTGCACCCAGGCACAAACCCGGCTTTTGTGCCTTAATGCTGCTGCCAGAACGCTGCTGATGCATCTAGCATGGAACAAATATTAGCCATTGGGCGTTTCTCCCAGAATGTCTTCTCTTGTGCATAGAGAAAATCACCCCATATTTATCTGATTTGTGCATAAATGGTGGGTGGTATGTGGGGAGAATATTTCAAGTTGTCTTCTGTCCTCCAAATTTCTGAAATACACGTTTAGCTGATTAGTCCTCACCTAATGAAGACATTCCACATTTCTCAGTTGTTAGATTTCTGGCATTTTGTATCATTTTGGTTCCCATAGTACTTTGCACAAATGGCACCTACTCTGTTGTCTGTTCTTCTGTCTCACTTGTTCTGTTCCCTCCTGTATCCTCTACATAAGGATACATAATTTCCATGGCTTTGTCCTCAAGGAAGCATTGGCCAAAGCTGTTTGAGCCTCTGCACATGTTTGCTTCCCTCTGCTCCTCAGTGTAAAAACCTACTCACAACCTTCCTGGTTTTAAGTGCCCATAAGACTTTTGGGCAATGCAGCAGAGACATCTGTCCTTCTGGCATGGGCCTCCTCCCTTGCAGAAGTATCCCCAGTTCCTGAAAAATCTGCTCTTTCAGCCTTCTTCTCAGCCAGGTATTAAACCGTGGCTTTTCTGCCTCTCTTTCCAGTCCTGCACGGAGTTACTGGGAGTGTTTTCAGGGAACACTCATTGTCTCCAGTTTCCTTTTCCCAGAGCATAAATTTTGATTCCTGAATCTCTTTCCTGCCTTTCTGTCTATCATTTGAGCCAACATGGACTAGGCTTTTCCACAGTAGCTCCTGGAAGCCAGTTCAGACTCCCATGAGATCTGCTGCCTTAGCCTTGGCAGTCAAGTCCCTGTGTCACCCTCCCTTGAGTCACAGCCCCACCTGCCTCTCTTCTGATAGTAGGACTCAGCTGCAAGCCTGGACTGTGGTTTTACAGAGGAGCTTCTGTCTGACTGTGGAAGAGGCTGAGTTCCAGGTGTTTGCTCTTGCTTCGCATTCCGTGTTGTGTTGGCTCTCATGTCTCCCAGACACCGGCCCTGCTCAATGTTGTGCATTTAAGTCTCAAGCCTGAAGAGCCCAATGCCTGAGTCATTTTCTTGAGTGCTGGCCCAACTGATTTCAAACCAGGATCGACATTTGGAGTGATGCTCTGATTGCCTTTGGCAGAAGGCTTTGGGTTAACAGGCGATCCACTGTATATTCTGACTCCTGGAGTAGCTCTTACCAGGTTGTTCTCCAAGTAGAAACCTGCAGCAGACGGGCACCTGGAGCTCATGGACAGGCTCCACCTTGCCTGCTCCTGGGAGGTGTCACAACCTCACCTCATCAGCCCCGTGTGGTTGATGCCTGACGTCTCCTGTTGCAGGAAGTGCAGCTGGGCTGACCTGAGTATGGGGAGGTGTCCAAGGCAGTCTGGCACTCTGGTAGTCACTGGTTTGCTGCAGGATTTGTTTGCCAGATGTGTGCTGTTTTGGCATTTCTGACAATGTCCCATTGGGATGTAGGGGTTCTTGGTTTTTATAATGAGCTGACCTGTAGTCAGACATACCTAAAGCAGAAGATCCGCTTAAACTCCGAGGTAGAATTTATGGTCTTCTCTAGTTTGCAGGCACTTCAAGGTGTGCAGGGTCCTCTACTTTCTGTGACAAATCCATGTCAGTGTGCAACTGCTGCTTTTTATATTTTTCTTCCCTTTTTATCTGTATTCTGTTCCCTTCCTCCAAGCTGCAGACTATACACAGAGTCCCTTGCAGAGTCCTACCAGCCTTGAAGGCTCATTTGAATTCAGCACACCCCATTGTCCTGCTGAGTGTTCTATCAATGTGCCAACTCTGCTGTATTAACCCAGGAGCAGGGGAAACTGCAAGTCAGTCAATCCTTGGGCTACAACAGGTTTATTTTATTTAATGAATTTTGAGTCATTTTATGGTAGAACTGGGCTGCAATTCCAGCTGAGCCCTTTGTAGCCAGCACATTCCTCTCTGCTGCACACCTCTGGGGTGTGCAGCCAAAAATGTAAATTAATGAAGACAAAGAGAAGAGATGTTCCTGACATGGCTATTCTTCTCTCTTGTTAGGGCACTGATGCTCAGGCAGTACTGGGAGAAGCTGCAATATTATCACTTTACTCATCAGAATAACCTTAGTCTTTTTCTTGGGGAGATCTGTGGCAAGTAGCTGTTGACCAGCTTAACATTTTCTAGAATTTCTGCCTCTCAGCAAAATCCCCATTTCCTGCAGTACTTTGGTATGCAATATTGTAAATTATCTTGTGAGATATTTTTTCCTTCTAGACATGCCTAAAACAACAAAGGTATCTTGCTGGAAAAATAAGTCAAGAAACAATGAGTCAAAATCTGAGAGGTGCACAACTGGCCTATGCCTGTGATGACTGGCCCAAGCTAATTTCTCTTTTAGCTTTGCCATGTTTCTCTGTCTCATGTAATCATAAATAAGTTAAGTACTTTGCAATCTGTGGAATGTGTTTTTTCACATGACCACCATCTGGGCTGCTATTTCTCTGCCCTGTTGTACCTCTCTGTTTGGGTTACTGATAGTTGTCTGTCTGGTACTGTTTGATTTTAGCTTTCTCCCTTAGTTCCTCAACAAGTTACAAGTAGACACTTTCCCTAATTTTATCCTCGAGGTTTACACGTCTCTTAGCCCTAACAAATGTATCTGAATTCTACAGTTTATTCCTGTCAATACACTATGTTTCACTGTTAACAAGTGTTTGTCTACAGGAGGAGATATCAGTCAGGAATAACTCTGGATTATCGCTCCATGGAAGCTCCTTTGCCCTTTGCAAATGGATGCACGGTATTTGTACTGTTATTCCAGAGTCTGTGTCTTGTCAGGGGGCCTTCAGACATCCTTAATTTTTCTCCCTCCTATTTGAACTTAGTGCCCTGTGTTGAACAAGCCTTAACTTCAAACCTTCATCAAACCTGCTTTCTCTTTCAGCTCAGATTTTTTCTGAGTGCAGTGGTACCTAAGGTATGGTGGAGATCCACCTGTCAGACTGGTTGTGTGTTAAGGGCTTCCTGAAGTTGATGGAAACCACTCCAAGACTCCAAGGACAATTGGGCCAATCCCTGAGAACACTGAACCAAGCAATTACCAGATGTATTGCAGGCTGCCACTTCCTTAACCCTTCTTTTATTCTATTCCTCATCCCTGTATAATATCAGAATATCTTTTTTTTTTCTCTGAGCAGCATGTTCCTTTTGTGGCTTTAATGATTCTGAGAAGAGAACAGGTAATTTTGAACACTGAGTCACTCTCTTATGCCTAACTACAAGGTTTCTTCCCCCCAGCTGAGGACAGGGAGTTCTGAAGCTTCCTGAGGCCTTGGTTCTTGGTTTGGTGTGTGTGAGTGTGATGTGCTGCTCCACTTGGCTTACTCTGCTTGTGGGTAATTTGATAAGTGATAACATGGCCTGCAAGGAATGCCAGCACTGTTGTTGATGCCACTCCAGCTCATGTCTTCATTTTGTCTGGAAAAGCCACTGTGTCAGCTACTAGTGGACTTTCTGGCCTTCCCTGCTTAAAATAGGCACTTGTCCCTTCAACTCTTCTGTGTAGGTGAAAGGAGTTGGACAGGGTTTTAAAATTAAATGTTTTTATTTAATTTACTTTTTAAATCTCAGGCAATGTTTTCTTCATTCCATGATCTGGGGAAAGAGATGTGTATCACAGGCTGTCGGTCTGTGGAGGGTGGAAGCCTGCCCATGGATTTAAGTAGAATATCAGAACTCAAAGTGGTCTGAGATGTCCTTATAGATGAGGGAAAAGACAGAAAAAGTAGCAGCTAAAAGCACAGAGGAAGCAGAGATGCCAAAGAAGCATCTGTAAGCCCTGACTTCATTCCAGCAGTGTGAATCTGCTCATCTCGGTTGCCCATCCAAGTGAAAATACTTGCATTAATTTTTGTTACAAGAAAAGCTGAAGCTGTAAGATTCCATGATCACAGTAATAGCCAGTTTGGCACCATCCTGACCACTGCTCTCCAGCTCTTTCCCCTTCTCCTGGGAGCTTTTGGTACGTCTGTACCCCCATCCTTATACTAATTCTTCCCATTCCCATTTACCCTTTGCCTTTCAGCTACTGGCACCTCACCAATTCAACTTTTGCTAGTCTAGGGTGTTCTTTTAGGGAAGGGATGTGAACCCTGTGAGCCTGGAGAGGTGAGGTTTTACTGCACATCCCTGAAAGGCAGACATGGAGATTTTGTGCTAGGCTTGCCCCCCTGGAGTACATGGGCCCCTAAACCTTCAGGCACCTGAACTGACTGTGGTCTGAAGTTTTGAGAACATTTTGTGGTCATCTCCGTAAGACCTGATTGAGCTTGGCTTATGTTATATAATGCTGTGTTATACTTATGACCCTACTGGGAAGATCTGGAGGGTTTGTCTGCAGTGTAGTTTTGCCCCTGCTCCATGGAAGTCCAGTGTCCATGGTTACTGGGGACAGTAACAGATAAGAAGGAAGATTCAAAGCTATTTCTTCCCCCTGTGATCAGAAATGCAGCTCCCAGATCAAAGGGAGCTGTGCAGAAAAAGAAAATCTGCTGCAGGAATGATTGTCAGAAGACGTGTGACAATGTTCACTCCCAGCATTTGTCACTGTGCAGTGATTCAGTGACCTTCACTTGCCTTGATTTGAGTGTGCTCAGTGCTCATTCAGGCTCAAACAGAAAGCCAGGCTTTGGAGGTGCCATGTGTCTGTCCCCTCCTGGCTGTGTGCTAGAGCTCCTGGGTTTCCAGGTTGGAGTTAGAAAGCTGTAGGAATCAGTAGCCTTCAGAGGATGGTGCTGGTTTAGTATCCTGTTCAACAGCAGGTCTGCTTAGTTGCTTACAGACACCTGGGCTTTGTAGGAAATAGACTCAAACCTGTTCGCTCAGCTCTCTGTTTACCTTTCTGCACTAACATTCTTCAGGGTTTCAAAAATTCATTAAAACCTTTGTGTGCCAATTAGTAAGAGGAGCAGATTGCTCTCACAAGTGGGGAAACAGAAGATATAGGAAGGAGTGTTCAAGGCTGGGCTGGACGGGGCTTTGAGCACCCTAGGTCTAGTGGAAGGTGTCCCTGCCCCTGGCAGGGGTGGAACAAGATGAGCTTTAAGGTCCCTTCTAACCCAAACCAGTCTGTGATTCCATGATTAAGCTCAACAGCTTCAGGTTTTTGGGTACTTCTCTATCATCCTGCCGTGGTACCAAGTGCAGCACAGCTGCAACAGGCTCCGGGAGGTATTTCGTCATTTGACTTAAACAAACAGGGCTCCGGGAGCGTCAGTGGGAGGATGCCAGGTTAGCCCAGCTGGGAAGCTGCTCACAGCCCTTGAACTCAGCCTAATCTGCGTGGCTGTAGGTAACACTAGAGGTCACTCTGTGACCAGGGATGGAGCCTACTGGCGCTGGGGGGGCTTGGGAAGGTCAGCGGCTGCTAATCCGTATAAATTGCTGAACTACGAGCAAAATTTGTAGCTCATTATGAAGCACTTTGATGCGGCATCGCTTCTATCCTAACTTCAGGTGCCAATTTCCTACAGGGAACAACCCCCTCCCTTCAGAGGCGTGTTCATGCGAGCACCCAGGAGAGGGCTGGGGTTTTAGCACAGTCTGGGGACATTTGTGCCGTGCTGGGCTGGGCAGGGTCCCCCACGGTACCTTTCCAAGTGGCTGTACCTGCCTTGCTCCTCTCCCGGCTGTCAGCTGTCTGATCAGCAGCGTCAGGAATTCATTTGGCTGATGCTGCCTGGCAAGCCTGGGGGTAAAGATGGATTTAACACAGTCACTAGACAGCTGTGTGCTAAACTCACTGGCTGTGGAACCTATAACGAAAGGATTTAATTTTATTCCCTAATAATCCCTTTTCTCTCGAACAGGTCAGACTAGAGAGGCTGCTGCTACTGCTGCAGCTTTCAGCCTCCCTGGTGTTGTTATTGGTTTCAGGGCTGGTCAGTCAGGCAAGACATCTCATCTTGGGGAAAGGTTTTCCTTTTAGTATTATTTTATTGATCTCGTTTACTTGGGACACTCAAATAAAATGTTCAGTTCCCTGAAATACCTCTGTAGAAGTTATACTGAGTGAAAGATTTCAGTGATTTCTTCTCCTACCCCTGAAGAGACTGATAATTTTGGGTCAGCTGAACCTATTTGCAAGTTGGTTGCACAGTTAGCAATTAATTCTGGTTGAAAAGTAAGGAATTAAAAAATAATTTAAAAAATAGTATGAACTTTTTCCATTGCAAAATATGCCTCATTTTGACCAATAAATAAGTTCTCACCCTTCCCCCAGTCTCTGAAGGGATCAAAGGTGAAGCACCTGATATGAGAATGAACAAAATGCTTTACTTGACCTAAAGCATTTTTTTGGGAAGTTTCTTTTTTTCACTTTGGCCATAAAAGGCAAAGCTGGTTATTTGCAGAGCTTTATTTGTAAGCCTTCTCTTAGCTCCTGTGGAGGCCAGGTGTCTGCTGGCAGGGGAGGGAATATGCCCCACATCTCTTTTTCTCCATGGAACGCACCATTAATGACCCAATTTTGCTGGAGGTTTCTAATGCTCTTACCAGGGTTTCATGGCATGGGGAGGCTTTGCACTTTCCCCATTAGGGCAGGTACCTGATTGTGGCTGGATTCCATGGCAGTGCAAACATCTCACAAATCTAGTCAGAAATAATTGGGATAACAGGGACTCCTTAGTCTTCGTTCACTCAAGGGTCACAGGACGTCAGATTTGACTTTGCTATTGAAGTCAGCTAATGTACTGGAAATGCCTTCATTTTCCCCCTCTGGAGGCACGGGTTCAAATCTGCCATAAATTACAAGTGACACAGGTTCAGTGGTCTTAATTAAATCCCACGAGGTTATTTTTGTGTGTCAACACTCCCCTTCTCCTCCCTTCTGCAGCATTTGGAGCAGCTGAAGGGCAGGGAGGACTCCAGCACTGCAGGTGGAAGTTCTGGGTGTGGTGTTCAAGTGCTGGAGTTGGCTCTGGGCTGGGGTACAGCCAGACCCTGACTGCGCCTGGTATCATTCTCCATTGAACTTGTGATGTAGTGGATATTTTTCGTAGATTTAAAGCATTCAATTCTGTGCAGGATCGTTATTCCTTGTAGGGAGATAACTGGCTATAGAGGATTTCTGTTATCCACAGCATCTCTCCAGCCTGGAATTCATTGATTTCCAATCTACTTTGTAAAGGTGCAGAATAGGGGTGATCAATGCTACAGTGCTGATGTGAATAAAGAGTGTCCCCTAATCTGCATTATCAACAGCCCACTTCTGATATCCTGAGCTGACCTGGTCATGACTGTCTCTTACACAGATAAATATGCTGGCTGTTGCTAACTTGCCTTGAAAGCCTTTGGAATTGGAAGGGATCGGATCCAGTGCAGCTTTTCCAGGGAGTGGCTAGGCTGATTCAAACCTCTTTTAAGCTAATGCTTTTGTAAAGGCACTATATGTTGCTAACATTTCTCTTAGCTTGGATTTAAATGAAAAGCTTTTATTGGTCTCCTGATTCTCCTAGAAGCATGTTTAAAAAAAGAAAAAAGAAAAAGAAAGCTAGGAAAAAACCCCAAGCCCCAAAACATGCCGTTTAGAGAAGAACTGTTTAGAGAGCAGGTTTTTATTTAATAAACAGTGATCAATTGAATTGATTAACCATGAACACATTACAGCAGAGTTTGTTGTTGCTGCTGCTGATAATTGCAGTTCACATGCATGAGAATATTAAATGGCTGTTTGCAGGATCATTTTCATGCTCTTCTCATTTAACAGAATGGAGAAAACAACAACTGTTGACAGTGATTTTGGTTAGGACTGGAGCGCTGCAGACTGTGCCCTCAGGATGCCTGTGCAATAACTCTATCAATTGTGGCCATTTACTCTGCACTTCCAGACATTTCTGCAAACCTTGCAGCTGTTTTTTTACTAATTCGCTTGGTAATTAGATCTTATCATGCTGGCTCCATGGCTTTACATAAACTGTAAGCATTTGGAGCTGCCATGTGAGACATTTTAGAGTTGTCTGTGTTGTTTCGCGCTGCTCTGCAAAGACCAAGGTGCTCCCAAAACGCAGTAGAGACAGGGAAGCAGTTTTAACAAATGAGTTCCCGCTGATTTGAGAAGGTTTCCATAGAGGGTAAGAGTTCCTTCACTTAAATTAACAACTGGAAGCCAAGTGGCAGTGATGGATTCATCCTGCTGGATTCTCAGCACAAACTGGAATCTCTGCTTCTACCCTTTCTTTCTCCCTCCAGTACAAATCTTTGTTTTCAGAAGGAGCTGGGGGCTTCAGTAGAAGTGTTTTACTGTTTTGGATAACCTGTTGGTGTTAAGGAGAGGAAAGTTGTGGTCCTGTGAGCTCAGGGTCAGGAGTTGGTGTCAGTCATGCCCAAACAATGTGAATGGAGAAACATGATCCCTTTTGTGGCAGCAGGTCACCTTGGAATGGCTTTATGCAGTGGTACAGTTTGGGAAGTGTGGATGTAGGTGCCACTGCTGGTGAAACAGCCTGACTGACACAGACCTGCTGATCTCAGAGGAGAAGGTGCTCTGCCAGTGGTCGAACATCAGAGCATCTGATGATCTTCCCATACCAAAAGGAGAAGATGAGTCATTCCTAATGATTTGCAGTGAAACAGTTTTGTTCCATGGCTAAAGACATTAGGGCCTCTAAGATCTTTCCCAGTTTGATCTCTGCACTGTGGTGAGATTGTAGAACATGTGTCTTTGTGATGTGTACACTGGTGGGTCCAGCCATGCCAAACCTTGGGGCAATGGAGAGGGGGAGGAAATACTTCAGAAAGGAGGGGCAAGGCATCTGGGAGCCTGATGCAGAGCTAAGGAAGTCTGCTTGTCAGCCCTGGGCTAACATGGCTGAACAGTGGTAAATCTCTGGTGGTGGCTGGGGTCCTTTGAGCTCATTGACATGGTCGCTTCCTGGCACTGCTCCCACTGTATTCAGCTCCTGGTCCAGCGTTGAACAGGTGCAGGTCCAAAGAGTCACACGTGCCCCTGGTGACACTTTGAACTCAAAAGCTTTCTATTTTTGGGTCACATATTTGTTCTGATGGTTCTGTGCCGTGCCAGGGAGAGGCAGAAGATGGTTTAGGTTCAGGGGTACTGTTTGCTGTCTCTGGGTCACTTCAGCCACAATCTGGTTTTCTGGTTTGCTCTCTGTGTGCTTTGTACTTCCACTGGGAGGACAGGCCAGGCTGGGTGTGCTGCAGAGAAGTGTCCTTGCTCTTAGCAGTTGAGAGAGGTGCTTGTAATATCAGTGCAGGTCCCATAAATGGCAACTTTGCAAGGTTTGCATCTCTGGAATTCCACCTAGTTAGGGATGAAACTTGGTTAACAGGACCCCAAAGAGGGTTTGAATGTAACAGATGTCAGAGTAACAGGAAACTTTTCAGCTTTTTTTTTTGTTTAAACAAATCATTAAAAAATTTTGCAAGAAAATCTCGTGAAGTATGCAAAAATATTATGGGGAGAGGCAGCTTTTCCAGATGGGCTTTGGTGCTTGTGTCTGTCAGGTGATACTGGCAGATGTCACCATAAAGGTACTTCTGGCACTTGTAAAAGTTGTAGTAGTAATGCAATAGCTGTGAAGGTCTAGAGAAGGATGTGAGGCAATGCCTATAGGGAGAAGGGACAGATTTTACTGGGTAACTGATACACCTGGGGAAAAAACATGAACTTTTGGGGATAGGAGCCCAACTTTCTGGAAGTTTTCTGGAGTTCTGAAAAGAGACAGCACAAGGGCTATACAGGTTTAGGATTTTTTTTTTNNNNTTTTTTTTTTTTTTTTAGGAAGACCTCCTGTACCCTGTCCTTAAATTGGTGCTTAAAAATTAGTGCTCCAGTGGAAGACTGCCTTTGGAACCCCTAGGGCTGATCTCCTCAGAGGAACTTCTCCCTCGTTCCCTTCTTGCCATGAAGGATACTGGTAAAAATGGCAGAGATGTTCCACTAGAATCATTAGAAAAGTCTGCAGAGGTGATCTTTTCTCCTTCAGAACTTCATAAAAGTTGCTGTAACATGTTTTATGCAGTATCATCATCTCTGTGAAATCATGGCTATAACTTAGTTTGTACTTGTGCCAAAAATTATATTATGGGCCTTTGGGTGAATTCACTGAATTTACACTGTAAAGTGTAATAATTTCAGAAACAGACAAATTTGGACCAAGTGAATGTGCTCTGCTTACAGTTGTGTTACAGACCTTGGCCTCTGCCAGCAGCCCATGCAGTAATGCCCAGTATATGTGCATTTCTATCACCTTCAGCCCCAGTGCAGTAGAAATCTAAAGTTTAGTTTGAAATCTTTAAATTAGCACTACACACCTCACAAATAAATCCTCCAAGTCACTAATGGCTGATGTGCCCATAAATTTCAGGGATGGTGGTGAAGCAGGCACTACAGGTAGATGGATCTCAGGACACCTGAATGGTGACAGCAGCATATGCCACTGGGATTTTAATAATACCAGCAATAATAACAACAATAATATCTTTATAAGCATAGATATATAATTTAAATAAGTGGATTCAAACATGTGGGGTATGTATCTGTTCTGCAGAACACAGAGATATTTATTGTGGCTCTGGACAAATGATGATGTGGTCAGACCTGCATGACAAATTAATTGCCCCAGGAAGTAAATGCTTTAATTTGGAGGTAACTCTGTGCTGTGTAGATATCTTGGGTCATTTGAAGGGACCTGGGAACTGAGTCTGTGGCAGGACACATCCATGTGGATGTGATTCTGGGGTCCAAGCCTGGCTCTTTAATCAGGCTCACATCTCCCCTTCGTGGCAGTGCCGGTGGCTGTGGGGAGGGTGCTCGTTTCTCCATTATGTGGGAACATGTGCAGAGAGGATTTACTCCTCAGGTTCTGAAAGCTCTGTGTGAACTTCAATATAATGGTGCCAATTTTAATCAAAGAAATGTACTATGGATGTCACCGGCATTTTTATCCAGCTCTCTTTGACAGAAATAGAATTCGGAGTCCTGCTAGCAATAGAAAGGGCAGAAAAGCCCACTCCTAGGCTCATTTTGCTTGCTGTTATTCTGCTACCATAATTACCTCTAAACATAATTATGGGCAAGACAAATGACATTTTTAGCTTTGGTCTTTAAAGACAAGAGTTAATTTCAGGCTTTGACCAGAACTATGTTAATTAGCCTCTACTCACTCTCTTTGTATGGAATTACATCACCCAGGACTTAGCATAGGTTGCCTTGCCTGTATCTTTGAGTAATGAAAGGACACGGCATGGCAACCAAATCAAGGGCTGCTGCATTAACAAGGCCACTTTTCTGCCCATTTATCATCTATTAAAGGTGCACTAGTTTGTAAAGTAACACCACCTTCAGCAGGGCCGCCAAGAACAGCTCCTCATTTATTTTCTGCATGGTTTAAGTTGGAGTTAGACCCACCTTGTAGCTCAGAGGTGACAGCCAGTAAGAAAAAGTACACTAATTGAGACATCTCAAGGGAGAAATAGAAGAAAACTGAAAAGGTAATTAGAATGAGAGGGTTTCAAGCTGGGTAAGTAAAATCGAATGGAGGTGCATATTAGGGGCTGTTACAGATGGGAAAGAAAGTACTTGGAGAATAAAAAAAGAAAAATGAATATTAGAGAACAGAGCACCCTTTTCACACATGAAGAATAGAGGATAGAGATAAAAAATAATGTAACAGTGGAGATACAGGCTGGGGAAAAAAACCCTCCAGAAGTATGAAGGACATATTTAAATGTGAGAGAGAAAGAATAGGGAAAAATAATAGAGCAGATCAATTACTAGTACTGTAGCCAAGGAAGGAGAAACTGTCAAATGAGTATTTCTGGAGCTGTGGAAAAGCCTCCTTCCTTTGTGAGGGATGTAGCGTGTGTTTGGTCTGTGTGGGAGGAGTTTCTTTTGGGGGCTAACTCAGTATTTGAATTTGCAGCAGTGCCAGTAGCTCAAATGGAGTGTTGGGGTGAATGCCTGCCTGGGCAGAATTGGGTTAATAAGATATTATTTGGCAGAGTTTGTAGCTGATACCAGACCTTTTTCTGGTGGTTGAAGTTTTAGCCCCTCAGGGATTTTCCCTGTGTCTCTTTAGTGTCCATAGTTAGGGACAAGTTAAAGTTCAATCTCAATTGATTTTAAACCATTTTAAACCTTCCCTTATCTGCCTGAAAAGAACCTCCCAGGTTACCCCAAGGACATTTCTGCCCCCACACAGGGAAGCTGAAGTCGCTCTGCATTCCCTCACGCAGATGCACACCCAAACCAAAGCAGTCACGTTTTTTGGTTAAGAGTGGAAGATGACCATTGCTTCCCATTAAGGTCACAGATGGTTAGGCAGGAGTTCTCCTTTTATCTCTTCTGGAGGCAGGAGGCTGGAAGTGAAGAACATCTTCACTGGGACGTAGAGAAGTTGGAGCATGGCTTCCTCTGGCTGCAAGGCAGGAATCATGAAGTCACTGAATGGTTTGAGTTGTAAGAGACCCTGAAGATCATCTTGTTCCACCCCCTGCCATGGGGTGGAACTATTCCAGGTTGCTCCAAGCCCCGTCCAACCTGGCCTTGGACACTTCCAGGGACAGGGCAGCCACCTGTGCCAGGGCCTCACTAGGCTCACAGGGCAGAAGTTTTTTTTTTAATCGCTAATTTAAATCCACCATCTTTCAGTCTGAAGGAATCTAATTCTTTCCCCTTTCAGGTAGGTGGGACCCCAGAGCCAGGACCAGGTGACTTATTAACCCTAAAAGACCCATGGTCTCAGTATCCAGTGGGCTGGAAGGACCAAAGTGCGGCTCTGTATCCCAAGGAAGTGCTGCACAGAGGGACCTGAACTAACTCTAACCAAGAAAATCGTGCTTGCACCCTCAGGTTAGGGAGTCAGGGGAAGTCAGCAAAAGTTGTGTGTCTGGGTCTCTTGGTGGGTCTAGACCAGCAGTGTTTGTCCTCATTAGAACTTGTTTGTACAATGTCAGGTACCACGGCAGATACATCCTTGGGGTGTCCTGTTGAGAGCCAGGAGTTGGACTCGATGATTCTCATGGGTCCCTTCCAACTCGGGATATTCTGTGATTCATTTAAGGCTGTTTATAGCTACTAAGTTGTATCCTTGAAATTAATATCCACTCACTGTGGAAATGGAATTTTCTGAGCCAAGTACAGTGTTTGTGGTTTTAATTGATGGTCTCACTAGAGCTTTTTTCCTATGCGTTGTCTGTTTGATTTTTCTTTTATAAGCTTCATTAATAAAATTGTCAGAAAAGAGTTTCTTGTTTCATAGAAGTTGTATCGGATTCTGCTTAAAATTTGAAAACTTTGAAGCTGTTAATAATTCTCTGGCTTTTTTTAGCCACTGAAAATTTTGAACACTTGAGCAAAACCTGTTTTTGTACTTCCATTTTCTTTTGTTTCGTATTTAAGAAAATCAGCCTAGAAACTTTAAAAAGTCTAATTACATTTCAGAGCCTGATTCTGTTCTCTCTGAGAAATTAACTAAGAGCTTTTGAAAATCTGCTAAACTGAAAGAAGAAAAAACACCCCAAAATTAAAAAAAATAAGGCCTTCAGACATTTCAAAGAGCAAAGGTATCAGAAATTTAAAACAAAATGGAAAACCAGTCCATAAAGTTAGACACACTCTGGCTATTTCCCATTATTATAAAAGCCATTTGTGTGGCAGGAATGTTCATGGACAGTCAGGATTGCAGTATTTGGTACTGGATGCTGCCTGAAGAAAGGAAAAAAAAATAGATCTTTGCCCCAAAGTGGTTACCCGAGTTATGGAAATGCTGTGGCCATGTACTTCCAGGATAACAAACCATTCTCTTCTTCTCTTTTGCAGAATGCAGCCGACCTTCTGCAGAAGGAAACGGTGGCAAGTTCAGTGGGAAACGACAGAGCTCTCAGTCCCAGAGTTTCAAAGATCACAAACTCCCTCTGAGGCCTTGAAAAACAAAGAAAACCCTGTGACAGAGAATATTCTTCTTCATTCATCATTTGAAACCCTGCCTCTAAAAGTGTTAAGAACAAGTTATTTTCAATATGAGTTAGCCCCAGGGGATTTGATAAAAGGCACTTTTCTTTTCCAGCTGGCTAATCAAAAGTGGTCTGCAGAAGACTTTAGTGAGTTGGAAGGCAGTTCTGAGACTCCCCCAGACTCAGCAAACTTTCCTGATCCAAGGAACCAAAAAACAAAGATGTGTCACAGGCCTGACTGAATATGGGAGCTGGAAAGACAGAGCTCATTCATCAGAAAGCCTGGAAATCTCCTGGGGAAAGGTGGAAAACAAATTAATACCTCATCTGCAAGCTCCTGTAGGTTCTCCAGTACTGAACTGTTGCAAGTAAGGAAAACAACTTTCATGTTTAAGAGACATTTGCCTCGCTTCCACTCCAGATAGTGTTACACAGAGTTTTCTCAAAAAGAGAGCCAGTGAGGACTTACAGTCTCTCTTTCTTAGGCAGAGCCTGTTCTTCTAGTGCTAAATGGGCATTTACCAGAGCCTTCTTCTGAGGTTGATGCTAAAGATTTGGGATTTACAAAGTTGGCTTTCCTTTCTTGGAAGGAAAGGCAGACCTCTTTTGTCACATCCCTTAAAAACGTCCTGTTCCTTGTGGACATCCCCTCCTGACACCAGCTGGGGATCCACTTACAAGCAAGAAGATGGATAGCTCTGAGGAAAAGCCAGCAGGCACCAGTGACTGGCTTCCAAATCAAGGAGTCTGAAGTATAGAAATTGTTTTCTCTCAACAATTTTGTTATTTGCTTCCTCATGCTGCACTAGTGTGGTCCCTTAGGCTTGTGTCCAGGCAGTGGGGCTGGAATGAATGGGATTCATTTGAACATATTTTGATTTCCTCTAGTATTGGTTCATACAACCAAATCACTAACACTACTGTAGATTACCATGGACATATATATATATATATATGTACACACACATTCAAATTAGCTGTTTTATTGATAAAGATCAACTAATGTGATTCCATCTTCAATCATCATTGCTTGGTTATACTCACAAAAAATCTGAATTGGAGCAATGTGTTAGAATAGACCCAAAGTATTTCCAGGTTCACTTATGGTCCAATTTAGATTTAATAATCAGGGAGTTGCTAAATGAACTTCCCTGTTCTCAGAGCAGACAACTGCCTGGCAGGGACTGTGACCCTGTCACCAACCTGTCCCTGGTAACATTCGCTTTGTGTGGAATTTGTGAGCCACATTCTTCAAAGTACCTCCTTTTCTATCTGTCTCTTGTTATCTGTGTTTCTTCTAGGGAATTTCATCAATTATTTCCTAATATTTGAGTTCTGCTTGTTGTTTGGGTTTTATTTCATATGCATAATCATGTATGGTATGTATGTAAAATATGTCTCTATGTTTGTGTATTTATTTTCTCCATGCTCTGGTGTTACTCTCTCTGTCATGTCCAGACCTAGGCAGACAAATGAGATGAACAAATGGAAACCAGTGTCATTAAATGCCTGCAAAAGCTTCACCCAAATGTTGTTAACAGGTGGAGAGAACAGATAACATGTGCCCTCTCTGGCTTCACTGCTGGAGGGGGACACACGCAATAGCGTTTGATGCCCTTCAGCAGATAATCTTGTGATTTCTCATCTCATCAAAAGTCCTGTCTGGCTTTGAATTTCTGCTTGCCCTTTCGAAAAGCATAGCTTAAACATCATCATTAATTGGGCTTTACAGTCCAATAATAATTACTAATATTTGGCACCACTGCCTGTCAGCCTGTTTATTCCCAGAAACCTGACTGCCTTAGAGGTTCTGCCTCCCTTTTCTTCTTTTTTTTTCTTTGAACAGTGGGAAAAGCCTCTGAATAATTCATCAAGAACCTTTAACATTATGAAAAATATAATCAGCTGGCAGTGCTGAGATATCTTATTTCTACAGGATGCTAACTCAAGTATTACAAGTGACTGCAGGATTGATGCCAGAGTGCAGTAGGTGTGGATACATAGAGTCCTCTTTGTTTGAGGCAGTCTCAGCCCTTGTGGAGGGCTCAGAGAAGGCTGGGTATTCCTCACCATGCCTACCTAGTGCCAATTAATAATTTAAATCCATTAATCGGTTAAGATGAACACTTAGTGTTGCTTGACTCACCACCACCAAGTGGAGGGGGTTTTCTGGGTTAAATAAAAGATCTTAAAATTTTGTCTTCTTGCGAGGGAGCTGGGAGCGCCACAGCTTCCTTCGTGAGAGGCTTCAGTTTTTATTTGGGAGGTGGGGTGGGTGTTACTATGCCAAAAGTGCTTAAGGAAACAGTAATATCCATACGTCATAAGTAGATGTCCGAGAATATTAGCTGTTTATTTCCCTGAGATACTCTGAGGAGTCTGTGGGGGGCTCTTGCAGGAGTCAGGACCTCGATGTAATATACAAGCTTTGATTCTGATATTTCCCTTGATAACTGTGCTCTACCATATTGGGGTCGGAAGTCAGCAAAGGTTCATTGGCTGTTGTAATGCTCACTGTCACCAGTAATAAGTACAAAGGACTTGCTTTAAAAGCTGGCTTATAAAACTTTAAGGAAACTTGGATTGCTTAAGTGAACTTCCAAGGCTCTTCAGGGGCCAAGTGCACTTTGGTTGTCTACTTATATTAATTTCACAGAGTTTAAAGGGTCAAGCAATGCAGTTGGTGATGCTTATTAATTTATGAAACACAGAACCTTGCACTATCTCGCTTTGACCACTTTCCCCTTTTAGAAAATTTAATATACATTAAAGCTTGCTAGACAGGGGCGCCCTAAAGGATTAAGCCAAAGTTCACAGCTGGACTAAAAGGTTCAAAGACGTTGTATCTGCAACACTGATTTGATTCCAAGTGACGTTCAAACAACAGAACCAAATTGTAGATGTTTGAATGTGTAAGGAAACAGCAATTAGAGGAATACCACAGAACAGCAAAGGATTAGGATTTATTTTCCTTAAAATGGTAAAACTGATTACAGCCTTGTTCTTTCTTTCATGGGGGGATATGTTTGATCACATCAGCTTTTGGGGTCAGTGGTTGTCAAGAGCATGTTTTGGTGTTACAATAGAGCTTGCCAAGCTCTGGAGGTTCATGCAGACCTAGTAGCTTTACAGAATATATTTGATTGCTGTGGCGATACGAACTGAGTTCTGGGTAGGAAAATATTAGCCAGAAGGGAAGAAGGAAAGGAGGAATGGATAACTACTGGAGTAACAGGGTTAGGATTTAGGAACATGACGTAATTCTATCCAGGGGTATTTCTGCATTCTGTTTACTTTGCCTTTGAACTGCTTTGGTGTCCTGTCCAGGGGAGATAATTCCAGAAGCCATTCACACCCAAGCTGCAAATTCGATTCTGTGTTCAGGTGAAAAAAGGAACGTGATTGCAAAGCTACTGGGAAAATTGGAAACCAAATTGGCCCTGGTGGTTGGTCTGTGTGGTCTCCTTTTGGAATCAACAAGAAGGAGAGGAGAATGAAAGCCAGGGAAATGAAGAATGTCCCACTGTACAGAAGATGAGTTTATTTAGCCAGTTTGTAAAGGGGCAAGCAAATTTTGTGTTATGCCAGGTCTGATTCCTGAGCCCCTAAGGAACCTTGAGGAGGCAGTTTTGCTTCAGTGGAAATTTGCTGTTGCAAAGAGAGACTCTAAACTCTGTAAGGGAGTCCCAGTGGTGAAGAGCGTTTACATTACAGCTGAGCCCAAAGAGCCTCAGATAAGACTGTGGGGCCCTGTGGAGCATCACATGCTGGGAGATCCTGTGGCTGGAGATGATTCATAGCTTTTATGGGCAAAAAAGGACAAAAATGTGGGGGAAAAAAACAGCCAGGAAGAATTTTGTGTGATCTGTGGCACTTCATTTCCAGCCAGAGAACAGAACTCACATGTCCAGGACTTCAGCAGCCTTACCCTTGTATTTTAAACCCTTTAAACAGAGAGAATAATGCAGAAAATCCCACAGGACACACGAGAAAGGGGGTTGTACCTAATCCCTTTATCATTTCTTTGCATTTACTTGCTAACAAAATATATTTTTCTTTAGAATGGCCTCTGAGATTTTATACTATGGGGCATTTGGTTTAAAATGTACTGTAACCTTCCTTTTTTAAAATTGATCAGATCAGCCTTGAACATTCAAAGAAAAATCTGCCTGCTCTGAATATTGCCTGAGGATTTAGAAAGGTCTTTCTTGGAAACAGAAGAACAAGATGAAACAATTATCTGTAAAGCATGGTAAGAGAGAAAAAGAATAAAGGAACGAGTTATGTTTGACTTGTCTTCTTCCAAGAGACGGGGTTTTTTTGGTTTTTAGAGTAGTCTTTAGATATGGGAGATTTGCAGTGTCTTGCAAGAACAAGTTTCAAAACAAAAGAAGTTTTCCTCCTGCTCTGGTAACTTGTAGACCAAAGAAAGTCTTTGTTTTGGCAACTTGGTTTGCAGTCAGACTGTATTATTTGCTGCTTCAGTTGTAGGAGAAACTTTCCTAATGACAGGTGTCAATCAAATAGATGTTATCTTCCACCTGAGCAGAAGCCACACTAAAATTTCAACTGTATTATTAATAAACAAGGAGCCAATGGATGTGAGAGCAGTGGAAACCCTATGATCACTTACTCTGAAGGGATGATTGTCAGTCACACCTCGATGGCATCTGCTTGCAGATATAATGAAGAAAGATTATCATTGCTGTAAGTGACTGCAGTGACTCTGGTCAGCAAATAATAAAGACATTGTCGCAGTGATCAGCCCTGCCTCACAGGTGCTGACACTGTTAAGTGATATCTCAGTGGGATTTGAGTCCTCAATTAGGTAACTGCAGTTGAAAACCAGAAAAAAAAGACCCTTCTTAATAATGAATTTCATGCCATTCTCTGCACTTCTAAACTGAAAACGCAGTCATGAACAAAGTCAGCTTATTTGTGCACTGATGAGTTAGAGAAGCAGTGAAAGACCTTTAAAGCAAAGACCTTGGTTTAGTATTGGCAATGCAAAATGTTGGCAATATATGAGTTTCTCCAGAGCTGATTTTGGATCCTGATGGGGTGAAGGAAGAACGAGCCATTTCCTTTGTCCTTTGGAAACGTAGAAATAAAATATTCTTTTAGTATTCCAGCTCTTCCTGGGGTGCTAGCTGCTGTTGGGACTTGTACACAATCTGGAACCCTTCTGTGTCTGTCCTTACCTTAATTTGTAGCTTCAATTAAAGGTGTGTGAAAGGAGCTTGGATATATGGCCCCATCTGCATAGAAAGGTACAAATGTGAATAATAAAATGGACCAGCCCAGTCCTGATAGAGCTCAGCCAACGTGAGAAGTGAGGAGACTTCAAGACCTGCTTCTCTTTGGATCCAACCAAGCATCCCAAAGGCTGCCTTGTTTATCTGCCGGTGACCCCTGGTTCTCCTGAGAAGGAGAAACCTTAGTATCTGAGTAGTTTTCCAGGACTTAAAAAGCAGACTGGAAAATATAAAAGGTGCAAGAGAAGTTTCTGAGTTTTAAATCCTTTTACCATCTCCAAATTTCTGTTGTGGTCACAGATGATGCAATACAGAGTTGATAAACTCACCTGCTCTTACATCAGGCAAGTGTAAAAATTCTAGGTTTTGCTTTGAATTTCTTGCCTTACCATATTCCATCTCAGTCCAGAACAAAGGACTAAACCCTGCTGAAACAATTCATCCCCAGGGACTGGAGCCTATTGTCTCTAATGCACAGATAAAAGTCAGTCATATCAGCTGCAGATGAAATCACAGATGAAATCTTACTAATTAATTGCATGAACTTTGTTTCTGCCTGGTTTGAGATTCTCTCAGCCTTGCAGAAAGATCTGGGCACCCATACTGTACACTTCAACGGGACTGTTGATTTTCCAAGGAAGACTAACAATTTTTTGTGCCTAAAATAGCCCTGCAATTACTTCTGCTCACATGGTTTTGCCATTAAAAAATGGTTTCTGAAAACTGGTTTTGTTCACACGTGATTGAAAAGATGCCCTACGTTGTTCTGCCAAGTTAGGCACTGATTCAGGTTTATGACCATATCATTAATATTTTAGTACTGCATCAGTAACTGGTTGCTATTAATATGTAGTGAAACAGTGATATAAAAAGGGAGATGTTCCCAATCATTTGGCAGAATTTGCATTACAGCTGGATGAAATTTATAACACATCTTCTGCAACCTACCAGTCTGAACTCCTGTTATTAATTTCTGCTGTGTTTATTCCTCCTTTATGTTCACTTTGGGTGATATTCTATCAAGTTTCCTGGCAAGCACCACAGTGGATATAGCTAATTTCAGCTGACTGCAGGGGAAGGACTTTGCAGAAAGTGAAATTTGAATTAGCACTAGTATTTGCAGAAAAAATCTCCCCCTAAGAAGCCTATTCCCCGCGGCCTGGCATCAGCAGCACTTAAGTGCATGTGAATGGCCCTATTGACTTCAGGTAGGCAGCTGTTTAATTACCTTCCTGAATCAAGGCCAGCACCAGGAAACAAGCCGGCTGCACAGACCTGGGTGCCTCATCTCCCGAGTGCCGGACTTCTGAGAGTGACCCACGGGCTGTTTGACTTGGTAATTTGGCAAATCCTTTCCAGTTGAGAATAAATTTGAGAAAATCATCGTTTGACGCACCGAGAGGTGAAATTTGTGCAGTGTATTTTTCATGACGAGGCAGCTATTGCCTGGATTTATTCAGCCTGCTTGGCTCTTCCTGTTCCAACAGTCCCAGCAATCACATTTTTTTCCCCCCACGTTTTATTTAGGAACTGTGAGATGACAGGTCTCTTGCCTCTCTACCAGGAAGGCGGTGTGCTGCACACAGCATGCTGCACACAGGAGCAGGAGGATAAAGAATGACATGCTACTCTCTAAGCTACAACTATTTTTTTTTTCCGGCTTGCATCTGCTCTTGTCCCTCTTCTGTTCTCAGATCACTCTCCAGCTTCCCTTAGGAATCCAGCTGTGTCATCACATTGTGTGGCATCCTAATATTTCATACTAAGCTGTAAGCCAATTAGGAATGACTACTTACCATGCTGAATCATAGGAAGAGAAAAGGATAATGTGTCCTTCATATAACGAACCTCCTCTTTTTTGGCAAGACAGATCACCTACACGGTATATTTATAAGCCCTGTGGCTTTTCACTCTACCCAATTAGGGTGCAGCTTCCTCTCACACTGCAGCAATATTTTAAGGGACTTATTTACAGATGGATGCTTATTGAAAATGCTGACCTGCTACCATTGTACCTCATGGCACCTTTCATCTTCAGAGACTGAAACACTGGACAAAACTTGATGTTGTAATCACCTTTAACAGGATGAGAACATGAGTGCAGCAAAATATAAATACCTTGTCCTGAGTTCCTAAACGAACTGGTGACCCTGCATGAGGGTGTAACATTATCACATGCTACACAGGGTTCAGGGAGATGTTGATTAAAGTCAAACTGTAAAATAAAGCCTGTTAACATCTAAAAGGAAGAAGAATGAACCATTGATGTGTATTTGGGAAATGAGTGAAGTGTTTAGTAATGAGCATCAAAGATATTAAAATATATTTCCCATGCTGAAGTAATTAATGGGCTATTATGCCAGGTGTCTAAGCTGCTCAGGGGTCTGGAATAAATTGTGTTCCAGCAGAAAATGCAAAGTATGATTTACGTGGAAAAATGTTAGTTGTAGCGGAGCCTTTAGGATGCCCCCTTTCCTCCAACTGGTGTTTCTTTTTCCTAAGCTGCTTAAGGAGCTATTGGTAGTATTTATTGTCCAGGAAGAGATGTACTACTTTAAATCTGTCTTTGGACCCTGGCAGTGTTGCAAACTGAAGACTCTGGTGACCTGTGGCTGGTACCGGCCATCCTTCAAACCTCGTCTAGCCTTGTTAGTCCTCACTGCAAAGCCAGCAGGGCAGCAGAGAAGCCAACCCCCCCCTCAGGTGACAGATTTTGTGTGCAGTCATGGCAGGAACTGCAGCCATGTAAGAGCCCTGGCTGTGGATACCTCCAGTGAGAAAGGACAGCGTTGGATTTGGCTCCCCAAACTGCATTTCCCAGACAAAGTCCAGCCATTTTTGTTGCCTCTGCTGCTAGGAGAGGTTGTAGCTAAACAAAATGTGGGAGACACTGATTTCAGACTTCTTCAGTGATGTCCAGCCATACCCTGCTAGGGTTCCGTTTCTTTCTCACTGTTCACATCCCCTTGTTTTTACCCCCAGGTACCTCTGGGACAAACAAGTTCTCCCATAACCTGCCAGGGCAGAGCAGCGGTGAGTCACAACAGCATGTGGGGCTGAAAGCCCAGAGCCAGGGGGATCAGGAAGATCCCTTTGCTTTCCAGGGTAACTAATCCCACCTGTGCTGAGCCCATTGGAGGGCTCAGATCTATGTGGTGAGCTCTTATGGTAA
This sequence comes from Eulacestoma nigropectus, assembly GCA_013397775.1. Classification (NCBI taxonomy): domain Eukaryota; kingdom Metazoa; phylum Chordata; class Aves; order Passeriformes; genus Eulacestoma; species Eulacestoma nigropectus. The sequence goes on along the minus strand of VZTE01003821.1, from coordinate 718,510 downwards.
GGTAGAGCTGAGGATGTTGCAGTGTAAGAGCTTCTGCAAGTAGAAGATGAAGATTTATGATATTTTTCTTGCTAAGAGAAATCTTGAGTAAGTTGAAGTTAGTTCTGCTGTAAAGGTTTTGTGCTTTAACTGGAATAATGCTTGTTTTATAAACATGGGGGTTTAGAAACCTGTCGGCCTTCAGGAGAAAATTGCGTATTTAGGAGCTGTACCTTTTGTATTGTTATTCAAAAATGTCTCAGTTAATCATTGCTAAAGGCCTTGCCAGCCTGTGTTGCAAATTCCTTTTTTTTTTTTTTAAATGCAGCATATATATAATTTATATTGTTCCTCTCCACATAGATAAGGACTCATCTCAAATGTCAGGGTGGGGGAGGAAAAGATACATGACCTAGAGGGCAAGAATATTGAATGCACTGGTGTTGGACTTGACATTCCCCTAGTATTCCCTGTGATAACATCAATCTCAAGGAACTCTCCTGGTATAAATACAGAGCTGCTATGCTTAATATATATTTCCAAAGGAATTTCATAGTAATTGAGCATTAAATGACATCCATTTATTGTAAAGTGTTACTGTTTTTATTAAAAATTATAAATGGGCTTTAGCAGAACAGAATATACCAGATCCACACCACCATCTCTATTAGTCTTTGTGTTACAATTGTCACTGACCAGCTTTACTGTCTTATTTTTAGAGGGTTCATAATTTCCCCAGCTGATCAAATGAAGATTTGTGAGCAAAGAAAAGCAGCGGCTGAATTATGTAGTGCCATTGATTTTTATTCTCCTTGTTTCACAGAACACGCTTAAAAATCTCACTATCTCTGTGATGGGCCTTATTAGCACCCAGAGGAGCTGGTGTGGCTGGAACACAAGGGCTGCACTGGAAAACTCACCTTGTGGAGAAAGAGATGCCAGAGCTGGCCTTGGGATAAACCTGCTGGATGTCCAGGTATGACCTGGGCAGGGAGGATTTGGGTTTCTTTGCCCAGTGCAGGGGTTACAGTGAGCCATTACAAACCTGTTGGCAAAGGAGTGAGTGACCTGAGGGCCCCCCGAGGGGAATGGGGCTCACTGTTTTGCAGCCAAAGAAGTGCCTGTGTGGGGAAGCTGTGTCTCATTCAACAGCATTTAAACCTGAGAGAAATGATGGCAGGTATTTCATCTGTGGGGGTGTTCAAGGCCAGGTTGGACGGGGCTTGGACCAGCCTGGTCTGGTTGAAGGTGTTCCTGCCTGTGGCAGGACGGTTGGATCTAGGAGATGGTCTTCAAGGTCCTTTCCACCCCAAATCAGTCTATGATTCTATAAAATATTGGCATTTCCCTTCTCTACAGACAGTGTGTCTTGCACAGGGTACCAAAGCACCCACCCACACAGCCTCTCCTCACTGTGACTTTCAAAGCTTTTAAAGTTTGAAGAACAAAACCAAAGTAAATATGGTGAAGGTTTGGTTCAGTTTGTGGGGAATGTTGGTTGTTTCACCTTGCTACTTCGTGTCATTTGGGGATGCCTGCACATTACAAATTCCTGGAAAACTGGTTAACTGTAAAATGGTTTCTAAGATTGAACAGAGTAGGGTTTGAAAATTGACAACTGATATTTATTTGCAAAATTTGACCCAAATATGTTAATTATTTTAGCTCTCCTGAGATTATAAAAGAGATGATTAGGTATTCATAGCAGAATTTATCTTACAGAACATTGCTACTCTATTTTATTGTCATTAAACTACAAATAATGAGCCACTAAGAAGTAGGAGGGGAACTCTGAGTGGAACCCATGGCAAAATTCATTATTTCGGTGTTTATTCTTGAGGCTTGAAAGAAATGACATGTGTGGGCTAGAAGTACAGCTCTTTCTATCCTTCAATCAAGTCTGGTGTGGTAGCATTTACCTTTTACATGTGTGTTTTATTGGATTTTGATGCATTATGTAGTTCAGATGATTATTTTGGCTTTTTAATCAGCAGGGCTTCACCATGGCCTATTTGTCTCTGCTGCTGGTCTCTGTGTTATCTGTAGAACACAGCCCATGGGAAGATGACCAGGAATGCCTAAAACCTTGTAAAAAACATTAAGTGTTCTTTCTGTGTCATGAAAAAGGGAACAAACCCTCTCATACCAATACATGAGTTTCTGGGAACTTTCTGGAGTTCTCTCACAACTAAAAAGGGGAAATGCCAATGTCCAGTTGAAGTGAAAGCAGGTATTTTCTAACCATGGGAGTAAGGAGAGTTACGAATGCAGTCCTATCTTTGCCCTTATTGTTTATTAATGCAGCCAGTGCTCACACAGCCCCTGCTTCTCCTGCTGAAAGCCGTAACTGGCCTGTGTGTTCTGGTTTGTATATGAAGTGACAGGAATTACAGAGTCTCACTCCACAGACCAAACTTCTCACACAGCTCAGATAGAAATGAGCCCCTGGGGACTCAGGATGCTGCCAGTGCTCTGTGAGACTCTGTGATGGCAAAGCCAGCTATCAGTTGTTAATCCCAACACATCATAGGAGACACTTTCTATCTCCTCCTGTAATGTTAATGCAGCTGGAATTCCATAAATCAAATCTCAGCAGTAAAAAGGTTAATAAGTTTACACTATATAATTGAAAGCCATATTGGTGATTAAAAGGATTTTATATATCAGTTTTCTGGGTCACCAACTAATTATTTTTGGTGGCCTGTAATAAAACATAGCACCATAGGCAGATAGAGGCTGTAATCACATAATATATGAAAAAAAGCATTCACATTTATTTGAGATGATGTTGTGTACACCAGCTTGTTGAACAGCCTTTGAGGTATCGCTCTCCTAGTTTGGAGACAATGGGAGAACTGCACGCTCCATGTAGTTGGTGAGGTTCATCCCAAGTTATTGGGTTGAGTTTTGAGGTCTGGCACTCTCTCTCCAGAGCTAAGCCCAAGGGAACCAGCTGTCACCTGTGATGGAAAGGTTCTGCCGAGGCACTGGGGATCAGATTGCTATTATAATTCATTTTAATGCATTCTGCACATACTAATCATTTATTGGAACAGGATCTTCTGTAATAGGGACATGACTAGCAAGGGACAGAGACGATTGATCATCCTTGCCCAGAAGTGATAGTTAAAAAAACAAACAAAACCCCCTTCCTTCTGTGCAAGGGGTAGGTGTGTGTGCATGTATGAGGTATTCAGTGTGGAGATGGAGAAAAATTGAACCCAAAGCTTACATTGAAATCTCTACAATAAAAAGGAAACCTACTGTACAAGGGGCAGGTGTGTGCATGGGCACTGTGTATTCAGTGTGGAGAGGGAGAAATTCTGAACTCAAAACTTGAATTTGAATTTCTACTCCATCAGGCTGAAATGCCCTTTTTGAAGCCAGAAATCTGGGTGCAGACATTCCAAACTCATGCCTCTGTTCTGCAGGTTGTATGTTTTTAGTGTATTTCTCTGATTGCATCAAGAAGCAGCTGAGGGCAAAGGCAGACGTGTCTGTGGAGTGTGGGGTGTGCAGGTGGATTTGCAGGGGGGTGTTTGCACAGATAATTCACAGGTTACTTCTGTAGTCTCTGGGACCTCCTGTGGTCCTGTGTGAGGTGACACAACCACAGCCCTCGTTATGGTTAAACAACCCACTGCTGGTCTCTGTTTTGCCTGGTGAGCAAAGGGCAAACAGCACAATACGGTGAGTGCTGGGCACATTGTTCCCATTGTCAGGCAGGATCCGAGATGTGACCAAAACCAAATGACCTGGTGTTCAAATCCCTCCTGGACAAGGCTTGCAGCACCACATTGAGGAGCAGAACCTTCTGTGACAGCTCTTTCAGTAATATTTTTTAGATGTTTTAGCTACAGCTGTTTAATTGGCAAATCATTAACTCTTAAATGCCCATTGCATAGAATCAGTGCCATGACATATTATACTGTAACGAGTAAAGGTTCAAGTCCTCTGCCACTAAAATAATTTGCTTGTCATCTCCTATATCTAAATAGGAGCTTTTCTGCACTGAAAAGAACATATTTTTATTCAAATTAAGCTCTTAAAGTGTTTCCTAGCAGCATAGCTACAGGGTGTGATACTCAGTTTTAAACACAGGCTGGGGAGGTTAAAAGTGGAATGCCAGTTGGGTGAGTAATGGCCTGTGAGTCAGCTTCTAAACTTGACTTGACAACCTCCATGTCGCCACCAAGTCAGAAGTCATTCGTGTGACATTTTTGAGGGTAAAGAAGTAAAAAATAAGCTGGTAGTTTCCATTGGTAGAAGGCCATATCTGGGCCTTCTGAACAAAGACTGAGAAGGGAGCAAGTTAAGCAGCGATAGTGCAAATGAGGAAAGAGCGAGAATATAAATTGCATCCATAATTATAGGTGGATATCTACACAGTTGTCGATAATTCAAATACCTCAGGTGTGCCCCTCTGAAATTCAAAGGAAAAGCAATGTGGTCAAAGGGTCTGATTACTGAAGGGGCTGTCGTGTCTGATGCTGAGCAGGCCTCCCTCCCAGGGCTCTTTGCAGCTATAACTTGGTTAGGTTTGCTTTGACCAATTTGGGGCTGAGAAAACCAAATAACACTTCTGCAATCTGCTGCTGTTATGGGCTGGGACAGCAGAACTGCTCAGCTTGCTGTCACTTTGTTCAACCTCTCTCTTTGGAGAGATTTTTGTCACTGGATTGGTAATATCAGGAAGTTGTTGTTTTTTCACACATAATCAGCAGTAGAAAGTGCACGGTCCTGTTTCAGCCTCCAGGTGCTTGCAGAAATCTTTGTTAAAATTGACGAAGAGAGTGAGAACTGAATGGAAGGGGATGATGAGGTGACCTTGACACGGCCTGGTGCTAAGGGAGTGCATGGGAAGAGAGGGATCTCATGGCTATCCTGGGAAAGAACTTCTGCCTCTGACACAGACAGTCTAGTTCTTTTGAAGAATAAAATCACAACAATATCTAGTGGGAAATAGCATATCCTGTTTGATAGCACTGACAGAGATAACAAAAAGGAATTTGAGCATCCAGTGTGTTTAGTTCACTCCTTGTGACATGTATGGAATGGTGTCCTCTGGATGGAGCTTCTGTCTGATGTATTTTAGGTAGCACAGGCAAGGAAGGGATGATCCCAACAACTGTTCTGTATCTGACCTAGAACACGAGGTCAGGACCATAATATGGCCTCTAGTACTCCTTGTCACTGAAATCCTTTCACTTCACGCCTTATTGCGTAAGTTCAATATACTTTTGGGCTAAAGCTCTCCCGAGCACTTAGCTCTCTAAACTCCCTACTCAGCAGGTGGCTTATTTAAATGTGGCTGTCAGCTTGGCCAGTGGCCAAAAGCAAATGGCTCGATGCGTGAACCGCAGTGTTTGGGTTTAATCCTGCTCTCGTTCCTGCCAGCACAATCCTCCTGGCTCCGGTGGGGTTGTGTGGGGTACAAGTGAGTGCAATATAGGGCTGTCTGCTCAACTGTTTGTCAAATAAATCTATGGCCAGTCACTTGCATCATGTCAGCTAAACATTTGCCTGGCACTTTCGCGTCTGCAAGCCAAGGAGGCATTCTGGGTTGTTTGAAATGAAAACCATCATTGTCAACTCTCACTTAACCAACAAGCATTTCTTCTGTCACGTGTAAGTAACTTATTTTGCAGCCCACAGCCTTGAAGAGGAAATGTAAAGTTTTTCTAAACATCCAGTACAAATGGGGATATTAGCTGCTTAATTGATTCTTCGAAATTTGGGTCTTATGACTGAGCAGGCGAGATGGAGGGAGAGGGGAAGCACATGGTTTAAATTAAATATGTGGAAAATAACTGCCAAATGATAGAAATATATTTTAAAAGTAAGCAAACCTGTTTTCCCTCTGCCTCTCTATTAAATGTGTCAGGAAAGGGCCTTTACAACTAGGTGGTAATTAGAGAGGAAAAAGCAATGCTGTCAGAGCAGTCAATCTATCACATCCTCTACTGCCTAAATGTTACCAGCAATTAAACAAGTTACTAGGGGAAAAACTAGACGAGCAAGTTTTATCACAGAATCATCTTGGTGGCAAAGTATGTGGGTGCTCTGATTAGATTCCCCTGTGCAACCCCATAGATTTAAAATCCAGCCCCAGGGATGCACATTCAGACCAAAGAGACTGTTTTCTTTCCCAGACTACCCAGGCACAGGGAAGATTAGAATGCTAAAAATAAAACAACCTTTCCCACCTCCCCCTTCCTCTCCCCTCCAAAGTCAAATCTGTCCAGGTTGACTGCTCCATTAAATTCAAGAACAAAAAGTTATAAATTGAACATAGGGAGAGCAGTGCCTTTTCTTAAAGTGATGTTTCCTCGCCTTAATGGATTTAGCTATGGCAGGGAGTCAGAGAGAAGCTGTCTTAACTAAATCTTTGACTGATTATGCATTTTTTTTCTATTCATACAAGATAGATTCATCATTCCAATTTGTCAAGCTGGCGAAGTTCCAATTAATTACACCAGGAAAAGCTCAAGCTGCATTAGGCCTCTGTCAGGCCTAATCTAGTGCTTCATTTACTGGAGCCCCAAATGAAGAGATATCAGAGGTGTTGTTCCTCTTGGTACTTAATTTGATGAATGCCCTAGCAGCACGATCGGTGGCAGAGGTGTGTATGTGTGTGTCTCTTCATCAGCCACCACTGCTGAAGTCGTCATGCTTTCTCTACTAATTTGAGGGCTCATCTGTATACTGGATGTTTTTTTGGAAGGTCTATTCTTCATCGATATGCCAAAAGGTTTCTTCTGTGTGTGCATGTGTCTGGATGCCTTTCCAGATCTGCTGGACCCGATTCTGAGCTCAGTGGTGCGATGAGCTGGGATTCAAAGCCTTGTATGTAAATGTAAAGCAATAGCAGTTAGATTGGATGCTGCAAAGGGCTGTAAATTTTGACATCTCTGTTGCGTGTTTGCAGAGGAAGGGCAGCTTTGCACATTGCTCATAAGAAAGTGGGGGTTATCATCCATGTCAGCTGTAAAGAAGTGGTCAAAATGCTTGAATAACCTGAATAATTTGTTTGCTAAATGGATTTGAATCTTTGATATAAATATGTATGTGCTGTATCAACACAGTGAAGGAGTATATGCAGGTACAGATAGACTCTGACACCACACTGGTGGGCTGCTATTGACTATATACATCCTATGCTAATTCTTAAATATTTTACAGTAAAGACACTATGGACCAAGAACATATGTTTCTTTTCTGCAGCACTTTACGTACGAATTATTCAGCATAAGGTGCCAGAATGCCAATATGTTTAGCTTACTTTTGGCTTTTAACCACTGCTGTGATTAAAGATGTAACTGCAGCAGTGCTGTCACTTTGCACGTAGGTTTAGGTGTCTCAGAAAGGAGGAGGCATTGGCCAAGAGTAAAGTAGCTGTGTACTTTGGCTGAGTAAAATGCTAAAAGTCTTCATTTGCCAGCAGTTCCCATGCTGGATTCCTGAGTTTATTTTCCACTGACTCTGTTTGAGGGACTGGTGTGTGCAATGATGATTTTTAATGGCAGCTATCAGACATGCATATGGTGCTCAGCAGGAGCCCGTATTCAGAGCAACCAAGAAGAGAATTGATGCACTGATGGCTGTACTACGACAACTCTGGAGACAGTCTGGACCTCAACTGGTGCTCATTTTTGGAAGGAAGGTCTTTGTATCTGTTAATACATCAAATTTGTGTCTGCTGTTAGTGTGTCAAAATGAGATAAGCTGAGTTGTATGGCAACAGGGATAACACCCGAAATCTTGTCTTAGGTGAGGTTTTTGTAAGCATTTCTCTTTTGCTTCAGGACAAAATCAAATAAAGACATTTAAATCCCCGTGGGAAATGTTGAAGGGAGAGAGACTGCGCTTGTAATGATCTCTTTTCATTCTGCAAAAGAAGGCTTTTGCTGGACTTATACATTTGAGGTTGGTTCTTAAATGTTCTGCTTAAAAAGTCACTGAGGACCAAAACCATATGTTTCTTTTCTACAGTACCTTATGTATGAATTATTCAGCATAAGGTGCCAGAATGCCAATATGTTTAGCTTACTTCTGGCTTTTAGCCTTATGTTTTGTGTTAAGCAGGTTGTTTAAACTCACCTGTTGAACTTGAAATAACTAAAAGCCTTTGTGTAGTCTGGGCCAGACAACAGTGAGCTCTTGTAGTTTCCAAGGCTCTGGGCTGGGCCCTTGGTTATTGTATTTGTACCCATATGCCATAGGCTGACTTGGCTTTGCACCTGGCAGTTCCTTTACATTTGCTGGTGTTTGTCTCTGGTTTACAAGGCTGCTGGGGTATTTTGTGAGTGGTTTCAATGTATATTAATGCCAGTAGGTACCTGAGGCTGTCCAGAGCTGTCAAGAGCAATGTACTCAGTCTAGGTAGAGATTGTCTTGACTGGTTGTTTTTCATATGCGCCACAAAGATGGGGTTGGAGAGAGATGGTGTTGTTCTCTCTGTCCTTTAGAGAAATGAGAAATGCTTGTTTGTCCTTCTGCTGAGGAGGCACAAGGTTGGAGGCTCAGCGGATGTGTCCATGGGCTGTCTTTCTCTCTCATTGTGTGCTGATTTACCTCAGGGCTAAGCAGAAATGTGTCCCTGGAGCTGTATTGGACTTGTGCTGTTACAAATTAAAAGTAACGAAAGGGATTGTACATAACACACTATCAAAGATCGTATTCACTCGTGGTCTCCTTCCTCTGGCATCAAAATGAGGTTCATTCACTGCTAAAATCCCACTTAACCTTTGAAAGTATAGCCTGCACAGTGCAATTATCTCACTCGGTGGCTTAAAGACTCTGATGACTCCTGAGTCATTTAGACAAGACAGAAGTGATCTCTTACGGGCACAAGAAGTCCTGAAAAGGCCATAATCCAACAGAAATTTCTTTCTGTGAAGACATGACCCATAAAGCTAAAACTGTTCTTCCTTGGGTTCTCAGTGAGTTTTCATCTGTGTCCAACACTGAATGCAAACTCTGCAGTAGTTTGGGTCATCACATGAGCATCTATCTCTGAGGAATGATTACAGATGATGAGTTATTACCTTTAAATAAGGGGTAATTAATGCTTCCCACTCTGACTTTAATGAAAGGATTTCCTGATGGAGGCAAGGGGGAAACACAAGGAATATATTGTATCAGTAATGCCCCTTTGGGAGTTGTTGGCACAGTCTATGGTTAATAATTTGGAGTAACAAATAAATGTGGGCAACTTGTGATATATGTATGGAAAAAGAGGTGTCAAATTAGTCATTATGAATTATTCTGCTAGTTCTAATAATAACCCAGCTGTTGAGGAGGAAATGAAAGCTAGATCTGTCAGCGCAGACAGACCCTTTTGCAGTAATTCTGTCTCTTTCAAATGGAAAAATATAAACTTCCTCTGAGAACAGAAAATTAGATAAGACAAAAAGAATGGGATCTCTGCTCCAAATTCAGTTTTTTTAGCTTAATGCACACTAATGGATAATAAAAATGGTTGATTAATGAACAACCAGCACACCAACCAGCTGAAAAAACATATTTTGGCAGTCAGCACTTGCAAAATCCATAGGTTAAAGACAAATTCAACCTCTCTCATTGCTCTCAATATGAGCAAGTGCCCTTACCCAGGCAGGAGTGTTTTCATGAAGAAAGGCCAGACTGTGTGTGTGTGTGTATACTACATGTGTGTATGTGTGTAGATATTGCCAGCTATACCTTTGGGCATATTTTGGGACACTGTTTACACATAATACCTGAAGAAACTTGTTTGAGTAGCAAACCAGTGTCTGGCAACAAGGGAGCAAATCTGGGACTTGAGAGAGATCAGTCCCAAGGCACATCCACAAGTTGCCATATGACTTCAGATGGGTTCTTGTTCCCTCCTTGAGCTTTTTCTCTTCCCCTTCTCAAAGCAGAGGGTGAAACATCTCCCCTTAGTAGTTACAAGCTGCTTTCCTCCTTTTGGATAATGACAGGTATAGATTGTGCCTTTTTTGAGAGGATGGTGCAATTAATTCCTTTGTATCAACCTTGATGCCATTTGTGAGGAATGATGTGTTGAGCCACCAAAGGTGAAAGTGAGCGGAGCCATTGGATTTGGTGAGCGAGTCTCTCTCCGGATTTGGTAATTTGGTCCCAGTCTCAAGGCATCAAAGGAGATTTTGCTCAGCTTTTCTAACTCTGAAAACACAGTTAGCACAGCCTGAGCCAAAGCCATCAATCTGAAACCATGTGAGTTGAAAGAAAACAATTAGAAGATTTTTGTGGGGCTTTGTCATGTTTGAATCTATTGCCTTTAAACATATGGGGGAGAAAATATCTCTGCTATGCGATGCTTGGTCAGGTTTAACACTCTCATGCCAAAGGATCAGAAAACACTAATACTGCTTCACTGATGAACCCTTTTCTAAAATATTAATAAACTCACCTGGCAGCCTGTATGTCATCCCTGCTTTGCGTCTTGCATGCTGTGCTCACGTCTGATTAAAACGTGAGCTGTCCAGGGCAGGACCCATGTGTTCAGTGCTGGCTTGCTTACTGGTGCTATTATAAATAATTAAGATAATTATAGATTATGCCAGTGTTTTTGGCAACTGACTGCTTTGGGTCGGCTTCTCTGAGGACTCCTGTCATCAATGAAAATTTTGCAAATGGAAGGGTTTGCAGACTCTGGCGCCAAAGATGGATTACCTGGAAGCTTTCAGAGCTATAAACAATGCACTTTCCATTTGCCTCTCCATCCTGTATGGAAATGATCAGAAACTGTAATTTTATAGTGCGAGTAAATGGGTGAGAGGCATCAACAGTGTGAGTGAGACAGAGGCATTGTCTTTTCTGATGCCAAATCCCAGAATATTAAGAGTTTGCCAAAGGCATTTCAGAGATAGGTTTCCTATCCTCATCAATAATTTAGAACCTTCCCAAGTCTCCTCTGCGTAGCTCGGAATAAGAGCTGAAGGCATGGATGTCAGAAGGCAGAGTGAGTCCCAATTAGTCAGGTAGAATGCTTTCTTGTTGACTCAGCCAGGGCAAGGGTAGCTATAAAACCCAGGCTTAAGTCCTTATAGATTCCTTGATAGTTTTTCTCCTTAAATCTGTGGTAATTTGTAGGAGATGAGTGGGCAGTCCACCAGAGTGCTCATTAGTGCCACGGAAAAAGCACTGGGGTGGGCGGGTAAGTTGGTGGATGAAGCTGCTGACAGAAGATGGGTTGGGGAATCAGCACCATATTGTACCTGAGCAAGACCCAGAAAGAGGGGGCAGCTTTTAGAACCTGCTGGGAACAGGTAATTGTGAGCATTACCAGCCAAGGAGACTGTGCAGTGATGCCTTCTAAACTCGGACTTGGTGCTTGAAAGCATTGCCATTAGGATTGTTGTATCTATGTGAAGTTTTGAGGAAGTGATGGTGTTTTGTCCTTGCACACGAGAGTGGGTCCTATTAGAACGTTTTGATGTCATGCAGAAAATTGCTTGTGGGCCGCTAAAACTGGGCCATGTGAAGGAATTGCCCTGAATCAGCCAATTTGCAGCAGCTCTCTGGCTGTGTCTATCTGGATGTGTCATAAAACTCTGGAGTGTCCTATCTGACCATGCTAAATGTGTTTATTTACCACACAGCTTATTGTGCACTAAACTCATCCACATGGCAGGCAATTTTCTAGTGCTTAGGCCACTATTTGACCCGGCTGCTGTGGAGAAGGCTATATTAAGTCCAGCTGATCAGGGCTGTCTCCACAGTGGAACAGGAAATTAGTCTCTATAGCTATGTGACTCTGTCAGCTTTTTTATGCATTTCACACAACTCATTTCCTATAACGTGCAGCTTTTTCCTACCATTTTTTTCCCCTGCTGTGAGTAACATTATTTTGATATTGCATTCCCCAATGTGGTATTCAAATCCTAAGCTGACACTAATTATGTATTATTGGTTTTTATTTTTTAAATTTTTCTCCTGACATTACTGACTGCACCTGTTTATGCCTTAGTGTCTCTAACTGCATGTGATTCCACCCAAAACATGCTGGTTCCTTGCACTTGGTTTGGAATTGTGTTTTGCAGCACACTTCTACATTTAATCGCAGCTTTGCAGTGCTTGTCTGGCCCAGTGGCAGTGCTTGACTGAATATTTCCTCCTTTGAAAAAAATGTGGATTTCTCAAAGCTGTACCTTTTACTGTTGAGATCAGATTTTTAAATAGCTGGCTACTAAAAAAAAAGTTACAAGTGCCTTGAAGATAGACATTTTAGAGATTAGAGGAGCTCTGGAAAACTGCAGGTGAAGAGAGAATGAAGAGTATGGGGTTGGAGGGAAGCGAGGATTTGTTTCCCTCTGTATGCTCATGTTCCAGCACTGACTTCAGCTGTCATGCAGATATTACTGCCCAGGCCTTGAGTTCTTATTATATCTTTATTATATCTTCATAAAATCGGAGATCTCATTCCAAGAGGAAAAGATCTCCAGCTCTGCAACTTGGATTTTCAAGGAGTGGGGTGTTCTTAGTGATGCGAGAGGTGAAGCAGTGTCCAGCATGTGGATTGAGTTGTCTGTGTAGGCAAAGCCACTTGGTGCATGCTCCAAGCTCATGGCAAAGGCAAGGTAATTCAGTCATCTAAGATTAAAATTCCAAGTATTTGATGCTCCAGGTCTTGTTCCCTATTTCTGTTAAGATGACAGAATTTTGTCGGCAGCAAAATATGGTTTGATGTTCAATCCCTTTGTCCTGGATTTTAAACACCTGTGAAGCTGTGTGATCCTTGGCAGGGCCAAATTCTCACGTAAATTGCACTACTTTGGGTCTAAGACAACTCCTCTACATTGCAAGTGTTTTATCCCTGCTGTTCTGTGCTATAGAATGCCAACGTGCCTGTGCTTTATGCCTTGGATTTTAGATTTTACTGATCAGGTGGCTGGAGAGCTGGTAATATGCCACTGGGCCAGTGGCTTAATGCAGGAATTACTGGAAGCAGCAATCTTGGAGTGCTTTTTATGAGGATAACAAGGCTTTTGCAGACATAAAAAGCAGGAGAAATGCTTATTAGTTATGGGGAAGGTGAAAGGCTTAGAAAACTGATTAGTGTAGCAGTGTGGTCAGATTGAAATGAAAGCTCAGTGGCATAATCGTTAATTGGGTGCTTACTTACCTACTAATTTGAGCTTGGATGTCAGCAGTACTGCACTTCATCTCAAACCAGAGGTCAGGCTTTAATGCTACATCATAAATTACGTAAAGGCACAACACTAACAATTAGATAATTATGGAGACCCATGCTGTTGCAATTTAACTGGGCAAGTTCAGGGCAATCATGACAGGGATAGTGCTTAACCCTGAATCTGCTGCCTTTCTTTCAAGCTGACAGCCAAATATATGTGGCCGAGGAGGTACCCAGCTGTCTGGCAGCCCACAGGTTAAAAGCATCTTCCCCTATTAGTCAGATTCATCAGATGGCCTGGGTGAACTCTGAGGCAATATTGCAAAAACATTAATTATGATTCAGAAAGAAAAGCCTGTGTTTCAGTCTGCAGGAGATTCTGGGCAGGGCACAGCAGTCAGAATATTTTTTGTGTTCAAGGCACTGTTGTGGTTTTCCGTTTGTTTCTAAGCCAAGCCTATGTATATGTTTGGTTTATTTGCTTTGCTTAAATAAACCACCAAGCCAAAAATAAGTTTATCTGCAGGGATCTCTTTCTATACATCCATGCTGCACAGAACAGACCCACCAAACCTCCCATTTCCAGCACTGGAGCCCTTCCACTGCTGACAGCTTGTATCTGCCCAGCTGCAGTGCTGCGTGCTGGGGCAGGAGTAGCACTGTAGAGCAGAGACAAGGCCACTGCGGAGAGTGGCTTGATCCCAGCTGTCGTCCTGCTCCAACCCTGCTGGAAGGCACTTTTCCCACCTGCAGCCTCTGGTGACTCTTGCCTGTCATTCCCCAGAGCATTCAGCATGGATCCTCTTGCTGCCCACGATGGCTTTAATGGGGAGAGAGTTCGATCAATGCTGGACATTTGAACATTCAGTCCACAGGAAAGATTTTGGAGATCAGGGTGGAAAACACCAGTCAGGTGGACTGAAAAGTGATTGACAGCAGGATGAAATTAATAACGTGGGGATCTTGGGTTGCTTGGCCATTTGGCCATGTGTTTTTAGACATAAGCAATGTACCCTCACTGAGAAATATGTAATGAACAGTGGTTCCTGCAGGGTTTTAGAAGCCTACAGGCTTTGCTGGATTTAGGCCTGGGACTTTTTTTAGTGCTGTCCTTTTACTTTTGTTCCTGATCCTTCTGGTAATCAGGTAAATTGCTTACATCATGATATTTTATGACCTCTGTAAACATTGGGGTTTTTTTTCTGTGCTTTGCCAGGGCTGAGTAAACTCTGTGCATAAAAAAAAATTAGAACTGCCCACTGCTGTTATTTTGGCACTGTTCTCCTTATTCAGGACGTTTTTTATAATCATCGGGAAAAATGTCCTTTGAGGAAATATCTCCTAGTAATAAGAATGGTGTCTTATGGTGTACTGTGTGATGTTGTATGCTGACATTTTCATTTTTGGGTTGAGGGACTGTGTGCTTTAGCTTTAGCCGTGTTTTGCTTTAGCCTTGGTAGGTAAAATTCCTTCAGGTGCTAAGTGTGTTATAAAAGTGCTAGGAAACCCTTAGCAGTGGCACATTGCTTTGAAAAATAATCTTATAACCTTTATATATGTGCTGCAATATAGCATGGTCAAGTAATGACACATCTGGTTACCTATTATTAAGGGTTGAGTTATGGTATGCTTTTTGTTTTAATTAGTTTGTGATAAACAAAAACTCAGGGGCTGTTCTGCTCTGGTAGTTCTCATTTTTCCTGCAGCCTTCCCTGCCCTTATGGGTTTATTAGTGTAGAAAAAGTGGAATGTTGTACTTGCAACGTCTAGACTGCTGTGGTAGACCAAGCAGGAGGCTTGGTCTGAACCAATTGTCCATCATGCAGTGGTGGGGAGCTCTGGGCAGATCAATGTTACCTTTAATTTGGTAGCTAGAGGCTGTCCATGCCCAAATTCCCTACCAGCCCTGCAGGATAGGCTGTGTGGGCCAGGTTATCCCCTTTTGGGAGGATATGTGAGAGGGGATGGACTCATTTGCTCTTGCAGCCTGAGAATTGGATTTAAAAAAAATTATTCTTTCCCTATTGATACTTTTTAAAGGGAAAGACACAGCTGAATTCTACCGTGGTTGGGCTACAGCTGGCTGTGAGAGTCCGAGAGCTGCACGTGAATGTTACTGGGCTCAGTCCTGCAGTGTCCAGGAGGGATTTTCTGGCCTTTGGAAACAGAAGTCTCTGTGTAGAGGCATCAGCCCTCCCTCCAAGCAGTAAAATCAATCCCATTCTTTGGCTGCCATCCTCCCAGCTCTGCCCAAGGGAGAGCCAGGCCAACGAGTGTTGGGGATGGCCATGTTACACAGGGTCATGCTGGGTCTGAATCCAGGCCTTAAAAAGCCTTTAATGGGTTGGAAATGATCTTCAGTGCAGGGGACATGCAGGAGCAGCCTCGCAGGCATGTTGACAGTTTTTCCCTCCTAACAAACGTGACACTGCTCTCCTGCAGCGTTGGAGGGTATTTATTGCTGTACATCCTGGCATGAATCCTTTTCCAAAGGGGCTGAAGCCTTGGGTCTCTGACAATCTGATCAGCCCTTCAGACCATGACATAAAAAGACCAGCAGTTCCTCCTGGCAGGCTTTACTAGTAAAAACCTAGCCAAAAAAAAAATAATAATAATAAAAAAAAAATCTTATAAATAAACTCTCTTATGGGAGTTGCAAAGGAAAACTTTGTCCTTAAGACGGTGCAGACCAGAGGAGCTGCTCTGTCTGCACGTGTAGGTCCTGTGGGCAGCTCTTCCCAGCTGGCTCCAGGACACAGCCTCCAGGTCAGAGCTTGCCCAGACAGCTAGGGACAAACCTCTGCCAACTCTGGAAACTTCACTGCAGTATTTGGTCTTTCTCTGGAAGCTGTAGCTGCTGGCTAGAAGAGAAAGAACTAGACTTGCAGCTCTTGTTTTAAAAGGCACAGGTTTCTGGAGCCAAGAAGGAAAGCTGAGCAGCATAAAGAAAGTGTGCCCTCAAGGTTCAGGAAGCAGAAGGTGAATGAAAAGCACCTGCAGTGATTTCTTTTAGAAGGATCACTTGATGTTTCACCTTTTCATGTGGCTTCCTGACACTGGTGTCAGGACTTTTGCATCCTTGGGACTGGTGCCAGCGTTCACAGAGCAAAGAGCAGAGGCTGGTGCTGTGGTTCACTTATCTGGGCAAGATCCCAGGCAAATGTGACAGTGAAGTGCTGTGCCTGAAGGAAATCAAATGTTTGCACTGTGGATTAAAGGCACAGTGTTGATGAAGCACTTAGTGCTCACACAGCTTGGTGCACCACAGCACTGGTGCCCATTCGTGGGCTTGGTACTTTATCGGTCATTAAAAATCCTGGCCATGGTTTAGTTATATTTCTTCCCTCTCAGAGAAAATATCCATAAAGATAACTTTCATCGGTCTGTTTGTCTTCAAAACCATGGACCATTCCCACTGTATTGTCTTGACGCTGATTGCCATCATTGGGATTTATTGGTAGTGGATTGGGAATTGGGTTGAACTGAAGAACACCTGAACTGTACAGCTGGCCAGGCAAATTGTGTAATCTCTGCACACTGGGAATAAAACTACAGGTCCAGTTTACTCAATATCTGCACAGACTGGAAAGCTGTGGCTTGTTCCTTGCTCATCCCCAGTCTCTTTGTGCTACATTTCAGCACTGATAGTGCAGGAGATCACCAGCTCTCTGGGTTTTCAGCAACCCCAGCAAGCAAAGAAAGGAGAGGGATTTTGACAGTTTTACTGTGAACTTTTTCGCTTGCATCAGTGGTTTGCTATTCCCATGCACAGCAAGGCTCTTATATAAAGTAAAGACCATTTGGGGTCCTCTCTCTGGAGAGAAGTTTTATCTTCACAAGCCCTGGAGTTTGGTGTTTCAAAGTAAAGTCACCTGGGTGAACAGTGGCATTGCCAGATGGTTGAGCTGTCACTGAGGAGGATTTAGGTGAGAAGGAGTATCCTGGTGGGACCTGCATATGGTCTTGGCAAACCCAGGGCATGAGATCAAGACCTCATCTCCTCCACAGACAAGGTGATTCCAGCCAGCCAGTGTAAGCTTTATCAATCACCTCCTACGCCAGGGAGTCATGCCCTTCCCTGAATCTTGGAGAGACAGACGGGCCAAAACCTAAATCTTGTTCTCTGCTTCTTGGAAGGGCGAAGGTCTGATTTTCACCCAGCCTGGCTGTGCCCCACAGTGATAGGTTATACCAAGACTCACTTTTCTTTGCTCCCAGAGGCAGTGCAGCATTTCATGCCCTGTGCTGTGACCCCTCTGTCCAGTCCAGATTCTACCTCTGCACGCTGCTGGAGCTGGGGACTGGGCTCCAGAGGGATCCTGCATGCAAAAGCGCCTCCATAAGAGTGCAGTAACCCTGGCTATAGCCCTGGCTACGCCCCTTCTGTGGTACAGGGTCAGGTCCTGTGACTCTGCAAAGCCTCACCCAGTGTCTTAGAAGTATGTTCAAGGTCAGTGGACTTGTTTAACTTACACAAAATCTTGGTACTTTAGAACAATTGCTTGCTTGATATAAAACTGTTTTATGTGGACGTTCTCTCTCTTCATTGGATATTTGCTTACAATCAAATCTGAAGCTTTAACTGCCTTTGCCTTCAAAAAGCTGAAAATGTTTTCTTGCAGAACCAAATTCTGTATCATGCATAAAGCAGAGATGTACCACTGTACACCAGTGTGTGACTTAAATGCGCATTGATTTTTCCAAGTGAGCTTCCAGTAAGTAAATCCCATCACGCAGACTCCCAGCAACACTTACAGGTGCAATGCTGCGTGCATTGAAATCGAAGTTACCTTTAAGAAACTTGGCACCATGAAGCTTTTCCATGGTTGCAATCAGTAACAGCAGTGCTGTTGCTAACAGTGCTACTGCTCCATCTGTGACAGAGGGAGTGGGGAATTTAAACTGGACTTTGGTGCCCAAATGCAGTAACTGCATGGCCTGAGAGAACGAATTCTGTGTTTTGGTGGTACAGCTGGCTCTGAATCAAAAATCTCTTGACTAGTCTGGTGAGGCTGGGACTGGAAGTCAAGCAACATCATCATCTGGGGCTTGATTTCACTTCTCGGTGATAAAAAAATTAAGAATTCTCATTGCATTAATGTTTATTTTTGATACAAACGGCAAAACAGTTCAGCAAAACAGAATCTTTACAGCTGAGAGATTGAGTAACAAGGGGAAGAAAATGTCAATGCAAGTTAAAGTAAATTTAATAAAGCAAATAAAAACAATATACTGACACTGAAATATAATCTTAACACTCTGACTGCATCTAACTGAAGCCAGGAAATTCTCTGCTAAGTGTTCCCTCAGCCCTCTTAAATCAGCCCGGTTTGCTTAGGCATTGTTGCACATAAGCGCTTTTATGAGCCGGCCCCAAAACACTGGATGATAATAGGAGCACTAAGAAGATATTTATTTTGTCAGCTGTGTGTTTGGATGTATCTCTGATGGATGTATCAGCCCTGATTCTGCAAACCACTGGAAAACCAGCTCCACTGTCAGTTTGTGCTCACACGGTTTGCAGAATCAAGGTCACTGTGCTCCAGGAAAAGTGCAATCCATAAGGTGGGACTGAAGGCACTGCAGTGTTACTGAGGTGCCTTTGTAGATCCTCTAGTGCTGCTTTTCACAGATACTAGAGAATTGATCTTCACAAAATCTATACATTGAGGAACCTCTCTTTGCCAGATGAGAGGCTGAGCTCCTGAGAGGTTGTGATTTACCAGCAGAAAAAGTGTGTGTGGCAGTGCCAAGACTTGATCGTGCACTCTCGGTGCCTCCACTGGGTGTTTTCTCTCTGAGATGTCCTACTCATGGACTGGAAAAGATTAAAAGGCTCAAAACTTGAGGCGTCTTCACTGCCCTGCAGCTGCAGTGTAATTTGGTGGATTTTAGACAGAGCTGAGAGGGGGCTCACCATTTTTGGGTTTTGGGAACTGAGGGCCTCCAGAGCCAGAATTGCCTGGAGTCCTACTTGAATTGGAGACTTAGGATGAGGGCTGGGTCAGGATGAAGCTGCTGCACACACCTGCTTTGGAGCTAGAAGAGGACACCGAGATGGGTGATGGGCATTTTAAGAAGCATGGCTTACTCCATAGCAATCTTTTTTTCCCTAAAAAAATTATCAAAGAAAATGCTGGCCTGGAAGAGGGCAATAAAGATTGCCACCTGCGTCTTTTCTCCATCTTTTTACCAGAAATCTGGCCCTTAAAATAGATTTGGAGCTCTGAATCTTTATTTTTGTGCAAAAAAAAAAAGGTCTTTCTCACACAAGTAATCCTGTGAAAGCCTTTAGAGGCTGCTTGAGTCATTAGGTCTGCAGGTCTTCTGGGTGAGATAATATAAGCAATGGTTTGTGCCAAGTGCTTGTGTTTTTGTTCCCCCACCTCTTAGGAGTCAGACCAGCCAAATTTGAACTTCCTGATACTGTTTGCAGTTGATTAAGAAAACACAGATATCAGCCAAATCTATGCCTTGGTTGTTCTTCTCACTTATGCTCAGAAAATGCACCTAATATTTCTCTTTTAGAAGCAGAAGCAAACAGATTTCTTGCCCGGATTTGCCTTGTTGCCGGATTCCATGTCCAAGAAGCTTTGACCTGTCTCTGCCTCTCAAGTCCTCATTGCTAGTCCTGACCATCTCTTTATTGAAGAACCTTCACAGTCCGTATCCATCCTGCTTATCACTCTTAGTCAGTATTGACAAATCTATGCCCACTTCTGACAGGCCACAACTAATTGATTTTCTACCAGCCAAGTTTTCTAGCAAGCACTTCTGCAGTATCTGGCTTTATGAGTTCCCCCTGGGCTCAGGGAAAGGTGGGAAATATCTTCAAAAGTAGGGGTTTTTGTCATATTTAAACACCGTCTCCTCTCTTGTTTACCCCTAAAAGCCTGTGAAAGACTGGCAGTGACATGGTACCGATCAAAATTTCTTAATTGCTTTTGCTTTTTTCCCAGTTTTTTTCTATTTCTCACGCTCAGGCTGTGAGATCTGTGGGACTGGGGCTGACATGTTGTGCAGGACCCAGAACACTGAGATCTTAATCTGTGCTTAGGGCTTCCAGAATGTGTGGCAGTACATGTATTAAACAGTCTCCTCTGCTTGCGTGCAGGAAAATCCAGTAAACCCATCTGGATAGAGCTCAGCCCTGCTTTTTAATTCCTTGCTGGTGGCCCACACTGTCCATGATGGGCTGCTTTGGGAAGGCTCCAAGTGCTCCTCCTGCTTCCCAGTGATGTGGGGAGGGTTCGGCTGCCGTGCTGAAAGGGTCAGATGCAAAAATAAATATCAGCGCCTTTCTCACTCCTGTAGTCTCAGGGTAGGAAGCTATTTTCTTTCCTAAAACCCCATTTATTCACTGAAGTGATTCAGGGCCTGACTATTCTTAGCTTTTACCTTTCTGTGTCTGCAGGACCACAGGGCTGGGCCAAATCACAGCAGAGCCCCAGCTGTCAGTCATTTTAATAATTATTATTAACCCCCTGCTGATGCTTTTCCACATGAAAGCAAAAGGTTCTTTGGCACTTTTCTTACTTTTCTTTAAAAGATGGAAGGTGGAATAACAAAGTTCTTAATTAGCTGAGCTGGTGTTGAAAAGCTCAGTGTCAGATTTCCAGGTCAGTGTTTGATGGAGGAATGATAGTGGGAAGTGATGCATCGACATTGATTAAAGAGCAGTGATGAAGCAAGATAAAATTGACATTTAATTCTTCCCAGCTAAAGCAATATGACTGACAATACTTAAAGGTGAACAGTCTTATTTCTTGAATCAACAATGCAACCTGTAAAAACATCCGTCACAGCAGTCTTTTCTTAATTACTAACATCTAATTAGCCCCAAATCACTGATTAGCGCTGATTATACCAAAAGGTGCCTGCCACTTTCTACTTTGGGTATAGCTGAGAAGGGCAAAGGATGTGAAATTAACTGGCACTTCCAATTGTTTCATCTGGAGACCTTGCAAAGAGTCCTCAGCTTTTCTCTCTGTTCTCCATTCCTTAGTCAAACAGAACGGTAATCCTAGATGAGTGCTGGATGCTGGCTGGGGACAGCTCACTGGAAGCACCAGGAACCCCCAAGAGGGGTGTGAGGATGCTGCAAAAAGCCAAGCTGCTGCCTTCCCTGCTGTTAATAATGGGGAGGAATTAATATTTTATAGAACTAAACATGTTATTGTTGGCTTTTCTTTTTTTTATGTAGTGCACTTCAAAGCTTCTTCAAAGTAGCAATTTAATGTTTCCTCACTTTAGCCTAAGACCAACCCAGCTTCCTTTCTTCAAGTTGACAAAGAGCTTTTGATGATCTTTTCCCATCCCTTAGCTTTTTTCCCTTGAAAGAAACAAGTGGAGTAACAAATACAAATCCCCCAATACCTTATTTCCTACAGGGGCTCTGGAGTGCCGCTGATGCCTCCGTGAGTGTGTTCATGTTGAAGAAAACAGCGTTCAGGTGCTAAGGCTTGAAGCAGCAGTTAATGCTCATTTTCAAGCTCTGATTGAGTTGAAATACTGCTTGTTGCACCAAGGTGACGAGGACAGGAGGTAAAATCCCAGAGAAGTATCATCCTTTGATCAGTAGATGGTAGTATAACAACGTGGAAGGAGTGCAGCTGCTCTGAGGTTGTCCCAAGATCCAAGCTGTTGTACTCGAATCTTAAGTGAAAAACAAGACAAAGAGAGGCAGAGGATAAGTTCAGGCTCCTGTTATGTTCCTCTTTTCACCAAATAGTAGTTTACAGCAGAGGGAATGATTGTATGTTTTTATTAATGATTTATGCATGGTTTATCTAGAGCAGTGTGAATAATTGATTATTTTTGTTCTCTGTCAGTGCAAAAAATTTAAAATAAATATTTTTATTTTTAAGCAAAAAAAAAGTTAGGAAATCAAATAGTGAAAGGGAAGGAGCAGACTCTTTTGTGTCAAAATAAATATTTAATTTTTTCTCCAAAACAACTGTTTTGTTCTATAAATGCTTTGCTTTGAAGGATGGTTTGAATCATTTAACATAAAGGAAATTGCCAAGCGAAACAGTTGTAGTTCAGTTCTGGCTTGTACATATCAAAATAATTGTTTTAAAACATTATTTCCTTTCCTATCCCTAAGGCAAAGAATTTGGTGAAACTGGGACCAGCTTCCCAGAAGATGGTGCTGCCAAAACTGAAATTATCGTGAGGATGTTTCAACCAAGGCCGTCACCATCCAGGCTCTTGGTTTGGCCATGAATTTTCTCCTATGAAAATACAAACAAACGAGAATAAACCTGCAGAGGGGCCTTCTCCCTCTGTAATCTCACATCTGCAAAGCTTTTTAGTTTTTTTTTTTTTTTAAATTAAAAGCAGACTTTTCCTGTATGTGAGCTCAGGGATCCCAGGGGCCGGATTCACAATGTAAATGCACTTAGGCTAAAGAGATCCGTATTGATTTCTACCAGCAGAGGATCTGGCCCAGTAGGAGCAAACTCTGGTTTTCAAGGTAGTATTGAATTTGTATGTGTTGAATTCTGTGCTTTGGAATTAAAATCAAGGATTTGATAGCAAAAAAAAAAGAGAAAAGGAGAGATTTGTAGAGATATGGCATCCACTGTTTTCACTCTCCATGTCGTCTTATTAGCAAAAGCGCCATGCTCGGGGTGATGTTGATGAAGATAAAGGGCTTTTTGGTTACAACTGGGTTCTAATCCAAACCCTAATCTATGTATATGCTAATAGCTGACAAATGACAGTTCTAAGGGGGAATAGACTCTATGAGAATTTTAGATTTCAAGCACATTCTGACTGGGTCTGCAGTTCATTGAAGAGCAATGCTGTTTTTCTTCACCAACGTTTTTTTTTCTCCCTTTCTTTCTTAAATTCTTTATTGCTAAAAATACATTAGAAATATTATCTATTTTTAAGTCCACTCTAATAAACGGAGTGTAAATGTATGAATACTCTGGCAGGCGGAGTGTGACCTTCTGTGGAGGGCTGAGAATTTGTCATTCTATTAAAACTGCACTTTTTAAAAGTTTATGCAGTGGGGCCTGTAATTTCAGAGCAGGAGCCTCTTTCTATAGTGCCCAGGGCTGGGCCAAAAAGAGAATGGGGAGGTCTTGAGGGTTCTCTAGTGAGGGGGTGGCTTTTTGTGGTGAACCTGGACTTGCAGCCACAGGGCTGTCCCTTCGCTGTCACAGTAGGTTTACAGCAGGATTTTACTTTGTCTTGTATTACGGAACAGTTTGTGTTGAAAGGACCTTAGAGATTTGGTGAACATACCTGAAACGTGGTGAATTGTGCTGTGATAGGTTGGGATGTAACAAGAAATGGTTCTTTATCCTTGGTTACTTTGTGAGTTGAGGTTATTGTGTGTGTATGAGGTGTGTGTAAATATGTGTATGTATTTATATATATATATCCCATATTTATGTATTTAGTGTCACTGAAAGGCATGCTGTGAGGAAAGCTCTGTACAAGCTCTCATTGTATTTATTTTGCCAAATCCTCCCTTGTGCTCTCCTCTCACTTGCTCTGACTTCCCCAGGCCTGTGCCAAGAGTTTGCTGCCAGACCCGTGATGGGACTGCAGGAGCTCTGGAGGGGGAGGCAGGGCAGGTCTTTCACCAGCAGCATCTTTCTCCATGCCCAAGAGGAGCTATTTAGTGTTTCACATAGAGCTGCTGGCCTTGGGAACAAGTCCTGCAGAGCCAAGGTGGAGCAGTGGCTCGGTGCTGGGAAGGGGCCTGGGGAACTGTTGCTGAGCGAGTTTAGCACTTTAGGCTGCATGTGACAGAATCTATTAAAGTGCAGCTCTACACAGAGCATGTGGGAAGGGAGAAGGACACAGGAAGGCATTTCAGAATACTGGAGTGCATAAAAAGAGTCATTGTCTGGTACATGCAGTACTTTATGGGGACACTCAGGCTGTGTAAGATGTACAGTAACTCATCTGCAAATGCATCCTGGCTGTGCCACACAAAAAGCTGTGACAGGAAACTTTCTCTTTGTGTATTTCCACCTAAAGGCACAACACACAGGTGAAGGGCTTGCTGCAATATGTGAACAAGTGCTCTGGCAAGTATTATGTTAATAATTTGCTAAATCAATTGTTTTTATATCTTAAACAAAAAGTTATTTAAAAACTATCCAGACAAAACAAAACCATACCAAACTTGTTGGTCATAGCCAAACTGTCCCAACTTACAGTAGACTGGATGTTAGTTTGTGTTATTGATACCCCAACCACAGCTTCATCTGGGTAGAGATGTGTGGCGCACTTAAAATGAGAACCCTGGGAGATGGATGAGGTTTATGTCTGTGTGGGATGGTTTATGTCTCTCTGGATGGAGAGATGAGCCTTGTGCAGAAAGAGAGGTGCAACTGAAGAGAAAGACTCTCAGTAATTTTAAGTGGCTCTAATTAAGCTGACACTGGTGCTACCACTCCTGACTGCCTGTTGTTTGTATCTGATGCTAGAAGGCCAACTGCAGGGACACGGAATGTCTTGTTCCAAGAATTAAATCGAGCTCGGCAGGAACCTCCCTGCTCCTTTCCAAAGAGTGAACATGTGTGTGCACATCTGGGACTGACAAGCACAACCTGGCAAACCTGTGCTGGGAAACCACAGCCTGACGGCTGCTTGCAGGAGCTCAAGTGCAAGAGTTGCAATAAATCCTTCTTCCTGTTCAGGTAGGGAACCTTCAGATGACAGGATGCCTAAAACAATTCAGTTCTGATGTCTCCATCCTATTCCAGTAAGCCAATCATCCAGTCCTATGAAAGATGAACTTTTCCCAGAGAAACTGGATGAAAAGTGTGTGCACCTCTGGATATTCCAGACAGGAGAGCAACCAAACTTTGTGTCTGAGGCTGAGAAAGTGTTTTGTAATGGCATGTGAGAGCTTGGTCATCTCCAGGGAAGCTGGGTTTCGTGCACAAGGTGCCAGGGCATGAGCAGGCCAGCAACACTGTGCTGGGAATATATAAAAATGCAGTTCCCAGCAGGGATGGATGGTTGTGGTATGAATGGGCCAGGTCAAGAGCAGCGGGATGTCCTCAGCAGGGGGGCTCTGTGCTGAGATATTTCAGCCTTAGCGAGGGTTTGCTGGTTAATTTAACAGAAGTTGCTGTTGGAGTGCTTTGGAAGCAGGTGAGCAGAAGTGCAGGCTTTTACAGCACGGAGGTCAGCAACGATAAAACTGATAAAACAAGACACTGTGGAGGAGGGAGAGGAGATGAGAGACACATGGACCCTCCACAGCCTGTGTGAAGAAGAGCTTACCCTGTTCTCAGCAGTCTCCCCTCAGCTCAGGTGTTATTCCACAGGTCTGGGGAAAGTAACAGAAGGAAACACACCAGGAAGAAGTAAGTCTGAGGTGACCTGCAGTATTTGTTGAGCTGGATTCTTTTTGTCTTTGCTGGAGTAAAGTGAAGATGTCCATGTCAGGAGGCCCTGAGTTCCCAGGCCTGATGGGCTCTGGCAGGATGTTTGCCAAGGGGAAGAGAGAAAGAGAGAGGCTCCTGGTTTTTATTTGTGCAGGTGCAGAGCAGAGCTTTTCCACAGATATGGGTCTCCTTGCAAAGAGAAGGGGTGCTGAAACCCAACAGGAGTTTCCATTTCCTTCACTCCTTACCTTGTCCCACTCAAACTGCAGGAGTTGTGCAGCTCCTTTGCTGCACTCACTGACTACAGTAATAAAAGGAGATCACCCAGATGTATCCAAACCCAAACTTCCATCTGCAAATGGCATCTTTGATACTGGGATCATTATTAACTTATCCAGAGTGTAGGCAAAGCTGAGGAGCGGTTCAAATCCAGGGCAGAATTCTTGTCATGCAGGTGGGTGCTGAAAAACAGGACTGACTTGTGTGTAAGCTGCCTTCAGTAACAGAAAGTTTGGGATGAAAGTGTTTCACAGGCTTCCCTGTCTCACTGAAGGCTTGACTCAGAACACAAAACTCTATGTGTAAACAGAAGTTGTTTAACATCGCTTTTAAATAATCAAATCAGTAATTTTCTCTGTAATTTTCCCAGCTGTTTATGTGTAAGTCATGTCTAGAGAGCACTTTCTGTGCTCTCCAAATCAGGAGTTCAGTTATGTTGCTGGACTAGCTATACATAATGAAGTATTGTCATTTACATCGTAAGAGCTACGCATTTGTTTTCTGTTCTAGTTTGTTCTAATCACTAGAACATAAAAGTGTGGCATGTTTATGCACTGTCTGATTTGCTATCGTTTTTGAGTATCTGATGGTGTGGGTGCTGTTTTAGCCCACCAACCTGAACAACTGCTACTTGAGAGCTGTGCATCAATAACCTGTAACTGATTGCATCTATAACAAGATCAAGTATCACAAGACTTACCTAAATTCTCCTCCTCCCTGCAGTCATCTCTCCCCCTTATGGAGGCAGTCCCTAACTCCAGGGATAGGATCCTTTCTGTCTGGGGTGAGATTCCTCCTCTGGTGGACTTCCACAGCTTGAACAAGTCATGAGGAATCCTGTTCTAGTCTTCTGAGAGAAAAAGGCACTTCTAAGGCGTTATTAATCTCATCCAAAAATAGCCATTTAAAGGACAGAGATGAATTGCAGTCTAGGAGCGCATATTTTGGTCCTGCTGACTCCCTTAGATGTAGCATTCACAATATCTAAATATAGACGTGATGAATTTGATCCTTGGTGTCGTTCTGTTAGATCTGATGTAAAGACTGTAGCAGTTGATGGAAATACACTCATGGAGGTGTAGTTAGACACTGCATTGATCTTACTCCCAATCCCTTACTGTGCATTTTAATTTGAGCCAATGCTGCCTCCCCTTTCAAGAGGGGGAGAGAAAACACAGTCAATTACACCATGAAAGCCACGGAGCTCCTTCAGTGATCCAAACTGACTGGGAAGTTACATTTGAAACCGTTCACCCATTCCATTAAAAAAATACCAGGGAGCGTGCATCCCTATGAAATAATGATGGGCAGAATAAACTGTCTGAAAGTATCTTGCCTACTCCACACCATTTAATCAGGAAGCAGTGAGTGGAACTGGCCTAACATTTACAAAGGGAGAACTGACACAATGCATATTTGAACACCAAGAGAAATAGCATCACCGGGGACAGAGAGTAAGTTTAGTTAATAATGAATGGCACATCCTATAAAATACCATTACATAGTGTTCAAGGCCCAAGAATGATGACATAATTATTAGGAGACTGGGAGATTAAGATATAATTTAAAAAAACATGACAGGGGAGGGTGTAATTGGGGAGACAAAATACACAGGAAGTTTGTAATTTACATGTCAAAATACCTTTTTCATGTTTTGATTGGATTGGACGCCGCCTTTCCACTTCATTTATCTTGGCTTCAATTAGAGGCAGGAGAAATGACATCTCATGTTCATATTCTTGACACACGCTGCTCATAGAGACTTTCTAATTCTAACAGACAGTGAGGGGAAAAGGGAAACTCGATTCTGCCTCCGTCATGGACTTCTTAGTTAACCCCTAATTTGTTTCTAAATGAGGCTGTCACTGTGGTTCAAATGAGTATGTGCTTAGGAGTTGGGGTGTGTGTTTGGGTATTCGCTTGTAGGCTGGGCTTTGCACGTGGCATGGCTGGTTGGACCCAAAAGCTGCTTTTCTGGGGGAAAAGAAAAAACCAGAAGCTAAGAACATTTTACCCCCCAAAGAAGAGCTTTCCTGTGTGAACAGTGCAGACTGTTTTTATCAGAACAGCCATATTCACAGCGTGCTTGTAATCATACAGAGCCATCTCCAAAGCAGAGGATGTGAGTTGTGATTTTCCCCTTTGGCAGAATTTTTGCTCTTTTTATTTTCTGTCTGTCTCTTTTATCTGGTGTTGCCATGTGTTTCCCAATTGGCTCTGAAGTCTGCTTCCATTTTTTACAGGAACTGTGCTCTGTTTTACACCCATTCCCACTCAGACACATACACTAGAAATGTCAAAGGTGTGTTTGAGATAAAGCCATATGTTTCATCAGTGCTGAAAGTATCTGCTCACCTGAAGGCATGTTCTAAGTCTTTCCTCTCTTGGCAGCTGTAATTACCCTTTTAATTCTTCTTGTGTTTCATCTCAAAATCAGAGTTTTAGGTTTTTCCAAAGGCTGTTGATTTTGGCTTCTTTCTTTGCAGAGATTTGCACAGTCTGAGGTGTGGAAAGAGGGCAAAAGTTTTCCCTTCTATAGGACATCTGACCTCTAAAACTGAGGGCCCTTTAAAGCATCTTGAAATGTCCAGCTCCAATCAGAGGTACTCAAAATCATCAATCACTTCTGAAATCATGGGAAGCAAGTTTCAGGCTTATCAGTAACTCTATTCATTGGATTTCCTTATAAAGCAAAATTGCTCCTGGAAATGCTAATCAGGAAATATCAGAGAAATAGTAGTCCTTGAGAGATCTCCTCTGAGAGGGACTTTTACTCACCAGACGGAGACAGATATCAGAGCAGCTGTATGAGGTCTCTGCATTTTCTCTGTGTGTCCTGAACTCTATCAGAAACCCCAGGAGTGACATGAAACTGGATGAAGTGGGCAGTGCTGCTGTTGCTAATGCTATTATGTTTTTGGTATTTAAGCCACTTGCAGCCATGCTGGGGTCATTCACCATAAGGCTCCCTCCAATTCTGGCTGGAGCTCACTGCTCCTGTCAAATACACTCAGGTCTGGCTTCAACTGCAAGGTAAAAAGAAAAAGAATTTAGAAAGGCTATGAGATAAACAGCTGGCTTAGGGAACACAGGTTGGGTCAGAGCAGTCACTCATCCAGCCTGAGTGTCTTAAACTGCTCCCCGAAGTTGTTGTCCAGAAGCAGTGTGTGACTTCAGCCTTTCTGCAGCCCTTTCCCTTCATACGCCTCCAGCATCTGTAATCATTGGATTAAGGGTGTTAGAAGGTACGTTCCTGCCTATGCTTTTGCTGGACATGTTGTCCATGAGTTTCTCTAATCCCTTTAAACACTGCAGATACCCTCTGCCTCCACAGCCTCCCATGGCAGCAAGTTCCACAAGTTCACTGCGTGAAGGGTTGCTTCACACAGTTTTGCAAACTGCTTTTGAGCAGAGCGGCCCAAGATGCACTGCACACTCTACTGACCACACCCAGAGAGGCTGCACTGAATGTCTTTGGAGTAGAATACTGTGTGGCTTTTGAATGTGTAGAAATTTGAGTCAGAGAAATACCCCATCCTCTGCAGTCTCCAGGATAACACTGTCTGATTCCCCCAGTGTGTGTTCCTTGTAATGTAAACCATGCAGGTAGGCTGTAGGAAGTCAGTGGGACTGTGTGTAAAGCTATTAAGGTGCACATTTGATACTTGAGGAATTGTCTAACTTTTTCTGGAAGAATTGTGCCCCCAGTATTGACTCTGCTGTCCCAGTTACCTAAAAAGCAAAGTAAATAAGATATACTAAACCCACCCTGAAATAGCTTTGGCTGTCAGGCAGAATGTTGTTGTGGTACAGAGATACCTCAGGTGTGCCACAGTTTAACAGACACTTTGGTAGGTTGTGGATTTTACATGAACAGGTTTCAGATCATTCATGAACACATGAGTGGGTAAACACCAGGTACAGCTGCAGGAATAACTCAGGCAGTAGTCAAGGCACCAAATCCATTTTCAACTCACATTAGCTAAGCTGACTGAACTCTGAACAACTTCACTCAGTCCTTTTAATAAAACCAAGGCTCTGGATTTATGCAATAGAATATTTTTAGCTGTGTCATGGGTTCAATCTCTATCCAGTGTACAGCATGCCCACCTGAAGATCTCTAGGCAGTAAAAAGACTTTTCAGTATGTCTGCAGCTGGACAAGTCTTACATATTGACAACTTGTGTGCTAACACGCAGTTCCTGGAATCACCAAAGCTAAAAATTACTGCTTTATGAGTTATTCACATGCACCCATCCCATTTCTGCTTAACACTGACATGTACAACAAGCCCTTTCAATGTGAGTACTTCTGTGGTTGATTTTGATTTTTCCCGGGCCTCTGATGGTGTTTGAAAGACCACTATAGCCTTATGTTGACTGTTCTAATAAGAATTACACAAAGAGGAGAGAGCTAGAAATGGGCTATCCTTGGGGGATGCAGAGTTTACTATGAGAGGCTTCTGGCAACAAAAATTGTATTTGCCACAATGTGGTGTGACCCGCTTTGAGCAGGGATAGATCGATCATCTGGAAAAAGCCCTGGAATTGCTGAAAGAGGGAACGTGCAATAGAAATCTGTATGTTTTTATTTCAGTATTCATCATGACAAGGACAAAATGGAAAATACAGGCCAAGGGCCTGAACTGAAATCTGTGGTACCCCAAAGACTCAGGCTAGCACACACTGCATACATCATTAAGCCATTGGCAGCAACACACTGACGCCCTGCCCAAGTTTCAATTCTTACACTTCAAATAGTCTCAGCTCTCACCAGACAAATTAATATTTAATGCACAAGTGCACGCTGTAATATTCCCAGCTGTGCAATCTAATATTAACAGCTATTTCATAAACCAACAAGGCCTATTCAATTGGTGACCATTTAAACTATAACACGCCATTAAACTGTAGAAGCAGCCATGAAAACATGATTGAGATACATGTTTGTCGGTCCATTGCTAAAAATGGGATTGTAACTATGTCAGTACAAAAAGTCGGTGGATAGTTCCATCCAGAATAAAGGCAGTCATGAAGCAAACTCCTTCTTGCAGCTGCAGTTTGGTTATCAGGGCAAAGTAGATCCTGTCCAAGAGAATATATAGATTTTGATAACCTTAAATGAATCCATGAGAATATGTGGCACTCTGTAGCTTCCCTTTGCTTCCCTATGGAGGTGTCTGCAGAGTCCCCTTTTCCTGCGCTAATTCTGCAAGGGCTACAGGAGTCATGGATATTTAATCCATGAGTGAAGTGGGAAGGCGCCCCTGTCTTTAGAAAGCCAGTGGTGCTCTGCTTTATCTTGATTCTTCTTGTGCTCCCATTCTGAAAAATATACTGGTAAATTGGAGAGGAGGCAGGAAAGAGATGCTGGGGAAAATGCTTTGCCACGAGATACTCTCAATCTTTTTAGCTCATCAAAAATAAGACTGAGAGGTGACTTGTCTTCAGTGTTAAGTGCCTCCACAGCAGGAAAACACTACTTTGTAAGAGGTTCTTTAATCTATCTGTGAAGTTATAACAAGAACCAGTGTTTGGATGCTGAAGTGAAATGACTCAGGCATGTGTTTATCTCAACAAGGGTAAATAAGCAGTGACAAGTTAATGGTAATAGTGATGTTTTTCCCCTTGTCTCCATATCAAGACAAGAAGCTTTTCTGAAAAACACACTTATTCTTTGGTGTGTTCCTGTTAGGGATGGAAGAGAGGGGCCCTGTGCATTATACAAGCCTAAGTAGTCGTTCTCCTTTCTCTTCTTTTGTAGTCCAGGCTTTCAAGTGAGTTAAACCTGAGTTCACAAAAGAATGTGGAATTTGATGTTGAAGGTATTGAAACACATTTCAAGACTTTAGTCTAAGCAATTAAAGTCTTTTAAAAATACCATTAAGCAAATGGTGTCATATGAAGTGCCTTCAGATGGCTGAGTTTTAATTTTAGAAATGAGGGGAAAATGGTCTGAAATTGGGTAGAATAGCAGGGTGAGACCATAAACCAC
The DNA here is from genome assembly GCA_013397775.1 of Eulacestoma nigropectus. NCBI lineage: Eukaryota > Metazoa > Chordata > Aves > Passeriformes > Eulacestoma > Eulacestoma nigropectus. Next base: position 686,761 of record VZTE01003821.1, on the reverse strand, counting down.
AAGAAGTGTGATGTTAAAAGTGATGTGTGATGTTAAAGGTGCAGAAGTGGAGAGATCTGGTGGTCACAGCCATGAAAACAAGGCAAGTCTGTTCCAGCATCATCACACTAACTTTTTTGGGGCCCTATTAACATGGGAATGAATGAGTGCTGGGAAACCTGGACATTGCAGGCATCCTACTTCTGTATTGTCGATGTTTTCTGGCTTTATCAGCTTCTAAACATTCTTTAACTGCATAAGCCCACTTTTGTGGTACTCTCAAATCTCTGACGGCTCCTTGTGCACAGTGCAGGCATTTCATTACATGGACAGTCATTACATCTTTGCAAATCCCCACCTTTGGTGCTCTGGTGCTCTTGATTTCCCCATTTTGCATGGACTGAATGAGCTGAAGGCAAGACCTCGGGGTCTGTGTGTGGAAGCATTTGTAATGGAGAGCCGTGTACCCTCTGTCTCATAGGCAAGGGGAAAAAAGGTCGTCTGAGCTGCACTTCAGCATTTCATTACCATGTGTTGTTTTGCCTGACACTGATTTTTAGCATTTTAGTATAGTTGCCTTTTGTTTATATTCCTTTTTTTCCAAATCCACCCCTCTTCACAAATAAAACAAACAAGTTTCTTGTGAAGTAGTAGACTAATATAAAGGGCCCTAAAATCTTGCCTTAAATACCCTTCTTCATTTAAATATGCATTTTAAAGCTACAGGGGCTCAGACTGTGGTTTACTACATGAATGATTGAACCTGGTGTTTTTGGAGGTAGGAACAACCTGTTGCTAGATGACTTGCAAGTGACAGGTTGTAGTCAAATGTGACCCAGGCCAGAAGTGACCAAAACCTGGTGAGGTTTGATAGCTAATCTGAAATGACCTGGTTGTCTCATTGGAAGAGTGAGAAGTTATTCAAATCAGAAAAACCAGCACTGCAGATGGTACCAGCTGTCAGTCTGTGTTGGCAATCACATTAGAGAGGGCAAGAACCTCAGCAAAGCTTCTCAGGGAGAGGATTGAAGCTATTTATTTGTCTGCTTCCCTGCTTGTCTGGTGGAGCAGGTAGAAAAGGTAAATCAGTTTTGTGGGGAAAAAGCAAAGTTCAAGAATGTTCAAAACTTATTCATTGCATATTAAAAAAAAAAAAAGTTCATTAGTTCATTTTTTCTGGCCTGACTTTAAGTTCCTGGTCTTTTTCCCTGTATACTGGGCCCTCCCCTTTTTTTTTTTTTTTCTGCTCTCTTTTGATTCTGAACTAAGGAAGGAAGGAGAGAGTAAAAGGAAGAACAAGGTTCTGTGTATTGTAACTACTCGGTGCAGCTACAGTAGGAGAGGAGGATAGTGAAGAGTTTTATAAACTTTCTTCATGCTGTGAATAAATCTGTTCCCTTCTGGAAACTCCTCCTTAGAGGAATCCCATTGGCAGCTTTGTCACCGTTTTTGGAGAACACTGAACTGCCTCAGTGTACCTTGACACCAGCCATAGGGGCAACTGAGGGTCAGCTCATAGAAATCGACTCATTTGACCTGAGATCTGAAACAGTTGAGGAGCCTCTGAGTGGACTGGAGTGTTGAAAATACAGTGATCACATTCCTCTTCATTCAGCCTCAGTCAAAGCAAATTAGAGTGATTCAGCAGAGGAAAAAAATGTATGGACCAGTCCTTGCTAGGATGAAGGAACGTTATTTCACTACATGATGGAGCTGAAATGGTGATGATATCACCAGCTGGAAACAGCCCAGATTTTCATATCACTATGACAAGTAGGAAGAGAGATGCCTCAGGTAAAGCAAACAGTGAGTCAGATGTCTCTTCAAATCAGAGAAGGCAGCTCAGGGGATCTTTTGTTGGAGGATCATGGAGGAGCAGCTGAGAAGCATCATCCAGTCTGCAGAGAGATGGGAGCACCTCTGGGCTGCCAGATTTTGTCTGTGCTTCCAGGCTGGATACAGGGGCCAAGAGGAGCCACGCATCGCTCCCTGGGTCTTGTGTCCCTACCTGCACTTTGCTTTCCACTGAACAGAAGAAATGTGGGTACATGAATATTAGAAGCTGTAACACATCCTGGCCAGGAGCTCTTAGTGGCTGAGTGGGGCCTGGACCCCTACGAGGAGCTGTGGTGTGCTCACTGCTCGCCTCAGAGATCACCAGAACACTTTGATCTGTCCCTGTTTTGCAGGTGGATGATCACAGGCAGTTCACTTCATCTCCCCGTGCTTTGACTTCCACACCTGTAAAGAGCAGGCAAGGATTTTCCCACCTTTTAGGAAATACTTGATGATCTCCTTCCAAAAAGTGCAAAGTAATAAGTAGAATATTAGTAATATCCTGGTTATCCTACAAAGTATTACACAAAAGTATTTTCTGTTTCTTGTTGGCATTGCCTGGGTTAATTCTGAGCTGTCAGTCTGTTCCTTGGGAGATGGTCTTTTGCAAACTTCATAATATTGCTGCGGGGAAAGTATTGTGTTTTTGTATGGGATTATTATTGGCTTGGAAAAAACCAACACGAAATGATTTCTCTGGGTTTTCTAGCAGGAATCCCAGTTTTTCTCTTCTGCTGCATTACACAAATATGCAACATGTGATGCTACCCAGCGATGGGACGCAGCAACCTTATAAATAAATGCAAATGATAAAGGCAGGACATTTTCTGCAGCACTAAAAGCTGTGCCTGTAGAGGCATTGGTATTAGTAGGAATGGCTGGCTTTATTTTCACCTGTATATGAGAGCGACACTGGAATTTTTAAAGTATCTAAGAGAAAAGGGGAATGATTTTCAGGTAGTTTGTTATCTTTAATAGTCATGTGTGAAAATTTGGCCTTGAGTTTTAAACCTGTAGTTTTGGGGGACTGTGTTTTTTATGCGCTAAGGAGAATATTCCCTTTCCTTGGCAGTTGAAGCTTTTCCCTGTTCCTTGGTTACGTCACTGTGCCGAGCCAGACCCTGGTGTGCAGTCAATTATACACTCATGCTGCTTTCAGATTCACTTACCCAGCGATGATGACTGTGAGCAAAATCCATCAGAGAGTTATTATCGCCAAAGCAAAAGCCTCAAATGTTCAGGCATCTAATCTGCCCCTGAAAATCAGTACCTGCTCTCGAAAACACAAGACCTCAAATGACTTATTATTTTGGATGCCTGAAGGCTGGAAACACTTTTGAAATCTTGTCTGTAGCTTAACAATTCAAGGTTGTCTCGGGTCTGTTGGCCAGAATTAGGCAGTGCAAGAGGCACAATGTATTACCTGTGGTACAGAAGGTCACCTGGATCATGTTATAATTACATGAACCTCTTCATTGTGAGCCGTGAAACCCACAGTAATACTAGATAATGGTCTAGGCAGCATGCTAATTGGCTGGATAAAATGAGTGTTTTAAGCAGTGAGTCTCCAGCTATCTCAGTATTTATGACATGCACACAATTAGCAAATGTGCTTCTTCATTCTTCTGGTGATTCCAGCCACAGTTTTAAATCTGGTCTTGTAATTCTTCCCCTGCTTTCACAACTTGGGGTACCCAGGCTTAGGCTGCTTTTCTGTGGCTATTTTCCCTTCTTGCCTGAAGCATTTACTTGTTCATGTCACAGTTTAAAAGCAGTTAAATCTAGTCGTGGTGGTCCATATTGCAGCACTAAATACACAGTGTGGCTGCTCTTGTAGCACCATGGTGAAATGTTTGGTATTCCAAGGGCAACTTCTGTCTTGGATTAGTCTGAGAAAGTATAACAAATGTAAAACTCCTGATGAACTAATCAGTTTATCTTTGGTCCTGGTGCAGTATTTTTTAATCATAGATGATAAGCTTAGAGATGTTTCCTTGCCATAGTTCCCAAGCGTCTTGGAGGTTGTTGGGTCATTGAATTCAGCTGCCATACAAGAAAAATGTCTGAAAGCTTGCATCAGGTTGGAGCTATTCACCCAGGCTTCACTTATTGCCAGAGGACACAGAGGGACAGGGCTGTCTGGAGGCATGTTAAGTTATTTGGGATGAATCACCATGGACAGGCTGTTCAGCTGAGCTAAAGTGAGAGGAATCCCATCTATTGTGGAGAAAGGTCAGGAGAGTATCCTCACTTGCCTCCCCACTCTGCAGACTAAAATATATCTCACAGTACCTTTTAACAAAATGCTGAGCAGCAAGAAGCATCTCTCCTGTGTGGCAGGAAAGATTGCTGGAGGGACCAAGCTTTGTGTGTCCCATATTCCTTCAAAATTGGGGAGTTTTGAAAAGTAAATTTTCAGGCTGCTCGAGGAGTGGATTGTGCCCATATTTTATAAGAACCCAAACCATCTCAGCAGTACTTGCCAGATAAACCTGAGAAAAGAACCTCTCTTGACCCTCCCCCAAATAATCCAATTTCTCTTGATGCAATTTCTGAGGAGAAGACTCAGGGGCTTGACTAGCTCTCCTCAGATGGCCACCTTTCAGAACAACTGCTGCTTTGTTATGGTTTATGAAATGATTGGGAAAAAGTTTGTCCAGAAATACGGCTTCCCTTCTGTGATCTTGTTGTGGTGTAACCTTTTAAGGCCAGAACATCTTAACCTGAGAATATTAGAGAAAATCCTACAAATTAGAAAAATTTACTGCACAGATAAGTTTTTTGTTTTTTTTTTTTTTTTTTCAAGTGACAGAGCAATTAATATCCTAATGAAATTAAGGTTCAGTCATTTATCATCCTCCTTAAAAAGGGGTTGGCCTTTTGGAACACCTTCCTGTGGCCATTGTAGTGAAGGAAGATTCCATACCTCCTGCATCACCTTTGCACCAGTGCAAATGACTGTGCAAGTCCAGCCTTACAGCAAAGCTAAAACAAGCCAAGCTGAATCTGTGCTGCTTCCCATCAGCTCAGGATTTCTTGCTGCTGCCCATGCTGACGTGCCTGTCCCCCTCCACGCACTAATGCCCTCTGGAACACTCCTTGGAACGTGGCAGTCAGTACAGTGAGCAGGGCTCTGACCATCCTTCCATGCAGGACTCCACAGCACCTACTGGGACTCGATGACAATCCTTTTAGAAATCAGGACGAGATGGCACAAAACAGGGACATCTGGCAAGTTCAGCAGAATGGATCAACTGCAGATTCCCCTGTTGGTGAGCTTGGCCAGCAAGCCATTTCAGCAGATGTTTGTCCTTAGGCATTGAATGCTTTCTGGATGTTTCTTCCCTCTGCCTCTCAGGAGCGAATGCCAGCACAATGGAAATTCACATAAGCTCACTGACCAACATTAAGAACTGTTGACCTGGCGATGAGCTTCAGTATGTAAACTGGGTTCCTTGAAAGAACAGAAGCTAATGCCTCCTCTGGGGAGTTATAATGAAGAAATGCAGAGTGTAAGGAGCATTTGGGTGGTGTTTGTCAACAGTGGTTAGGGACAGTTCATCTTCCCTGATGCCTGTGATTTGAATGCTGTATTGACTCTGCTCCATATACTTTCAAGCAGGTATATTAAAAATGCAAGAGGAACTGCATTTTGAAGGGGGGGAGAGGGAGAAAAGAAAGAAAATAATTATTGTTACACATTGGAGCATATTAATGAATACATTAATAATTGATCCACTGTTATGTTTTCCCCTAATAGTCATCAAAATCTGTATAAACCTGCACTACAATACATAACATCTCATTACAACGTTTGCTCAAAAAATCAATGCATATCTAAGTTATTTGTGTCAAAACTCATTTATTTCCACAATAACATGGACTGTCAAACCTTGACATCCTGTTAATAACATCCAGTGCATTTGCATATTATTCAAATATTTCCTTTTATGAAATGGGGGACTTTTACTTACACCGTCCTACTTGCAGTGCTTCGTATATTTGCACATTAGCTCAATTCACACAGTTATAGAAGGGTTACCTGTGGCAACTAATTATACTGCACTTTATGCATATTAATGAGCCTGGTGAGCAGCCGTCCTCTGTTCTATGTTGAGATGAGGGGGAAAAAAATAACAGTGTAAGTAGGAGACCTATTACAGGCAAAATGCAGGCGAGTGGAAGACAGATATTTTATAATGTTTTCTCTTTGATGCCCACAGCCTTTTAGAGCAGACTAACCTGAGTGGGAAAAATACCTCACAGCAGTCCCAGCAGCTTTGAGGTCAGATGTGAAACATATTACTTTTTTTTCCCCTTGATTTCTTTACTGGTTTTGTTTTTTTCTTTGTTGTTGTTGTTTTTTTGGGGTTTTTTTTCTTTTACTTTTCTTCTCTCCCTCTCTTCCCCCTCTGCTGCTGCCTTCAGTTTCTGGATCGTGTCTTTGCAAGGTGCTGAGCGCTGCTCTCACCCAGGATTGAGAGCAGCACCTCACTTGATCAGCCTTTTAAGATGCAGCCTAAAGCCACCATCTGCCCTCTGATGAAGTCATCCTGAAAAAGGCCTTTTCACCTGCACAGATGAGAGGGACACGTTTTGTTTTGAAGGAGCATTTTGGGAGCAGAGACCCAGCTGGAGGCTGCTCCAGCAATTCCTGTGACCAGGTGTCACAAGGACAATGGGAAGAGTTGGCAGCCCCGCTGCAGTACAGGGAAGGGGCACATCCTGTGCATGCAGATGCACACAGAGAGAGAGAAAGCTTTGCCCCCGCTGTGAAAGTGGGCAATCTGTCAGTCCAGGGCTCTGGCAAAGGGCAAAAACCATCGCAGGGGTGTGTCCGAGTGTTCCTCAGCCAAAGGCTGGGCTGTGCTGCCTTCCTGGGGTGTTCCTTGGGATCATCTCCACCTCCTTGAAAAAAAAGAGAAAAGCTCTGGCATTGTCACAATGGAAGACAGAAAGGGAAGATTTGATTTTATGCAGCAGCAGATGTCTCCGAAGCAGTAATCACAGTGTCAGATAGAAGAACTAATCATATTTCAGTAGCTTGTTCAGATCTCTGATTAAAATTCAGTGATACCATTCCTGGATCCTAAAATGCAACAGTCATCAGAAACAAAAGAGAATGTATCATAATTAATGCAATTAAAAGAGCCCTTTCCTTTCTCTTTTTTTTCCTCAGTAAGCTGTGCTGACCTTACCAGGGATTAAAACCACTCTCCTCAGGACTGAAACCTGACTCAGTGTGGCAGAAAGAAACCCCAACTCCTTATAGCCATCGCCAGGCTGGGAGTCCATGGGATCTTGTGCACTTGGGGAAATAAATAGTCTTGGTTGCTTGTGCCTTTCAAAGAGGGGAGAAGGCAGATGGAGCCGTGCATCCAGCCTCCCTGATTTTCTGCTGCAGACAGCGCTGTCAGGGATATGGTTATTTACAGGACTGGCACTTAGCACCCCAATCTGCCCTTCCTAGGATGAGCCAAATCTCCAGATACTGAATTTTTTCACAGTCAGGCCCTGGGCCGCCTGCCATGCAAATCAGCCAGAATTTGCTGAGTAATCCTGTCGTGAGCCAGAGCAGGGCCCGTAGTTTGGGTGTCAATGGAGTGCTGGGGAGATCCATGGATGGTGCTGGGTATCCCTGGGGCAATTCCCTGGCCATCAGCTGGCCTGGGCAGGATTTGAATCAAGACACAAAGGATGAGGAGTGAAATCAGACAGTGCTATTTTATACTGATTGTGATTTCATGTCTGATAATTATAGAGTTTTCACAGGGAAAGTATTTTCAGTGAGGATTTATTTGGCTTTGGATATGAACTATCTTTGATGAAAACCAGAATGAAAATTATTTAAATGATACACATTGAAAATAAACATAAAATAGACAAACATTTTATCCCAGCTGATTGTAGGATAATATTTTTTGTAGAAAAACAGCTTTATCAATTTTGAGGTTGAGGACTTGGGGAGAGGGTCCAGCAACAAAGAGGATGTTTGATCCTCCTTTCTCTATTTATACCAGCAGGAATGACAATGCCCACTTCATTTAAAGCAGGACTATAAAAATTCCTTTTTACTTTACAATGGCACTTGAGGACTTCTGTGGACTCTGTATGGTTTAATTTAGCATCTTGGGTAGGTGGAAAGCTCCATTTGCTTGTTGTTATGAGAGCTTTGCTCTAGTGGTCTCCAGAGTAATTATTTTGTGCTGTATCCCACACCAGCTCTGAGAAAAGGAGTATGAGTGAAAGGCTATTTAAGAGGTACAAGCATTTATGTTATTCCAGAGCTTCTGAACTCCAAATTGCTACTATTTGGCGTTAAAAAAAAATACTCTGGTACTGCGCTAGAGAAGCTGACAACCTGCTGTCTTATTAACATTACTCTAACATGTCTGAGAGTTCCAGTGCAGCAGATTGATTACGTTCATGTCTCAGCCTCAGTACTGATGATGATATGCTGGTAAATATATCAATGCATCACCAGCTTCGAGCACAGAGTCTTTCTGTGACATTTTCTGAATGAGGCATGAGAATGGGAATGGTTTGTGTCTCTACTCTGCTCAAGTAGCAAAGTCGAGCAGGCTGCACTGTTTGGCAGAAGAGCACCTGGCAGTGATGATTAACTGTGAGGTCTCAGTAGTGTCTGTGTTGTAGAGGAGTCACTCAGACAAGCAACGCAATAGGCTGATCTGCAGATCCCCAGAATCAGAAAACGTCAATTTATGATGACTGTGTTCTTCCTGAAGGAACAGTAAGTGAATCGTGCCTCAGCCTGGCTTCACGGGTTCTGTTCTGTTCCTGGTGGAGCGGAGCGTGACAGGCCAGAAGAGGAAAGTGGGTAATTATTGCCTTGGTGAGGAGCATGGCTACAATCAAAAATATCTGTTTGATTCCTTTATTTTATAGATTTTCTACATGACTAGACAAGTCATGTAGGTTTTTTATTTGAACTTAGGTGTAAAATGATAACAACAGTGCTTGCTTTCTTCTGTTCTTTATCTACTCAATCATATCTAGCACGAGGGAGCTCTGAGCACAACTGACCTGTCCATGTGCTAAAAGAATGAACTGGATGGGTACGGTAATGGCAGCACTTTGGGGCATCCTGCATAGGTTACTGCCAAAAAGATAACTCAGGAATGAACATTTCAGTCGGCCAAGACTCTATAGAATCACAGAATGGTTTGGGCAAGAAGGGACTGTAGAGGTCGTCTAGTTCACCTCCCAGCCATGGGCAGAGATGCCACCCACTAGATCAGGGTGCTCAGAGCCCCACCCCACCTGGCCTTCAACACTTCCAGGGATTGGGCATCGGTTCCATGGAAGTGACACAGGACTCTGAACTGTCAGGTTTGAAGTCCCAAGGGACTTTGTAGCCAGGCACAAGGTAGGAAGTGGCAGGCAGTGGCCTGGAGAGCCCTAGAGCAGGGATCCCATTTCATTTTTTGTTTGTGACAGTTGAAATATTCCACTAAAGCCATCAATTCTTTGGACACCCATGCTCAGGAAATTAATCATAGCTGTTCATACAGGTTAATCTAAGGCACCTAAATAAATGCCAAATTTGTAAGGCCAGCTTCTTTAGCATCATGATATAACGGAAGTAGAAAGCTCCTCCACTGCACCAGATTTTTCTTGTTTGTCTTTAGGACCAGCATTTTCCTCCAATGGCTATCAGAGCACTGTGGGAGACCAGGCTTTTATCTCTGCATCACTGCTAGCAGGTGTGAACTCTCCAGAGCTTTTGGGATGATGGGTAGCTGTGGTTGACACCGTAGCAAATTCTTGGGGTAGGTTCACCCCAAGAGGCAGGCGGTGAAGTAACCAGGCGTCCTCACCACTGTAGGGAGGCAGAGCTCATATGAGATTTAAACATTATTTTAGCTTTGGATTTCTTTTTAAACAGCAGCTAATACCTCTCCATGTCAATGACAGTGGGAGAGGAAGTAAGGTCCCTGAGAAATGTAGTAATCCAGACAGGAAATTGAAGACAGACTAGACAGTGGGATCATTTGAGGAGTCCATGTGTGGTCTGGTCTGACAACAGCTCATGTCCTTGAAGGAGCTCCCTCTCTGCTTAGGCCTGTGCTGCCAAGGACATGTTGGTGCTGCAGACTTGATGACATCCTTGGCTTCTTGGGGAGCCAAGGGCTTCTGCAAACAGCACCACTGCAACGCTGACACTTATGGGATTTTATTGCCCTCAGTAGGAATTCTTTCCTAATGTCAAACTGAGTTGCTGTATCTTACAGGAAAGGACCTAAACAATGAGCTATTCAGGCTGATGGGACTAGATTAACCCATTAATAAATAGGAGGTGAAGAGAGCAATCTTGTTGAACGTAATGTATGCTAATGATGTGACCTGGCTAATGGAGCCCTTTTCTATATTCTGTCATTGCGCACATCAATTATGCAGCCTCAATTATCATCCTGTTTTTGTATCATGTGGCTGAGAAATGAGACTTAATAGAGATGTTTCACTCAGTAAAATGCCTGATTAGGTTATGAAAGCAGAAACTCAAGGAAGAGAAGGAAAAGAAAAAACCTTTGTTACATTATATCCTGATTTAATTAGCCAAAAGATATTATTCTTTGTAAGGGCTTTGAAGTTGTAGAAATAATGCTTCAGGCTCAGCAGCAGAGATGACTAGCTGCCTTAATACCTATAGCAAATACCCTGACATAGCACTTGCAGACAGACAGATCTTAGCTAAACACTGCAAATCAGGCCAAGATCTCCACGCGGTTGAGATTCCCAATGAATGGGAAGGAAGAGAGGCACTTCTGAGAGTCGCAGCTCCAGTTACATCTGGGAGAGGAATGACAGCAAGCCCATACTGGTGACATCTCGATGCATGTGGTACATTTCAGGGTTTGTGGTAGCTTTTGGTAGCAGTTCTCAGATAAATGTTCCCCTCTCTTTGCTGGGTGGTCCGGTCCCTTGCTCTTTTTCTTTGTTTTTTAGATGTGGATTACACCAAGTTTCTGTAAGTTTTACTGTTTTGGGGATTTTGTGTTCCTACTGCAAGTCTGGTAATGGGGATTCATCAGATTCATTGAATCTGTCAGGTTCCTCCTTGTTGCCTTAGGATGGTTTCAGGTATTTCTTTTTTTTCTGACACGGCTCAAAGAATAGTCACCCCTGCAGGACAGGAGAGGGCCTTGGAGATAACCCAGTGTGTGATGAGAAGTTACCAGAGGGAAAAAAAAAAAAGGAAACCCTCACACTTTTTTTGCAGTAGCTGAATCCATGCAGGAAGTTGTGACCCTTGTCTTGTGCTTGCAAGACAAAACCTGTAGCTTTTGACAAGGTGGGAAAAAATGTAGCAGAGAAGGACCTAAGCAGTGGGATGAAGGTGAATGAGTTAAGTAATCTCTGCAGTCCTTAAGGCAGATCCAGACTCCATTGCCTTCAGCAGTGTGGTGACTTTGCACCAGGGAGAGATCTGTCTCTTTCAGACCTGTCTGAAGACAACTCCTTGAGTTTTCATCTGTGACAGCAGAAGCACGACTATAAACTCCACGCTTAATTTTATTTGAGACATAACCAGCCAGTTAGATCCCTGATAAAAATCACAGGTCTGATTCACATGGGTTTTGACTGAAGTGCAGTGGCACAGAAAGCTGGTGCAAAGCAAGGGTGAATCAGGTCCTTGGTGTGTGTGAGCTGTTAGTTCTTTTCTTCCCTCAGGGTCTTGCCTGCCGTGGCAAGGAAGGATGTCACACTCATTGAGAACATGATTGGAATGACAAAACGCCCAGGGTGCAACATTTACTCATCTGTTCTTGGCCAGTCCATCTCCTAGTCTCAGTAAATAATTTGGGAGACTTGGGGGCAATGAATACCTGGGCCCTTTGTTCCAGCTGTAGCTGTAGCACACTTTTTGGGTGTGTGGCCGGAGAAGCACCTTCAAGGCCTTACACCAAGAACTGAGTTTGCAGCTGAAGCTGCTCTTCTTCACTGTGATGTTCCTTCTAAAAATGGTTGATATTGACCTAAGCTTTGAAAAGCTGCCTCTGCATCAGCCAAATAAAATAGTGATAATACTGTGACTTGCTGACTCGGAGCAGCGTGTTGTCACAAGCTGTGCTGTGTCACAGGTGCCAGCAGCTACAGAACTCAGCATTAAATTTCCTTTTATCATGAGCTTTGTGGATGGTTTAGCCATCTTCTGATGCCCTGTTCATCCGCAGTGCTGCGCATCTAACGTGGTCTAATGTGCACAAGAGGTGGCTCTGGCGAGCAGGAGTCGAGTACTTGACGTGGTTGAAATTGGTCAGGTCACTTGCTGTCTGTCTAAGGAATGGTGTTTAAAGATTAGGTATTATGTTGAAATGAATTTCATAGATTTTTTTTTTTTAATATGCCTTTGAATATCTCCAGCACGGGTGAGCTAACTTTGTGCAGAAAAGAGATGTGTGAACCTAAATAGGCTGTAAGAATTTCAAATTTGAAAACAAAATTAAAAAATCAAGGTTTTTGCATTAAGAAAGCTCTTGCTAGGAGCAGTGAGGTGGATCAATTTTTTTCTCCTACAGATTTTTGAGTGATGACATTTAAATAGTAGAAATTGGGTTTTAATTTCTACATCCCCCTTCTTGCCCTTGTACACTCCTCCTCAAGCTGTATGCAAACTTCAGTTTGAATCTGTGTGCCTCTGTGGACAGGAATGGGGTTGTGCTTTTGAAGTGTGTGCTTCATTATTGCTTTGTGTACTTTCCTGTTAACTTCCACACAGTATCCAGCTTATCCTTGCTTGATCCTTCGTGCATCTCAAATGCAACACGAACTGCTTGGCTGCATGTGTTTCCTGACCTCCTTTTCATTTCTGTGCAATGTCCATGTCATCTATCACAGCTTTGAAAATTCAACTGCAGCGCAGAGATTTCTTTGCCAGAATCGATCCTTCTCTTTTCCTCAGAAACCATCAGATAAAGGGATACTTATGACAAATAAGCATGAGAAAGATCACCACATTAGAAATCTTTTGCTTTGTGCTGCGCTAGCTCTGTATAATGTGAATGGGTCCACAGTTACTTGTCTTTCACCTTTGGGGTAATTATTTGCTTGCGAGTGACGACGATTCTTGATCCCATTTTGACCTGCAGAACTTGTGATAAGGAAAGATTTGCCTTCAGGCTTCAGTCCACAAAAGCCTGATATTCCTTTTTTCCCCCCATCACATTATATTCGTTGCAGAAGCTGTGTGAGATGAGAAGCTCGTTATGGCTTTAGGGTCATCACTGAATGACTTTATCCAGTGGCCTTCCAGCACTTCCAGAAGGGGATTCATATCATCCCCATTATAATACTCTTGTATACATTGTTTTAATTTCTATATCCTTTTCATCTAGCTACTAAGGGAAGAATGTTTTACAACTCTTAATGTACTTAGCCTTGAAGCTTATGAGTTAGAGAAAGCTTCATTATGCCCAGGGCAGGGGTGGGAGAATTGAGGAGCAGAGAAAGGAAAGTGTTTGCTAATTCTTCCTCTGTGAGTGACTAAGTGATGAATAAAATCAGGGGTAATATGGCTTCAAGCAGTTCTTTCGTGCAGTGTTTTGCTGTGTGATGATATCATTTTTATTTCACTAAGAGTTGTTCTGTGCCTCTTGGATGGAAGAGGTTGGGTTTTTCTAAACTTGGACAATTTGAAGTTTTCTGATAGAAATGAAAATATACCAAATATTTAGAAGGAAATCAAAATGTTGGGGTACTTAAATGAAGTTCAGAAGAGCTGCAATTCAGGCACAGTATTCTCTCATTCCCTTCCCTGTGGGGACCTGCTGCAATAACACACTGCAGTGAGAAATGCCTCCTAATTCCGAGGTGATCATTAAAGCTGTGTGTTCACCAGACGGCGTCGCTTACAGGCAGAGCCCCGGCGTCCAAACAAAACTGCCCCAAGTGTCATCATCAGTGATTTGCCACAGCGCTGGCTCTGTCAGGAGGGGACATTTAAAATTCAGCCCATGCACTTTCCATTCCGGAGAGTTTTGTGGGCTGCACAAGAAAGGTTATTGATAGTTTATCCAAATGTTTTTTGACAGACCTTTTCACACATCCCTCCTAGGTGGCACAGCATGCAGGGCTGCCTTTTATCACTGCTGGTTGGATGTTACCCAAGGCGGCTGTTCTGCCCTTGTTCATCACAAAATGATCCATAAAGCAAATTGGGATATCTAAATGCACCAGGCTGTTCACAGACCCCATAGCAATTATTTTGGAGTGTTGCACGTAGAAATGTTCGCCAGAGGTGGAAAGCAAGTTGTACAAAATCTGCTCTCTGCAAGTAGTGGCTGTCTCAGTCCACTTGCACTTGCTTAAGGAGAAGGATGGTGTTGGCAAGCCATCCAGCACTAAGTAGAAGACATATTTGGAGCTGAAATATTAAGTGCAGCCCAGCATGGATGGTCCAAATTGGAAGTTGAACTAAAGGAAAAAATAATCTCTTCCAGCCTTGCTGTTTGCACATTCATCAGCCTTTGTCAGCCAACATAAGGGCTGCTGGGCTGGAGCCCCTTTGGCCACTGGTTATCATTCAGTGGTGGGGATATGCTGAACCCCCTGTCACTGACTGATGATTCAGGGTTTGGATATCAAGCTGACATCTTCTTTTTTCTTCTTGCACTGTGGAATTATCCCAATGACCAGCCAGCTTTCTGCAGACCATAGCCAAGAAATACTTGTCCCCCATGGGATCTATAGGTTGCAGTCTGGGAACTGGGGATTAGGACTCTGAATGCCAAAACAGATGGATATATGTGCATACAGTGTGTGCTCAGATATGTTTACGGTGTGCGTCTCTGTGGTGTTGTGCATGTGTTGCATGAAGAGATGGTTGTTTGGCACGTCACTGCCGAGCAATGTGGGTGGTGATGATCTCTGTGTCAGGGCCTGACACACATGTACACGTGGGCACAGTGAATGCTCTTTGTGCCTGTCTGTGTGGAATTTGGACCTCTGCTTTCCAATGCAATATTATCAGATCATTCCTTTGCTGAACTGGTTGATCTGATTAGAGGTGGCTTAAAAAAGGAAAGTGAAGTGAACAGGTGGCAGATATAAATACACAGCTGTGCATTATTGCTGATTTTATTGCTACTTTATAACGCTGTCCATGGTTATTTTACAACAATTTTCTCTATTGGTGACATTGCTGTAAATCTCACTGTAAAATGGCCCTAAATGTGCAATGAATTCTATTAAGCAAAGTGGAGAAACTTAGAAAATCACTCTTTTGTGATGAAAAGAGAGACAGGGAGAGAGATGCAGCTGGGGGAACAGCAGAAAGCCATGGGGAAAGAATTAGGGGACCAAAAGGCTTGTTACATAAGGAGGTTAAATCTCCTCGTGTGGTGCTGTAAGAGCATCGTGGATAAAGCAGTGGCTCATCAGACCCACTAGATGGAGATGGAAAGAAGCATTTTCTCCATGATGATATTCCTGTAGCTGCCTGCTTGTACTTTGCTGGCATATTGAGTGGCTTTTACTTATAGTATCTTAAGCCTGTCCTTAGAGCAATTACAAGATTTCTCCAGAGTCATATTTGGCATGTGTGGGCTATAGCCAGGCTTTTAGCACCGGCTAATTTGCCTGGCCTAATTTTGTATATGTTCCCATTTATATTCATGGTCAGTATCTATTGTAGTTACAGGCTTTTTCATATAAAAGGCACCTCATTCTTTTCTTAATTTTATTGAGAATTAATACAGCTTCTTGTATGTCAGCAGGATGAGGCTAGAGAATTGGAAGTATTTTCCTTCTGAAAATCAATATCTCATCGGCTCTATCAATCATCAACTCTGCAAACTTTTTTTCTTCAGTGCCTGCAAAATCTTTTGGGGTTGAGTCCTCTGCCTAGGACTGTCTGAAATAGAAATTCCTTCTCCTTTGAGAAGTCCAGCGCTAGTGCTTGCCCCTAAGTGCAAGGGAAATCCTACAAATGTCCTGCCATGAAAAATGTCAGAGTGTTTGGAGTATTTTTCTTGGTGATACAATCACCTGCTTTTTCTGAAAGTTGATTGTTATCATAAAGTGAAGCCAAAAGTTTAGAAATGTATCAAACCCAGAAATGTTGGGATTGAGGGAAAAATAGAGAGAACTTCTGGAACATAATATCTCTGAAGCAAAAGGCCACGCGATGCCCAGAGATGCTCTGTGCCACATGGCTCCACTATGGTCACACCTGGAGGTTCTCAGCTCCTGTGTGCTCCTGCTGTTTCAGATGCTTGGCCTTCCAACGGAGGTCCTGGGAGCCCAGCTTTGCTAGCAAAGCCTGAAGAAAACAGGATTCCCATCTAGTAGTGCCATTGGAATCCATGCCTGCAGACCCACTGCGATGTGTGGGAAGTTTACAAGACACTTCTGGTAAAATGTTGGGGTTCAGCCGAGGAGGATCTTCACTGACATGGTGTGTTGCCTGACAATTTCTGACCAATTGCTTTGGGCAACAATTTAATGAATACCAGAAAGTCAAGAAGCATCTTCTGTATTGGGAGCTGACTGTCCTCATCATGCTCTGGAGGTGGAACAGCCCTTGCTGTGTTTTCTGAGAATCTCTTTATCGAGGTTTAGCTGACAGAGCTCCCTGTGTGACCAGGACAGGTTGAGAGCCCACAGCTCAGCAGCTGTGGCCATCTACTGATGGATGTAGAAGCACAGAGCTGCTGCAGTTCATTTGCCCTTGACTCCATGACCATCTCTTGAGCACTGGGCTGGCTCACAGTCCCCTTCAGCTGGGCAATAATGTGTATTCCTGCACTGTATCTGCTCTGGTGCTTGTAAACACTTAACAGTTGAGCAGAGAAAGCGTGTTTGGACATGGCCATGGGTATTGCAC
Organism: Eulacestoma nigropectus; assembly: GCA_013397775.1. Classification (NCBI taxonomy): domain Eukaryota; kingdom Metazoa; phylum Chordata; class Aves; order Passeriformes; genus Eulacestoma; species Eulacestoma nigropectus. The sequence continues at coordinate 670,101 of VZTE01003821.1, read as the reverse complement.
AGGTCATGCAATAGCACCCCACAGGGCCGTGCTCTAGCCACTGAAGTTGTGAATCTCCATGCACTTTTTGCACCTGAAACATTCACTCCAACCTTTTGCAACCCCCAAAGGACTGGCAGGTTCAGAGCAGCACTTCTTTCTTTCTTTGCTTTTCTTTCCCCCCAGCTGTCTCTCACTGTGTGGGGCAGAGATGTGTGCTCAGGTTTCTGCACCCTCCATTTGGGACTGTGTGTCCCAGGGCTGGACGTGCTCCACACCTGCAGCTCCCAGGCTTTGCAGGGCAGAACCTAAGACACTTGTTAAGCTGTTTTTTTAGTGTTGCTATCACTGTTCATTCTTCAAAGGAGTGAGATCAGAACCCACTTCAGCAGACCCTTCTCTCTCCACAACCACCTCCATGAATCACTTCCGAGCCTGTCAAATGTCAGCAGTGTGAATGGGAGCTGTAACATTTGGGGCTGCTCTTGCAGAGGAGCTTTTCCATGTACAGGCTTTGGCTCCCAAACAAGATTAACGAGATTTTTTAGGAGGTGATGATATACAGGATGCCAGAGTAAAAGCTGTAATGGTCTGCTGTGGGCTTCAACACTTGAACTGCACGAGGGAGAGAAGCAGTGCAGGTGTCACTCTTCTAGCAGGGACTGTGTTGGGTGGGAGATCTGTCCTGCCAATGATCAGGAAACATCCATTAGAAGAAAATGGGTCTTGATTAGGTGGAGTTGCCTGTGGGCTTGAATTGATGCTGAGCTGTGGTGAAAGCAGGTACCCCTCCTGAGTGACCAACACTTCGTCAGGCTGTCTCATTGGCTACGGCTCCAGGCAATTGCCCTGGTCACTTGTCCCTAGAACTGCCTCGGGAGGCTCTCTGCAGTTAGCGATCTGTTTTAATCTCCAGAGAGATTATTTACTCTCATACTTCAGCTCTTGCAGCTGAGGCTGTGCCTGGCCTTCATTCCAGAGCTGCCCAAGGGCTCTCTGTAGCAGCTGCCTTATTGGAGGTGAATTTTCAGCTGTGCCAGAAGAGACTTGCAAAGAAGTTTGTGTTGTACTTAGTCATGCTGCTTGGTTCCAGCAGCGTTATTTGTCCCACAAGACCACAAATGCAAAAATCACTTACAAATGTATAAAAGCCCCCAAACCACTGAGCACCAGGTAAAAACATTCTTTTACAAGCTACTGATTGTTCCAAGGGTCTCTCTGGTATTGAAAACCCACCATTTGTTGGCCTGTTGTAACCAAATTCACAAACTACATCTCTCAGGTGGCAAGGGGAGTTTGTTTCCAAATCTAAGCATTGTCGCCAAGTGTATGTTAGAGCAGTGGAAAATAAGTATTTGTTTAAAGGGGGATTACACTTTCCAACTCAGAAATATGTAGTGTTTTTCAAACTGACTGCAGCTCTGTTTCTTCCTCTGGAGAGGACAAGTGTGTTTTCTGGCTATAAGCTGAAGTGGAAGGAAATTGGCGTAAGGGTTTTTTGATGGCATTTGAATGATATCTTTAGAAAGCCCCCAGAGAGGTGGCAAATGTGTCCTTGCAAGGGATGGTCAGGGCTTACCGGCTCTGCAAAATCGTGTTTTCCCACTGGGAACCTCAGCCTGCTGTCTGGCATGGAGGACAGGCCAGGGGCTCCACACACCAGCTGGTTGTTCTGTGATAGGTGTGGGTACTCATAATTGCAGAAAATAAGTTTGTATAACAGGTGCAGGGCAGCAAAAGGTGGATTGCTCAGCTTATTTTATCTGTGTGAAGTCATGTACCAAGTATGAATCTAATCCTTCTGAACACCAGATTCTTGTTCACTAATATTTTATGCCTTTTATTTCTCTAGTAGAAATGATTTCTCACTGTGAGCATCCTTGCCCCCACGGCAAAGATGTGCTCCCAGTTCCCAGCACAGCAAAGCAGTGAGGGTGGAGAGGGAAAGGAATGATCAGACAGGATTTGGCTGAGGAGTTGCCATGTGATGAGAGCAGACTAGAAAATTTCTCCTGTGTTTAAATAAGTGGAAGTACTCCAATGGAACAAGTTTGGGATGGCTGGTGTTATGTACAGGAGGAAGTTGGAGAGTGGAAAATATCTTACTGAGGGCATGGAGAGAAGGGGAATAATCTCTCCTCTGTGAGGAAGTGACAGGGGACTTGTGTTCAGTGGCCTGTGCCAAAGTGAAGGCTTTGAAATGGAAATCTGCAGATCAGTCTGACCTCCCAAAGTGGCACAAACAAACAGCATTTTGGTCCCTTTCATATGTGGTGGCAGCTTTCTGTGCTGGGGGAACACAACCCTGGCCATCTCCAGCATCCCCACGTGTGATAGACACGGGTAACGTGTTTATTGAAGGATCTGTCTTTTGCATGTTGTACACCCATGTATCTATTTCAGGGTAGAGCAGCTTCATTTAAACTGCCTGGAAAGATTAAATTATATTATTCTCTTAACATGACAAGAGGGTGACAGACTCCTGTTTCAGTGCAGAATGGAACACAGCGAAGCGGAACTGGGAACATGTTCCTGCTCCTGGCCGGGGAGGAGCGAATCGATCGGAGAGCCCTGTAGTGCATTAGAAGGATGAGAAAGCAGGGATTAATTTCAACAGCCTGATGTAAAACACGAGCATCCCCTCCTCGAGCTAAATCACAAAGAGGGGTTCTGGGCCTGTCAGGTGTCACAGCGCAGGCAGTGCAGAGGACTCTGCGGTGCTGAGGGGGGTGGAAGAGTGTCAGAGGAACAGCTTTAGGTTTTTTTATTCTTTGTTTTGTTGTCAGCTTCTGACCTCACAACAAATAAATGCAACTTTGCATAGACAGAAATAAATAATCCATCTTATTTTCTGAATGGGAACAATAGCAGTCCCCTGTTTGAGGACTAACTGAGGGAACTAACAGAATTTTGCTTCTTTTTTGGCAGACCTGCATTGGTAAATTTTGATTTTGATGAAAGTCTTGCAGTGATCATTTCTGTGCCTCCTTTTCTTCTTAGTAAACCATCATTTCTCTGCCTTACAGGAATGTTTGACAGTTCATGCAAGTAAAGACTGTGAGACGCTCAGATCTGGGGGTAATTCATACAGGTGACTTAGACACATCTTTCGAATCACTGCAGGAGTGGTCATTCCAACACTGCCCTGGGCAGCCTGTTCCAAGGCTTGACAACCCTTTTGGTGGAGAAATTTTTCCTAACATCTAATCTAAACCTCCCCTTGCACAACTTGAGGCCACTTCCTTTTCTTCCATCCCTCTTTACCTGGAAGAAGAGGCCAATCTCCACCTGGCTACAATCTTCTTTCAGGGAGTTGCAGAGGGTGATAAGGTCTGCCCTGAGCCTCTTTTTCTCAAGGCTAAACAAACCCTTCCCCATCTCTGTTGGTCTTCTCTGGACACCCTCCAGCACCCCAATGTCTTTCTTGCAGTGAGGACCCCAAAACTGAGCACAGGATTCCTGGGCTGTTTCCTCTCTGCTGTGCTGTGTTTTCGGCAGGTATCTGCTACGTGAGTAACAAGTTTCCAGCTCCTCGTGTTTGCTACCCACACTGCCTGCACTGGTATAGGTGCACTTCAATTGCACTATTGATCTCATCACCTTTTTTGTGGGGAGAAAGCTTTAATTCCTATGGGACCATTCTCAGGCAGGTCTGTGGTTTCTAACACATCAATAACCCTTGTGTCTTTGCTGCCACTGTTACCAAAGCTCTGGGAGAAATTCATATTTGGCTTGAAAATCTGTCTGTTCTCCTCAGTTTTGGCAGGACCTTTAAGCCTTTCAAGCTTTGCTCTAACAACATAACAAAGTCTTTCCAGTACAAGTTTTCACATGTGCTGAGGAAATATTTATTCTACTGTGAAGAAACCGTGGAGCTGTGCTGATGGCTTAAGCTCCTGAAGGCATCCATACAGTGGGAAAATCAGGCCCTGAGTTATCTCTGACAGTAAATCCTGCGGATTCTCACAGCTTATATCAGAGATTCTGTAGACCTTCTTATATCCCCTGTTGCTCACTGCTTATAGTTCTTTAAGGAACAGGAACACCAATGGCTGGCTCATACACAGTGACTTTGATGCTGGACTAAGCTCTTGCTCAACACTGAAGGGAGCCAGTTGCTCCAGGATGCTCTCTCAATTAAATGTTTGATTTGCTCTCGGGAGGAGGAGGAGGAAGAGGGGGATTTTTCCTTGCTGCTTCTTTCACACTCAGCTTTAAACAGCTTCCTGGGAACACCAGCCCTCTATATGCTTCCTCCCAGGTGATCTGACTGTTTGGGACAAAAACTGCAAGCCTACAGAGCTTGGAGCATGAAGTATTTAGGAATAATGAGACCTCTTTCTGTATTTCCTTACTCGAGGTCACTTCATGACATCAGGGGAATTCTCCTTTAAAACCTGACATCCCAACATTCCTTAGCCACTGCTGGCTTGACTAAGTAGCTACCACGGGTACACGTGAAAGCCAGTTTGTTTCGGGAGGTTGAATTCCTAAATATTCGAATCACACCCCCAAGTGCTTACACAAAGCATTAGTTATGCTTAGTTCACTAACAAGATTTACGTGTGCACTGTGCTAAAGGCAGGGAGAGCAAACTCTGCCACCAGTGCTGCTCTCTGACAGCGGCGATGCGCGCTCGGGGTCAGGTACCGAGGATTTGTCACAAAGCCTTGACAAGTTTAACAATACATCAGGTAGATTTACTCTCACTCTGAGATTAATGTTCCTCATTCTCTTATGTTCTAGAAATGCTCCTCTGGCGAGGTCTGGAGGCTGGGAGCTGCCTTAGAGGTGTAATGGGACTCACTCGTGGCCATCATCAAATTGAAAATTGTTCCTTTGAATATTGTCTGCAGCCTTTAAGATTCAGGCTGCAAGACTCTAATGCCGCCAAGGTGTTTTTCTTGGTAGAGAAAAATCTCCCTCTTGATATTCAGCAGTTTCTTTATGGGGTTGTTTGGTCTCTAGACATGAGAGAATCCTGGCAATTTTGATCATTTGAAGAGAATGAGTAATGCGTGGTGCTTAGTACAGTGTGTCGCTCTTCACATCACTGATTATGCTTTATTTTCTATTACGTTGAATGGAGTGATTCTATTATGGACTATCATTTTCTCTTTTTACTGCGGTTTATTTCAAGGATTCCTGCTGGAGCCCTATCTACAGAACGTTTCTAGATTACAATTGACTATCTAAGACTGTTTCAGGAATACTTAATGGGCCAGCTCAAATTAGCCAATCTGAAGAAGTGAATTTTGGCCTTGAGAGCTCTATGAACATGTGCCATTCTGCAAGCAAAGGGAAAAGGCTGTCTGCTGGCAGAGTTTCAGTAGGTGTCAGTGTGGATTTTAAGCTGGATTCTCAGCCTGACTATTTAAGTTCCTTTGTGAATTTACCAGGGTCCTGTACTCAGTTATCAGCCCTTGGTTCAATTTAACCTCCTCTTTCCACACCTCTTTCTTGATCAAAGATTGCTTGTGATAGGTGATCACTAACTTAGATAACAGAGCCAGGACTCAGAGGGTGAGAGGTCATAAGTCTCCACAAAAACATTGAACACTTATGACCAAATATCCTGCTGGTGTAGCTGGGGGCTGTAAGAGACACACATCTGGGTGAGGCACAGGCTTCACATCCATCCTGGTGCGACCTTCAAAGTCCTTATCTGGCAGGAATTGCTAAGCCTGCATGGCAAGATCAAAAGAGCTCATCTCATTCATCCCCTCAACATTTGGGCCTGACTCTGGCTGCTGTCAGGAGCACATCAAAGGTAAACATGAGAACAAATAAGCAAATTATGGCCAAGAATAAGAGTGGGCTGCAAACAAGAGGCCATCTAATCCTCCAGGAATGATATTCTGTAACAGCCTTCAGAGAGAACACCGGGATGGGTTAGAGCAAACACTGAGCAAAGCAGAAGGCAGCAAGTGGTCAGTTTATGGCAGATTATTCTAGATGTTGGGCAGTGTTTCAGCACATTTTCCCTCTGATCATTATTAAAATATTGAGGAATAATTTTGTTTTTCCTCCACATAGTTTTATTTTTTCATCTGAGACATGATTGTTTGTGTGTTTGTAAGTCACAGCTGAAAGTGCACTAAGCATTCAGGGTCTGGGAGAGAAAGATGTCAAAGCCTTTCTCAGCTATTTTTTAGGTGGTCTTGAGTGGCATTTCTCAAGTACAGGGCACCAGAAAACCAATATCCCTTCCGGAGCAATGCAGAGGTGCTCAAGAAAATAGGACAGCAAGTTCAGAAAGTGAAGTGCTTCCTGGCCAAGGCTCTTAATATTAAGTTTCTGAGCCCTGCAGAAGAGTGTGGGTGGGGCTGGAGGACCAGCAAGGTCCACCTGACAGCTGCCCACCATGAGAGTGAATCCAACCCACAGCCTGGGGATGTGCTTCCCTCTCCTCTCTGCTGCCCAGAGCTGTTGTGCCTTTAACTGGTGCCTTTTGGTCCAGAGACAGCAGATTTCAGGGTTGGTTTTAGCACTGGATCCCCTCTTTGGGGAAGAGCACAACTAGCTATTTCAGTAATGGTGTGAAGCAAAGCTTATTTGTTTGTTTGCTTGTTTAAATGAAGAAGGAGTTAAGTGTATGCTTAAGTGATTTCCTGGTGGAGGATCCAAGTTACAACTTTGTGATGGTAATTAAGATGCCATTAGCAACAGAAAATTAAAAAGAGAAAGGCTAGGCCATATTTTACAGCAGCCCAGAGAAGAATGTGAGTACCCCTCTTACTATTAAAATATTCCAATGCTTTCCCTGGTCGTGCTTTCTTTGGGAAACAGCACTTCACAGCGAGGCCTAAATGTGTGTACCTGTAAAATCTCTGGTGTGTTTGATGTTGGCACTTCTCTGAAGATGTGTTCTTCCAACACAAGCCTGAGCCAGTAACAGACAGCTCAGAGGAAAGGCTGGGCTCCAGGAACAAACAGAGCTTTTGTCTCCTCTCTTTGAGGGCTTTGGATGGCAAAAAGAAGTGTAACCTGGCTGTTCAGTGTGTTTCTGTGCCATGTTCAAAAGTCTGATGTGGAGAAGACCAGGAGCTGTAATCGGTATTGAGTTAATTCCTGCCTTCATCCTCGCTGCCTTGCAAACTTCAAAGCAGCAAAGCTCCTCTCTTTGCACCTACGAGCATCATTTCCAGAGCTGAGCAGGGCAATTTTCACATGCAAATTCAAGAGGCGAGCCAGCCTTATCTGAGAAGGTGGACATGCTGCTTAATGGGACAACAGCACCTCCTTGTCTTCCCTGAAGGGGAGCAAGGCAAGAGAAATAAGATTTCCTTTTGCTGTTGTTTTAGGGGAAAATGCCACCTTGTGCTTTGTTTTTATGCTTTGAATTGTGTTGAATGCTGGAAAAATAGAATGCAGTTTGCCATCTAGAGCTTTATATTACATTTTTCATAAGCTATTGGAAGCATAAAGCAGGAATCAAAGACTTGGCAAAGATACAGGTCAGCTTTACAACTCCCCTCATACTCAGGCATTCAAAATACACAGGTTTGTGGACATTACTCTTAACATTATTGATGTAGTGGGAAAACAGGGAGCAAATTTATGGTATGTACAATCCTCACTGTTGGTTTTTGTCATATTCTCTTTGGGACAGTAATTTCTGTCATTTGTTATTTCAAAAGCTGCCTCCTTGGTCTTGAATTTTGGTGGGGTTTCTTTCATTGACTCTAACAGCAGAATTATTGGGAAGTTATTCAAACCAGAGAGAAGGCAGTGTCAGGGGACCAGGCAGGACAATAACTGATGTGATGATTTAGGCAGGTCACTTTGCCACTGCTGCCAAGACATCTAAGAAATTGACCTCAGGGTTTTTGTTGCTCAGCTTCTGAAAACACCTGTAGCTTGTGGTCGTTTGTTTTTTTGTTTTTTTGTTTTTTTTTTTTGCAGTTCCACAAAGCCTGCTGTGGTTTTTCAGTGCAGAAATATGACTCTCATGCTTCCTTTTCTTGATTCTGTCTCTAGCTGAGCTGTCTGTTGGTGGCACATTGAACAGGTTAGGTGTGGCCTCAGGGGTCCATTGACTCTGCAGCATAAGCCTGGGTGCAGGATGCTGTGTATAAACAGCTAAAGCTCACAAGCACTTGGCCAGTTTCATTTTCAGTGCAGAGATTCTCTGCATCAGTTTCCTGTGTGGGGTGTCAGGTGTGTGTGCACTCAGGAGAACACCCCAGTGCAGGATGTGTTTGGGCGAGGGCAGCACTTTTCACTGAATTGACCATTTCTGAGGCTCACTGTCCTCAAACAGGATGCAGGGAGTGTGGTGGTGTTCCCTGATCCAGGCACACAGGCCAGCGTGGGTTGGCTGCCACCTCCCTGCACCCCCCCCACCTCTCACCCAGCTGCCTGTGAGAGACACCACTGACGACCTCTGCAGCAACTGAGGACTTAATTGTTAATTGCTATGAACTCTGTCTGATTAAAATCAGCCTTTATTAAATTAAATAAGCTCCATCTGTCAATAGAGTGTGTGCCCTTCCACTGGAGACAGAGAAAGCAATTCAAAGGAGCATCTTTCAGATGATATTTCTGTTTCAGTTAAGGTGCAGAATAGAGAAGTGCCTCAGTCCTTAAAGTCTAAGCCAGGTCTCCTGTCTCTAATGAATCAAACCCAGCTCCACCAGCTGTGTGAAATGGGAATAAAAATCCATTCAGTGGAGTGAACCTCAATAGTTTGGGCCTCAGTCTTCAGTGCTGATAATAAATGAGAGCCAGGAACGGACCTGGAGTCCTACTATGGGTGAAACAGACTTGCAGTTTCATTCTAATTCTTCTTTTTAAGATTTAAGGTGGGATGACATTTTTCCTGGTGTTTTCAGGTTTTCTTGTGGGAATCTTAGTGTGAAGACAGACGTAATCTGGCTGGATGCTTTACTCCCATGGTTTTGTTCAGCTTTTTCATGCCCCTCAGATCCCAAAGTCAATGAAGTACAGAGGACTTGACATTTGTTTTTGCACGTATGCACCTCCCTTCCCACTTGATGAAGCTTTTGACTCACCCTTGGATATGCAACAAAAAGGATGCAGAACTGAGGTGTAAGTATGGAGAAACCTTGGTAAAATAAAACCTAAGAAAGGAAGCTTAGTAGAATTACAACAGAGCTGATAAGATAATGATGCCTGTGCTCCAAATCTCCTTTCCCTTCCTCAAACAGCCTCTTGGGGTATTTGGACTCTGGGTCTGAAAGGGTTGTTTGTCATCGTTTGTAAATCAGCCCAGATGACTTGCTGATATGAGTGACCCCTGGGCAGCTTTCTGATAGACCTGATATGCTTAAAACCTTTGGACAGTAAAAAGAGAGCTCTGGAGAGGAAGAAGCATCTCTGGGTAGTGATCCTGTCACCTACATTCAGTCACCTGCCTTTCTGTGGCAGTGGGAAAGCAACGTGGAAACTTGGTAATGCAATATCCACAAAAGTGCTATGTGGTACCTGGGGCAGTCCATGGTCATGAGGGACACTGTGGCCTTTGGTGGACCTCTGTGGAGGAAGAAGACAAAAATCCCAACCATGCCCAAATACCTCTTTTAATTGTTTGTCTTGGTTGTCAGACCTATATTCCAGCTTAGTGGATTCAGAGCTTCCATGATGTGTGTAGAATATCATGCCTAAGATGTCCATCTCTATTTTAAATTTTTCTCAGCCTCACTGAAGTTTTGCTGTTTGAGATAATTCAGCAATTTCCCAGGGCTCTGAGGGAAGGTTTGGGTGTAGGCAGTGTGATTGCCCAGAGAAGCTGTGGCTGCCCCACCCCTGGAAGTGTCCAAGTCCAGGCTGGATGGGGCTTGGAGCAACCTGGGCTAGTGGAAGGAGTCACTGCCCGTGACAGGGGGTAGAATAAGATGGTCTGTAAGGTCCCTTCCAACCCAAACCAATCTATGATTCTATAAGAAACCAAAAGCAGTGAGGTTTGGGGAGAAAATGGGGAACCAATCCTAGTTTTCTTTGAGCCAGGCTTGACCAGCAGTTGGATAGATGGGAAAACTGTATTTCCGAAGAGTTTGGGAAAGGTAATTTATCCCAAGGAGGCTTTTGGATGTTTGCTTGCAATTGCAGTTGTTTTAGCAAAGTGAACAGAATTTGCTCTTTGGATTTTCATTTCCATGCCCAGAGTTTAGAGTTGCAGGTACCACTTGTTAACACTGTGCAAACAAAATATAATTGACTCCCGCAGGAATCCCTCTGAAAGGCAGCACCTTGGGATTAAAGTTGCAGAGCCATCTATCTAAAATGATGTGGCAGATTTAATTAACGTGTCTAAAAATACACAGGCTGCAATCAAGCTTTTGCTTCTGCCCGTGTCTGTTCCCTGAAGGGGAATGCACATAATTTTCAAAATCTTGGGTTCTGTCAGCCACCTGTGAGTTGAATTTATTGATGCATGAGATTATCATAAAATTAATTTGGACACTGCTGAATTATGAGGTTGAAAACAGGTTGAGAAGTAGCTGCTCACCCAGTTTAAGCAATATGCTGTCAATAATATTCTTTCAAGCCCATATGTAGAGCATTACCAGACAGCTCCAGTTACACGCTGTAAATGCGTGGAGATTGGATGCATACAGCCCCTTGTGGCAGGGAAAGAGCTCCGTAGTGTGGTTCTGGGAATCATTTGGAATGACTCGAATCTGAGTGGCAGATAACTACAGACATCAAATGCATTTCACTTCTTGCCACTCAGGAGACAGATTTTTGCTACAGAGTCAGAGAGTGGCACAGCACCAAAGCTGAGGCAAACTCAGTCAGATCGTGTCTGTCTGTCTGACTGCCCATCACTTGGGGTTTCAGGCTTTGTAGCCACTTTTTAATTAAAAGAACTTGTTTTTTTTTGAAGCTGTAGTGGGCAGTGATGAAATGCAGTCTGCTAAGAGTGCAGTGAAGATGTTAAGGGAAAGAACAAACAACATTTGTTACAGTGCTAACGTGGTCTGCTTAGGAGTTGTTCCCTTCTCGTGCTGTCAGTTTTGGCATGGCTCTTTGTCAGTCCTTCACAGAGGTCCCTGTAGCTTTTAGGGTGCAATAGAGGGCCTGGAGTTAGATGCCCATGGTCTGGCTGAATTAATGGCTTTGCTCATAAGCCCAGATGGGTGATTTCAGGTGAGAATTCTCTCTGGTAGAGCTCAAGTGAGTTCAGTGATGCTCTGTCTAACCTAACCAGCAGTAAAACTCCTGGGAACTGAAATAATACTCTTCATCCAGAAACTGTTGAAACATGTGCGTGGAAATGGAGTGGGGGAAAAGAGTGCAACAAGTGGGCACTGACATCCTTGGTCAAATTTTAAAGATCCTCGGAGGTGCTGCACACACAGTTCCATGGGACAGGAGGCAGTGCTGCTGAGAAGGAGCTTTCAGGAATTCAGGGTGTGGAGCTTCTATACTCCGGTTCTTGGCAGAGCCAAGGAGGTATTTCCTGACATGTTTAATTCATATTTCAAGGTTATGTTACAGTCTAGAGATTGAAAAAAATCATTTTAGAGTAGCTGAAAATTGGGGATCTGCTGGAGCCCTGTGGCTGTGACTCTTGGAAGCAGGGCTGTAGTGCACAGACCTTACATTTCAGCCTGGTTGTGATGGCTGCCTCACTGCCTGCTGATTATCTGCCCTCGTTAGCACAGCAGTGTCACAGGCTGTCAGTGTCCTGTAGCTCAAATGGCCTCCCCAGCCATTTTTATAACTACACTTCTGACAACAGATGTGGGTGCCAAGGTGACTGTTCAGCTTTAAAGCCCAGTAAGATAAGATGCTTGAGAAAGCTTTAAATAAAAGCTAGCCTGTGGCAATCCCTTGACAAATCATCCGTTTGTGAACTTTTACTTCCTTAATCTCCTCATCAGACAGGCTAAAGAAAGTCCAAAGGTAAAAGAGAACTATTCTAATTTAGACCATCAACCTCATCCCCATTAACTGCTGGGGCTGTTTGCAAAGGCCTTCTGCATGTGGGATAGCATGTGTCAGAGGGCTGGAACTCCTTCAAAATGGAGTTAAAATCAAAATTAAAAACTTTAAAATATTTCCTTCTGATAAAGGGGGGGGATCAGAGAACTGCTGTGTGATGAAAATGCAAATTCATGTCTCTGCCACTGGATTCTTTGCTGTCAGCGGAGGCCTGTGCTGAATTTTACAAGTACATTTATGCCTCTGTCATTGCCAGCAATTGTTTTGTTCTGTGTTTGGGATCTCAGTGGGATTTCCCAGGTATTTTAGGGTGCTTGCAATTATGTGAACTAATCTAATGAAGTCTGGTGAGGAGCTGCCATCCCCATTACCAGATCAGGGCTGTGCAGTCGGTGTTGTGAGGCTTAATGACTTTGCACAATGTTAAATTGTGCATCCTCTTGGAGAGAGGGTTCTGGCTCTTTTTCAAGATCTATAAATACTCTGGAAGTTGGCCTGGTTTCTTGTGGAGGACTGTGGGCACGGTGCAGGCTGGGTGTGTGCACACGTGTGCTCTGCAGGGAGCTCCTCCCTGGCACAGAGCCTGCACTCAGCCAGGCAGTGCAAACCACCACAGAGAGAAACATCTCCAGGCAGGATGGTTTTATTTACTTTTTCACCTTTCAGATTGCCGTGCAAAAATGTCAGGAGGCCATTACATAGCTCATCTGTCCCCCAGCGGGTGTCCTTCCCTCAGGTGGGGAGGAAAATATTCAGACCTGGGTTGGATGTAAGCAAGCTGTGTCTTTCAGAGAAGGACTGGGGATGTAAAGATGAGGAAAACAGCCAGGATTGTGACTAACAGGGTGAGCTGTGAGATATAACAGCCCTTGTGTCACTGAATCTGCTCAGGGGCATGCACAAAGGACACATGGAAGGGGACTGTGGCTCTCTGCAGGGTGATGTGATAAGACAGAAACAGCCCTTGTATGCGGGATTTACCTACTGAAGTTCTGAGGGAAAGAAAATATTACTGCAGCTTCCAGGAAATGCACTTTATTAATTTATTTTGCTGCTTTTTCCCCACAAGCAAGGGACTGAGAGCAAGCACACAGCTGATGGCTGAGTACCATCGGCCGGGCAGCCATCCATGGCTGTGGGTCTGTCTGCAGCAGCAGGAGGCACTGGGAAGCACACCAGGGCGACCACCAGCTTCCATAAATAAGTTCTCAAAATTGGTTATATAGCAGACTCTGAATAAGTCTTTTGGACTCCAAAGTAAATGCTGCTTCTGGAACTTCTCAGTGGATTTTTATTAGAGCTGGCTGAGGCAGGAGGAAACAGCCCCTCTGACGTCAGAGGTTTTATATCAGGCTGTTTCCATTTTTATACTGTGCTCCTCTGGGCATTTAAGGCATTTCCGCTACAAAGCAGATCTGCCTGGAACTGCTTCATTCCTTTTTGCTCTGATTTACAGCAGATAAAAGTTCCTGCCTGTTGCAAATTACTAGAACGCATTTCAGTCTAATTTCATGTATCATTGGGGGTTTATGTCAGTGGATATTTAGCTCTTTGGAGCATGAACCTTGGGCAGAGCAGGTTTCCCATAAATAAGGGAGCAGAGATGCTGAGCCTGGTCTGTTGCTGGGGATGCACGACCACGCTCCCTGTCCCCGTGTATCGTAAAACGCATGGTGCTGCATCTGCTGGCTCCCAGCCAGGGGGTTGAGACTGTTTAGCTGTGGCCAGACTTGTTGCATGTGTTCTCCATTCATCACAAGCCATGCCTGAGCTTGGCAAGGGCTGCCTTGGCCACGGGCAGCAGCTCTGCCAGGTGAGCCATTAGCGGCTGGGCTCGGCTGGAGTTTCCTTCCCGCAGGCCTGGAGCGCGGTTCAGCCGTGCCGAGCGGCGAAGGCGCAGCAGTGGGGATGGTCTGACACGCAAATCAGAAGTGTCACCTCATTTAGCCAACGACTCTTGGCTGAGAAAGAGCCTGGACTTGTGCTCGGACCTGCAGGAGACCAGATGGCTAATGTGGTCATCAGCCATTGTGTTGTAATCTCACATTCAAACTTGGCTTTCCACGGGAGCAGGAGTGAAATGTAGAGTGTTAAATACAAAGCAAAGCAGAACCACTCCAGTATCACCTGCAGTGATGGGAATTCAGGGCTGCTTTTAAGCAGCAGGGTTCTTAACTCCAGGCGTTTTCTATTTGGTTTTATTTCCCAAACCCTGCATTATCTTGTGTTGTGGTTTAATCCAGGACATCTTGTTAGGAGAAGCATTATTTCCCTTTGGCAATTTCTCTTCTCTTCCTCAACTCTCCCACATTTTTTAAGCTTGCAGTGGGGAGATTAAAATTTATACTTGTTGGAGCTCTGTCTGCCTTTATTTCCCCCCCTTTCCTAATTCTTTAACTCATCATGTTCAAATAGCACTAATTAAATCTGTTCTCGCTTAAAATGCAGTCCTGCCTTCAGCAGGCAAAATTACACCTGGACTTCTCTGAACTGGTCTGACCTTGGCAGTATTTCAGCAGAAATCGGTGGCACTGCTGAGTGGCTGGTATAGAGTTGGTGTCCATAGCTCAGTCAGGCCTCTGATTATTTAGTGCTCCTGTCTGTCAGGGTTTGTTGGCTCACAGGGGAGGTTATGTGAGCACAACTACATCTCTGGTCTGGCTCAGCTCAGGCTCAATAGCAGCTCAGTCAGCCAGGACAGGGAGTTGCTGGGAACCATTCGGATCCTCTGTGCTGCTCTGCTGGTTTGGAAAAGGCGTATTAGCCCAGGAGTAGTGTCCAGCCCACATGAGAAAGTCCATGGAAGTGACTGAGGGAGGACATGGTCACAGCTGGCAGCCAGGCTCCCTGTACCACTGCTTTTTGGTGTCAGGCTTGTTCCAACCTTTCAGTACCCACATCATGAGAAACTGCAGGTAGGTTCCTGTGCAAGCCTTTGGCTGGTGTGTACAGGACAGTGGGGTCACTTCTTGGATCAGTCTTTTGAGTGGATGTCTGCTTGGGAGGAGGTGCTTTCCCCGCCACCTGAATTCAACATGTGATTCCAGCTGGCTGGGGCACTTTTTCTCATGATCTCTTCTGGACTCCTGAGTTTCTGTGCACAGCTGTCTTTCAGAATTGGCTGGATTTAATGATATGGGATTTATTTTTTCCTCCTGCCAGAGGTTTTGGTACCAATCATTGCATTTCTTTCCAAAGAAGGGCCAGAGACTCTGCAAACTCCCCATGAGACTTTGCTGTTGCAATCGCCCCATGATGGAGCAGCAATCTCAAGTGCTGAGATAGATATGCAGGTAGTAAATAGCTTTGAGAATCCCCTGGAATAAAAGATATGTATCCTATAAATGTAATAGAACTAATTATTTTTATTGCTAGGACTTTGCTATTCTATTTCTCTAGGGATAGGAGACTTGCTTAGACCCAAGAAAAACTGCTACTGCCTCTGTGTCTGCCTCAGATTCCTGCTGCACAGATAAATACCATGGGAAAGCACTTGTAATACAAACACTTGTTTATAGGCAGACATTTAATTATCATATTACAGAATTCTGGAGACCAGCTGCCACATGAGATTTCTGGCTGGGACACTGAACATAAAATTAAAACAGTGTCACATGCCCATGTAGCTGAAAACCTCGGCGTAGTATTTGCACATTCCCGTTCTCTGTAAAGAGCTCCCTGGATGATATTTCTGTGCAGATTATTCACGAGGAGTTGGAGCGCTGTAAGCTTGATGACGTCTTTGTGACTGGATCAGAGAACAAATATTGTGATCTTTTCAGCATCGGCTCCCCACGAGTGATTAAATTCCTTCTCCAAGGAATCTAGGTCATTTGCTAGGGTCGGGGCACTGGGCATCTACAGAAAGGAAAGCCAAAGTGGATTGTTTTTGTGCTTTTGAATCCAAAGTTTTATTGATAGTCCTGAATCCTTTGGGAAAATGCATAATAGTCCCAGTGCAATATGGAAAATAGTGCTACATGTAAATACCTCTGTGTAAAGGAAAGCGTGGAAGCTCCTTCTAATCCTCATACGGTTTGCAAGATTGAATCATTTTCTCAGGCAAGTAAGGATTGTATTTGTGAGTAAGAGTGTTCAGGGCTGTGTTTTCTCTCCTCATCCCTCTCTGCTTTTTCCTGCACCCACCACGACTGCCTGCTGAGTCACATTCCTGTCTCCAATGCTCCGTGTGCTCCAAGTACTTGTTCCCTTCCTTTCTTTTCCTGCCAGTTCAGTTTAGTCCCAGTGTCCAGGTCGAGATGTGCTTCCAGCAAGGGCTCACTAATTGTGGGGAAACTCACCAAGAGTGTCTCGGGAACTTCCAAATGTGCTAGATTTCTGAAGCAGTCAGTCACTCTCTGTCCTCTTTTGGTGTTCACCTGTGACTGTGGCTACAGGAGCCAGATGCTTGGGTTTCTAAAATAGTGGCACTGGGAAACACAGTGATGGCAGCAAAGAAATTCCTTCCTTACAGGTAGAACCAGAAGGAGAAATCTGCTGGTTTCCTGGTCTGTTTCAGTATGAGTTGTCAGGAAATCAGCCTACGACAACTTCCTACTCCAATAACAGGAGATGAACTGGCAGAAATGTTTCACTAACATATTTTTGGAACACAAAATGCCATTTATCCTGTAGCGAAAGTGTCTTAAATGCCATCTGAAAATTTCTAAGTGACACTGCCTTGCCACCGTGCCGTGCTATAGGATGGGTAAGAGTCAATAGCTCCAGGTCAGCACATCTGCATCCTTCAGGATCTGCCATCCTTTTTTAACTCCTTACCTCTGTCCCGTCGCTGGGTCTGGTCTTTGCCTATGAAGCCATAAACAAACTGTGATGCTGTTCTATTCCACATGATAAACTCATAGCTGTGGGACTCCCAGGAGCAGATATGGAGGTTTTTAACTCGGCAGGTTTCTGGGTCCGTGGCTCATGAGCCAGTGCTCCTGAGTGAAACCTGGAGCTATCTGGGCTTGTGCACTGCTGCTCAAAACTCATGCAAGGCATAAAATGTGCTGTAACCTTCCAGCACTGGCTCAGGGCTTCTCAGCAGTGTTGGCAAAATGTGGTCACAGTCACGCAGCCTGGATGAGAGCCCCAGAGAGCTGCTCTGCTGAGAAGCTTCTGCTTCTGCTAAGCAGTGTTTCCTCTCTGAAAACAAGTCCTATTTTAATGTGCCTCTGTCTTGTCTGGTAGCAGGAAGAGGAAGATTGCTTCTGTCTTTGTAGATATCTTGTGGTAGTAGAGCTGGTCTCTTTTTTAAATTCAGCATGTGTAAAGCAGCTCATTACCAGCATCAGTGGCCATCCTGGGCAGTGGTCCTCATGTCCACTGAGGGCTGGATCAGTATTTAGGCTGCAAATGAGGCTTTACCAAGCTGCTTGCCTGGTACTGCAATGCCTGAGCTCATCAGAGACCTGAGCACATCCAAGTGCAAATACTGAAAGTGGAAAAAAGAATAGGGGAAGGAGGATCCCAAAGCACAGGGGAGGGGTCTTGTCATTTGTTTGTTGTAGTTTTTCTAATATCCTCCCCCCTTTATCCTGAGGTCATGAAATGTTTTTGTTCCAGCAGTGTCATAGCATGAAGAAACACAAAACCACAGAGTCCTGTTGCAATATAATCTGTTGGTGGAAACCATGTGAATGTTTTGAAAGACCGTAGGTTTCTTCACAGATCCTACTGATTAGTGCATCTGAACTGTAACTCAGAGCTCTGGGCATCTGCCCTGCATTGCCACACTGGATATGACGAAAAATGACCCATCATCCACTAGAACACAATTCATTCTATGACACACTGGGCAAGTGTCTTGGGATTTTGGGGAAAATACTTTAGAGATGGGGGAGAGAGAAGGAAGATATAAAGGTAGAAAATACCCAGTGTACCAGCCACAGGGCTGGTGACAGGCTTGCAGCTTGGAAAAATAGTCCAGGGACAGTTTTCACGGCTTCTGTTTGGTGACCTTAGAGTTGCAATAACCCTGACACACACCTTGGCACAGCAGAAAACTCAGCATTGGAAGCAGAAACCTCATTTCCAATGTGCTGCCCAGGGAAGGCTGAAGGCTCTCTGAGTGTCTTACACAGATGGGGTGAAGAGAAGGGACAAGGGATGTGGCTTCACAGACTGTATCAGGAGGATGACGTGCAGTCTGTGGAGGAGTGTTGCCGTTGCCATTCCTGCTGGAAGCAGGAGCTCCAGAAAGAGCTGAGTGTCCCTGGGGCAGCTGGTGGGATTGGACCTGCAGGTTTCCCAGGGACAGTCCCTCCTGTGTCTTTGATCTGCTTCATTTGAGAAGAGAAAGAGCCAGTGTTGGTGTTTCTGGAATGCTGTCTGAGCTCAGGTGGCTGTATCTCGGTGGGCTTGGAAAGAAGGAGATTCACACTGTGCTGCTGTGGATGTCTTACGTGTCCTAGCTCTTTATAGACGTGAAAACTTTGGGTTTCCCAAAGTCAGGCTTTTACTTGCAATGACTGAGATATTTGTCTTACTGGGGCTGGCCAAGATACCACTCAGAAAATCTTATCTGGGAAGTGACATCATAGATGGGCCTTGTGAGAAGGAAATGCTTCTTTTCCAAGAATCATCCCTGGTTCCCGTTTTGCTTTGTCACTGCTGTGGGCACTGTATGAGCTTGTGTGAAATCCCTGAAGTCCCCAGGCTTGCAGGAACCACATGGCCGTGAGGGCTGGTGGCCACTGGAGGTACTGGCCACGTGGCCGAGAGCACGGCCAGGACCAGCCACACACAGGCTGTGTGAATGAATGGGCATCCTCGCATGAGAGGCTGACGTAAACACTTGTGGCTTTCTACATCTCTGAGTCTGACTGTGGGGTTTGGTGCAATTCTTCTTCCATTTTTTAAGGAGTTGTGTTTTTTTTTTCCCCCCCCGAAGTCTTGAGTTGCTGCAGCCTCACAAATGAGATCATTAAGGAGAACTATTTGAGACCAGTACCAAGTGGCATAGGACTGGGGCTTCAAATTCTTCTTCCAGGAGAATTTCATAAAATTGCTCAAAATCAGGGGCTCATTTTCAATTTAACACTTTATTTAACACAGAAGTTATGTTTTTTCTTTTTTAATTGAATAATTAAAACTGCTAAGGAGAATTTAAGACATAATTAAGGATTTCTTTAGGATTATATTTGATAAATCTTATACTATTCAGAAGTGTTCTACAAAAGATTATACTGTTAAATTGTATCTAAATTCTAAACAACTTTTGCACCAAGCAGTATTACTTCAACTTTTCACATGTTTTCAAAAAGTCTCATCTCAGTATTTTCAGCCAGTCAGAAAAGGCTTCGCATTGAACCCTGTCAAATCCGGGAGTCTTGCAGTTCCTTCCACTGCTCTGTCAGGTCCTTATGATTTCAGCTGACTGCATTTAATGCTGATAATATTCAGTGTTAATGACTTGGGAAGCGTTTCTTGTTTTCCAAAGGTGTGTTTGGCACATGGGGGGATTAATCCTGCTGGGGTCACTCTCTAAACTCTGTGAGACCAAAACGGACCTCCTGGACTGCTTTGCTTTGTGCAGAGCTGTGAAATTTCAGCCTGCGAAATATTTGTGTCTTCTCAGCTGGCCTGTGTGACTCTGACGGCATTAACATGGCAGTTAAAGGATATTTAAACTACCCGAGGGTTCAGGTGGCTGCAGAAGTGAAACCCCCATGGGCTCGCTCCTCTTTGCGCTCCCCCACGATGGCAGCACACAGCCCATCGCGATGGAAACGCAAACAAGGGCTGTCAGGACATTTCTGCTCAAAGGTCACTGGTAAATGACAGACACTTAAATGTTGTTTTGTCTCTGTTCCACAAGCTGGAAAATAATAGGATTGGATTTTGATCAAGTGCTCTGTTTTATTCCCTCCAGTCATCAGCTTTGTGGTGTCCTGGACACTAAGATGAAGAGTAGCTGATGGTAAAGGGAGGAGAGCTTTGACAGTTCATTTGTTTTTTGTGTTATTTTGGAGTTCAGCTGTTTATATACAGTGAGCACTGCTGTCTTTGGGACTTGGCATGTTTTTTTCTGATGCTTTCCAACCTGAGGCTGCTGCCCCCAGGCTGGCTGGTTGCTGAGCCGCCCCTGTGACACCCCAGCTCCCTGGGTGCCTCAGTGCTGGCAGCTGGGGCAGAACAACACACAGCCAGTGAATATCTGGGTTCTCTGATCATTTGGTACAAGGGCCCAGCAAAGCCCTTCTGCAGGGAGGCAGTGTCTGTTCCAACAGAGAGCCATGGGTGATCATCACCCCTCTGAGATGGGGAGAGGAGTCTCCTGGCCAGCAGGATTGGGAGCAGGGTCATGATAGCCGTGGGTTGAACATGTGGGAATGTGATCTTGACATGCAGAGTTGCAAGGTCTTTACCATTATGTTTCAGACTATTTAAAATTAGTATTTTTTGAACCCTTATGCAGCACAGTGTCCACCCTGGCCAGCTCCAGTAGCTGAAGAAAGCAACGGAGTGCCATGTGTGGGGGTAATTAAAGGCTGCTGCTCTCAGTCCTCATCCATCAATGTACCCTTTGCTCAATGTGCCTCAGCGGATGGAGACTTCACCCTGTGTTTGAGCATTGTTTGGTCATTTCATTTCATTTCTAATAGTCTTTCCACTTCCATTATATCCCCTGAATAATTCCTGTTTGGAGGACAGTGCAGTAAGTGACTTCTCCCTAATCTGATTTCTGATTCTTAGTGGCCTGAATAGACCAGCATTAGTTTGCTATTTCAATCTGATCCATCAGAGTCCTCTGCTGTACAGGGTTGCTCTTTTATATCACGTAGGTGGCAAAACCACAGCTTGATGCAGCTGGTCTCCAATGCAGAGCCAACCAGGTCATGTGTGTGAGGAGCAGAGAGGATTATCAGCCTCTCCCTGTGCCAAACCCAGAGCAAGGGCTGAGCACAGAGGTTTACAAGTACATTTAGCTGCTGGGGAGAAAGGGGGCCTCTGCAGGCTGAGAACAGGGTGTGTGATGCAATACAATGATAACTCTATATATCACATTAATACTTCGTTGTCTGGATGCTGGAAAGGTTCACTGGACCCTTTTGTCACCCCAGTTCTGCAAATAATGGATTGTTTTGGAGTGTAACTGGAAATAGAAATCCCCCTGAAAGTATTGGTTTAATGTGTCTGATGGAAGCTGCAGTTCAGTCAGTCATCAATCATAGCTGAACAAGGTGATCGGTGTCAAGGTGGGGATTGGCAGGGGCTTTGGGATGGAAGGTCATTCCACACTCCTTTATGAAGTGCCAGACTACTCCTTGCTGCCCAAGCCCTTACTGATTGATTCTAGACTGGAAAGAGAAAAAGCAGAAAGGAGGGAGGTACAGTGGTCTTTTCCTGAGTTAAGGGACCTGGGTGTGGTGAAAAGAAGCCGCATCTGCCATTTCACTGGAAAATCCTTTCTGGGAATTGGATGAGGTTGGTAACGCTTTGGGGATATGCCAAACTTGTGGCTTCCCTGGAAAGATGCAGTCAGACATAGTCATGACCACCCACCCACCTTTGCTCCAGAGCACCTGGCTCAGGAAAAACACAACGAGGCAAATCACTGACAGGGTAATGAGGAGAGGGTCAGGGTGGGAAGAGCTTCAGGACCAGTCATTGTTGAATTCTGGAAAAGGACTGTGTAAGTCTCATGGAGTTTGAATGTGTTCCTGATCCTTTTGGGGTTTCCCTTTCTCATGGCACCCTGTCAGACACGTTCATTGCTCAACCCAATGAGATTTCTTTACTTGGCATTGCGAGGCTGCATGTCCAAACCCAATCTGGAATTCCACTATCCTCCCTCACTCTGTCCACTGGCCCCAACCTGCAGGAGAGCACATGATCCTCCTCACATCTCTCAGATTGTGGTTAACAGAGCAGGAAGATGAAGAAAACAGCCCGTTTTATCCACAGTTCAGCACATGACCAGGGTGATGTTTTGT
Organism: Eulacestoma nigropectus; assembly: GCA_013397775.1. Taxonomy (NCBI): domain Eukaryota; kingdom Metazoa; phylum Chordata; class Aves; order Passeriformes; genus Eulacestoma; species Eulacestoma nigropectus. Next base: position 648,271 of record VZTE01003821.1, on the reverse strand, counting down.
TTTTTTGCCAGCAAGTAACAGGGACATGGTTGAGCTGAATTTTCGAGGGCTGCAATTCTCAAAGACCTCTTGCTGCTTTGCAAACTCTCTTGCAAAATCCCAAAGCTTTGGAAACGGCTGGATATGATTGCACAAATCTTGGAGCAGCATGTGCAAAGTCAGTCATTCTGCTGCCTGTGCCACCAGTTTAGATAAACTGAGCAGCAACTGTGCCTGCCTCCCGGGCAGAGGTGTCAGTGGGAAAAGGTGCACACCGGGACAGGGTGGATTTTCCCATGAACTGTTGGATGTCTCTCTCTGTCATGCTCCACCATCTCTGGTGCATGTCTCTGCTGTCACCTTTTGTCATGGTTTAGCCCCACGCAGCTGCTTGCTCATGTTCTTCCCTCTGGGGAGGAGCATCAGAAAGAAAAGTGAAACTTGTGGGTTGATATAAGAACCATTTATTAACTGAAATAAAATGTAATATGTATTAATACTAATTATAATAATAGTAAGGAAAAGGAGAGAGAGAGGAGTAAAACCCAAGAGAAACAAGTGATGCCCAGTGCAGTTGATCACTGTGTGCTGAGCAATGCTCAGCCTGTCCCCAGGCAACCCCCAGCCCACTCCTCTCAGTTTATTTGCTGACCATGACACTCTCTGGTATGGAATATCCCTTTGGCCAGTTCAGGTCAGTTCTCCTGGCCATGCTTCCCTCCTGGTGTTTGTGTACCTGCTAGCTGGCAGGGTGTGGGAAACTGAAAGTCCTTGATTTGGAGTAAGCACATGTAAGTAACAAATAAAACATCAGGGTGTTAAAGACATTATTCTCATGCTAAATCCAAAACACAGCACTGTACCAGCTAATAATAGGAAAATAACTCTATCCCAGCTGAAACCAGGACACCTTTGTGGATGACTGAGCTTAGCATGGGGCTGAAACTACCAATGTGAAAAATATCCCTATGAACTGCATCCTGTTGCTCTGGTGGGAGCCTGACTTAGGTCTGATTGTGCTGAGGGGTCTTTCCAGCAGAGTCAGGAGTAAGTTGGTTTAAGTCACAAGCTTTCTGAATACCTCCTTCACTGAGGTTTTCTCCAGCTTGGCAGCTTCCAGTGTTCCTGAAATATGCCTGATGTAGGCACAGGGTGAAATGATTCACTGACTACACAGAGACTACTGCAGCTCTTGGTCTGTCCCCTGTCACCTCTGGTGTTAGAGAGCAAGGCAGGGATTTAGGAGTCCACTGACTCCTGAATCCCCAGGAAAACTGCTCTGATATGTACAGACTGTAGGACTGATGGATATGCATGATGGGGATTACTGTGGTGCTTATTGAGTGTCTGGAGATTTTGGTATAAAGGCTTTAATTTTTTATTCTTTTAAAGGGATTGAGTGTTTGAAGCTAAAAGCGGAAGTTTCTGCTATCTGAAATAAAGAACTGTGAGGTAGGTAAAAGTGGTAGCAGGTTTGTGTGCTCGGTGAATTCAGCACAAAAAGCAGGATGTAGCAAAGACTGATTGGTCAGTAGTATTTGGAGAGTTTTCCAGGACAGGCTTATTAGAAGTACAGAGTGATTGGTAGCTACAGCTTTGACTCTGCCTGGTGGGAAACGTTTTCACGTGCTGTTTGTGGGAACAGAGGTGGGTGACCCTCTGTCCTTTCCAGATCACATCAAATCCAGCCCCAGTGACACCAGGCCTAGTTCTGGACCCAAGAGACTGAATTCCAGACAGATATAAAAATCTTTGTCCCCTTTTTGTGCCTGTCCCTGACACCAAGAGTTTTGGGGTAGAGCAAAAATGTGCATGAATCTTGTGGTGCTCACTAGGTCTGGAGCCAAGGTCTAAGCAGGAGGCATTCCCCCATCATATCCTGCTTTTCTTCCCCAAAACTCCTGTATCTGTTGCCTCCAGTCAGAGGTAATGAGAAGAGTATCCAGTATCCTACAAAGCAGCATGGTCTTACATCTGTTCTCCATTTCCAAACATTTGCCTCTGTTGTTCTACTTACGGGTGGATCACAAAAATAATTACCTAAATGAACCAGGTGCCAAAACACTGTAAGTGATCGTGTACTCCAACGAATAACAATGATTAGGTCACCCTCCTTGCTTATCTCAGGTTCCCACCCTTAAAATAAGGGCAGCAATATTTTTGCTTTTAAAAGAGCAGGATTAACTTGTTCATGTCTGAAGCATTAATCGCTGTTATTATTATTACTCATATGGATGGAGGGGAAGCACCTAATGAATTCTGGTGATGTTACAATAGGCCGTGGCTGCTATTGGCATGACTAACCTGGGATAAATTTACTGGGCTGCCTGTTTATCCTAAAGCAAACTGCACCACGTACTTGTGGTCCCTCACCAATAGATCACCGTGGCCACAAGGTCCTTATGGTGCTGATGGTTTTGTGCTGCACCTTCATCCGTTCCAAAGGCAGCAGCCTGGCTCAATCAGTGCAGTATCTCAGATGTGCCTCTCCAAATAGGAGCTGCCCAGGATGTATCCTTGCTGCCCAGCAGTGGTAGGGTCTCTCCAGAGCCATTCCTTCCCTTCTGCTTTAAAAGACAGAGAGAAGCAGCTCAGACTTCCAGCTGTGGATTTTGGATGCTTTCCACTGAGCGAGTCCTTTGGCTGTCTGAGAATAGATGCAGAAAAATAAATTCCTTCCAAGTGTGTCCTTGATTGAGACTAAATATTTTTCGCCCTTTTTTCTTCATAGTGTTTCTAATCACATTCCTTAATAATCTGCCAGAAGTGACCTGGGCTGTGTGGGGTGATAGAACGGGACGCCACACGCATGTATTTGGGTAGGTAGGAGTGGGAGTTGTCTCTGCTGTTGGCTCTCGGGCAGGTGTGACACCGTTTACCCCCTTCACAGCCACCACTCGGGGAAGGAGCAGCATTCCAAGTGAGCTGTCCTGCCCAGGAGCTCTGCCCAATCCTCCATGGGGCCGTGCAAGCCACACACCCCTTTCTGGTTAGGGCCACCTCTTCCCGGCTGCCGCTGGCCCAGGGCCCACACCACCACCACAGATGTTTTTGGTGCTCACCTCTCCCTCCTCCCAGTGAATTTTCAGCCAAAGGCCAACTCTGGAAGTTGACTGTGGGGTGTGTTGTGTCACTCCCTGCACAGCTCATGACTCAGCAGTTGTACAAGTTTTGTACCTGTCAAGGACATGCCAGAAACCACAAATGTTCCTAAGCCAGCAAAAGCATCTGAGAGTTTCCACTCAGCTGAAGACAACAATGTCTGCAGTAGATTTTCTTGTAAATTGGTCTCATTTCATTGCCAAGAGATGAGAGCAGGAAAAGGATGCAGAGGGATGAGGGCAGGAAAGCCAGCATCTGGATTTCTAGAGCCTGGAAAGCCCGAGATCATCAAGAGAACAAGTGACATTACTGTGCACTGCAGTCTGTTGAAAGGGAACAAAACCACTCCTGGAAGCAAGGCCATGAAACCATTAAGTATTTTAGGAAAATCTCAGGCTGTGAGATCAATTAAAAGAAAACACTGCTGAGGTGCAAGAAAGCAAAATGCAAACATCTCTGCAGGTGTCAGCCTGAAAGTATCATTATTCAAACGAGCGCTGGCACCGGAGCAGTCCTGTGTTGTGTGAGCCATGTCCTGGTGCCAGACCCTGGGCAGGAGGGCTGCCCTGCTGCCCATGGAATGGTGGGTCACCCAAGAAGGGGCACCTCCTGGCATCCCACAATGCCTCCCACAGCCCTGCCAGCCAGAGAGCCAGGAGCACGTGCCAGCCGCGGCAGGGTTGCTTCCCACTCAGCACAGCAGAGGCTGGGGCACAGCCTTGATGGTTTCATTCCGTTGGCTCACAGGAGCCGAGCTGGCAAGGAGAGCTGCGACAGCAAGAGCGCAGCAAGCCCCGTTCCCCGCCTTCCTCTGCCACCCCCTGCCCTGTGCAGGGATTTTAAGGTCCATGTGGTTTATGTGTGAGGGGGAAGGGAAGGGTTGAACTGTTGAGGTCTGGCAATAGAATAGCCCGTCTTTGCTCAGGGACTGGAGTTGTGATGCAGCCAAGATAAGTGACTGGCGTGCCCTTGTCTGGGAAGAAGGGAGTAGTTAGGCTGCAGTTGAAGGAGTGGGAGGAATCGCTGCCTGCTCAGGCCTGTGGGTGATGGCTTATGCCTGGGAAAAGTGGCACCACTGTAAATGGATGGAGAGCGTGGGTGGGGGAGAGAAAGAGGGGATGGTAAACAACCAAGCCTGGTCCATCCTGGATTTCCATCTTGCATTAAATTAAAACATGCCAAGGCTGATGTTGTTGAACTTCATGTCTGGCCGTTCTCTCTCCTGGTTTTCCCTTCCCAAAGGAAAATTTCCTGGCAGCATGTGTTTAACAGTGAGTGTTGCAGGCAGAGATGGGGATCCCTTTGAACTGTGCGGTGTTATAGGCATGGGAATCCACTCTCAACAGCCTTGAAGTCATTTTCCCAACATCCTTGCATCCCAAGTGTGTGCCAGATCCCCATAAGGGCAGTTTGGCTTGGATCAAACAGGCGGCTTAATGACAAGAGATGCAAGCAATTGCCATGATTGCCGGGTGAAGCCTATCTGAGCAGAAGTGGGAGGCTGAATTCTCACGGAAATTCTCTGCTTTGCACAGGCATGAGGTGGGGGTTGGAGTGAGGCTGAGGGAGGATTCAGCCTGTGATGTGCCAAATGCATCAGGGGGATGACAGAATGGCTCAGCTGAGCATGGGGGCAAAATATCTGGGCATGGCTGAGCTCTGCCAGTGATTGGTGTGGATTGCAGAAAGCTGCATGTGATAAATGGCGTTAAGCATAAATTGAGTGCAAGAGGGAAGGATGGTGCTCTTAGCACTGCTTGGGCTTTCTGACCAACTCACATGATGCACGACCAGCAGATCCCCTCCCTCTGCCTGTGTCCCTGTCTCAGTGTGCTGTGTTTGATAGTCAAGTGTTTCACTGCTTGATTTGGGCTTCTGCCTGGAAAAAATACATCCTTGGCACCTACCCAAGAGCTATTTATAGCAGGAGTTCTTAGAAGACAGTGTGACAACTTCAGAAAACAAGGAATTGCCAAATCATCCTGCGGAGAGCAGCAAATTAACCCCTCTCCGCACACACCCGTGGGAGCCACGCATGTCCAGAGCCCCAAATCCTGGTGAGGATTGGTACCAAGTGACTTCACGAAGGAAACGCTGCTAAGAATCAACAAGGGCAGCTTAAGATTCCTGCACAAAATGCTGTCATGAGCAAGAGCCCATGAGCTTTTTGTCCTTCTGTCAAGTTCCACAGAAACAAGCCCTGAGGACACGATGAATCGGTTCTCCAGTGACATGGCACACACGGTGTCTGGGAAGACGCCTCCACTACAGAAATACTGAACCCTGCTAGTCCTCAAACTGCTCTTGGCTTTGCTGCATGCCTTAAAAAAAGGATGTACTGAAGAAGGCAACACCTCTCTAGTGTGAGCAGTGACAGATACCTGCACAGCTTGTTCCAATCAGGTAGATGCAATTTTTGCATCAAATGTTGTTTCCCCTTTCGTAACTCCCCGACAGCAGATGTTTCTCGCCCTGTGAGGAGCAGGTGGGCAGAGGTCTGCAGGAAAATCCAGGATTTTCTTCCCTCTGCCTGGTTGGCCATTGCAACAGGGTGACCTTGACACTCCCTGGGTGAAGGGAGTTCAGTGTATAATTGAGCATTGAACCCAAATCCATGGAAAACAACAACAATAACAACAAAACCCCAAGGCAGACATTACCTAACTTCAGCGTGGAGCAGAATGTCCTGTCCAGTGTATCATCCTGCCTCCTTCCTCATACTTTTCTGTAAACACCGTTTACGTGTATGTTTATACAATCCATATGTTCCCTGCAGTTCTGGGATCCCTTCACTTGTTCCACCCACTGGACTAGTTGTAACATGCACTAAATTATGGGGGTTTTGCTGCTTGCTTAGTTTATACACCTGCAATTTCCTGATTTATATGTCCAGAGGTTTTAGTCTTTAATTTAATATTATTCATAGATTTTATTGAGTGTTAGTTCACTTTGTAAAGCACCTTAATGGGCAGTGTCTGTTTAATTATATATGGCAAAGCCTGCAGAAACAAAAGAAAATTCACCCAGTTTGTTACAGCTGGTTTACAAAGATTCCCTGAGGTGACTGAGCATCAGTTTTCCTTTTTACTGTACTTCACGCATTTCCCAACTCATGTCAGTTCAGTTCTCATCTAACCTCTCCCTCTGAAGCAGCCTCAGTGTGGCTGCCCCTTCTCCCTGCAGCCCCGAGCCCAAACTGAGCATCTTGTCAGCTGTTTGAGGCAGGAGGAAGGAGACTGACATGGTCCTGTGGGTTGTTTTTTCCTGCTGCTACTGGAAACGTGCAAAATGCTGATCACATCTATTGTGGAGATGACCAAGAAGCATTTTTCTGCAAGTAAACAATGGTTGAATGCCTCTAGATCGGTTAAAGTATCTCCTTTATGCAGCAAAAGCTGCCCCAGGCACTGAGATGGTCTGTGCCCTTGTGGAGGTCCCCATCACAGGCTGGCTGGATGGCGTGTGAGGTGCAGCTCTGGTTTGTATTGCTGGAATATGTTTGAGCATCAGCTCCACTGTCTCCTGGATGCAGCATTAATTAAACAGAATGGCCCTGCTCCAGGCCCCAGTGGACAAGCATCCACATGGCAACTGCGAGCCTTGTCAGCAGCAAGAGATTAAGGAATTAATTGGCAGGGTTAATCTTCATGTCAGGGTTGGAAATGAATTGTTAATTTGTTTGGATGAGTGTAAAGTCCTCTCGCAGCGATGGCAGGTGGGATCACATGAGGGAAAGTCTGTGAAGCTGCCCTTCCTGGGGACCTTTCTATTTAACACCTCTGCAAACAGACATCTCCAGTTCTCTGCCCCCGAAGTGTGAGACTCCCGGCTGGGGTCGGAGGAGCTGGTTGTGTCACTCATGTCCTTGCAGGTGACAGCACAGCTGCTCCAGGCCGTGACATGGGAGAAGGTCTGGCTGCAGCTTGGGAGGGCCCCTTTGAATTCCAGCCTTTCTGATCTTGCTCCCTTGTGCTAAGCAGGTCTGACTGTTGCATGGCAGTACTGGATGAGGCCAACCTGCTCCAGGATCTGAGTGAGGGAGAGATGTGCTTACACCAAAATGCCACTTTTGGGGCACACCGTGCAAAACTTGATCTGTCTGTGTAGACACTAAACCCTCTCAGACACTTCCTTCCTCCTCCAGGACACTGTCGTAGAAGAATCTGTCAGGTCAGTTAATGCTTTTCCCTTTCTGCTCTCATTTTACACTAAGGACAGTAGAATATTTTCTTTCTTAGTATCTTTCTAATTTATTAAGGCTAATGCATTGGTCACATCACGTTAAGACGGGGGAGAAAAGCACTTCAGGCCTTAAATTATTTAAATGAAATTGTAACTTTTGTTACTTGTGCTCTCTTTTGTGCATTGATTAGTCTAATTAGTTCAGCAGTAAGAATCACTTTCTCCTCACGCTGGGGTCTGGTATGTTGTGACCAACACAACCTGATTCTAGACATGACATCAAATGGGACTGACCTATGCAGAGACCTGGGATCTTTCTGAGTGTGCAACAATCCTGTTTAAGACCTTGCAGTCAAAATCCTACCCTTTCGCCCATGCTTCTGTTGTGACCTCTATCAGTGCCCAGTGCCTCATTTATGGGGAGGCTGGTGCTGTTCCAAGGTGCTGTGAAATAATGAGAGTTTCTCATTGCCAAAAATTGGCTGGGTTTAGCCTACTTGCTCCAACTTTCAAGTTGTCTTTCATTTTCTCCTCACCCTATGGGCAGCCAGGTGGCTGAATGTAAGGCAGACTAAGGATTTCCTCTTTTATTTTGAAGGGATGGGTGTTTGGAGATTTATCAGTAGTAAAGTTGAATCTCCTCTGTGTAAGAGAAGATTCTAAGAAGGCCCACAGCACATTGCTGGCATGAGAAGCTACTCCAGTGAAGTCCCACTTGAGTTGCCATCTTCCATTCCACATAAAACCACCCTTTACAGTTTTTTGACTTAAAATTATTATTAGTCACTTGTCCTAAAATGTCAATAATGCAGTGATATTCTAGCAAAGCTTTTCTGTACTGTCATTTCCTATTAATTGCTTAGAAATAATGACAACGTAATTTGGAACAAGACTGTCACCTTGTCTATGCCATATATAAAATTTTAATACTAAAAGTGGACTGGGCTCATCCTAGACCTAATTAGTTCTTTGGAGAATTTACTTTGTGCAGCAGCCTGTACTGTCCGTATTGATGTTAACATATTATATAATCAGCTTTAGAACAGGCAGCAGTCTGAAGGCTGGGTTCTGTGTCCCTGTGCTAAGTCACTACCCTGAGGAGAGCACTGAAAATCAGCAGCATTTGACTAGAAAATAGAGCACAAATGGCTGGGTTTTGTAAGGGGTTGTAGAACAACTGATTATCTTCAAATCACCACTGTTTGCAAACTGTGCTCTCCAAACATGTTTTTATTGCTATATATATAGCGGAGATTTTACAAAATGAGTTAAGATGTTCCCTTTTGCTGTCCAAATCGGGTGGTGAAGTTATGGAACGTGCTATTTTGATATTTTGGAACATGCCCCAAGAGTTGATTAAATGATTCCTCTTGCTCTGTACATACTCTGCGCTTCCATGCAAATAGCAGAAGGGTCAGAGCTGCAAACATGAGCCTGCAGGATCTGCTCTATCTCTGCCTGGTTTTTTATTACCTGTTTAAACACTAAACATATTTTAATAGACAATTACAGCTTGTCAACAGAAGTACTCCCCTATAAAACCAAACAGTGGATGAAGTGGAATTGCTACCATGAACTTCGTGGTAAGATATTTTAAGTATCATTTAGTGAGAGAGCTTTTAAAAAATCTAAGACCAGTATTTGAGGTTTTGCATTTTCCTTTTAATAAATCATGACCACTCTGCAAGTTCTGGTGCTTGAATAGGCTGTCAAGGTACAAGGAAGAAATTCCTCCCTGGCACAGGTTGCCCAGAGAAGCTGTGGCTGCCCCTGGATCCCTGGAAGTGTCCAAGGCCAGGGTGGATGGGGCTTGGAGCAACCTGGAATAGTGAAAGGTGTCCCTGCCCATGGCAGGGGGTGGAATGAGCTGAGCTTTAAGGTCCCTCTCAACCCAAACCCTTCTGTGACTCCATGATCCTGAACAGCATCTTCACCTCGACTTTCCAAGGAGAAATTTGCCATCTTCCCTCAAAAGTGGAAACAGGAAGAAATCAACTGTTGTTTGTTTTTCCTCAAATCCTTGGGAGGCAGGACCCTGATGGAGATTTATCATCTCACTCCTGGCACAGGTGAGCAGGGTAGGTACAGTTTATCACCTCTAGCAGGTTCTCTGCTTAAGTCATTCTGTACTCTGGGTATAAGGTTGTTCTGATATATTTATCTTTAGTTTGTTGCTCTAATCTTGTCTAAAGGAAACAATGAAATATTCTCTAAGATTAATGTATGAGAAGAGAAATCCAATTAGAGCTCACATCCTTCAATCTTTATGGGTAAGAGCCCCTATTACATAATAACTAGAGGTGGGAGTAGGCCCTTTTTGATCAATTTGTTCCAGCTCTTGGTTATGAACAGTTCAGGGAACTAAAACAGTGACAGATGAAGGCGTAATTCCCAGATCAGAGAAAAATTAGAGATCTGCAGGGTGGAATACAGGTATTTCTTGACATAGCACCAAACCAGAGATCAACAGCACAATGTAGATTTGACACTTTTATTAACAAAGAACCCATGGGGCTCATTCATTAGTACAAAATACAATCATGTTCCTGTATGTTAAACAGCTTTTTTTATTTTGTCTCTTTTAAACTGTTTCACAGTTATCAAAACAAAGCCCCTGCATATTGAACTTATTATTGTGCAAACAGTAATTATTTTTAAGGATCAATTTCTGCACTAAGCCAAGTGCCAGAGAGCAGAACTTAATCTTGTTTTCACCCCTCCTTTGAAGGGTCATGTGTGCTTCCTAAGAAACACATAATAGTTGACTTTTTTTTGCAGCAAACAATCTAAGGCCACAGTTTATCTGCAAAGAATAAAAAACAACTCCAAGACTTTAGAGAGAAAAAAAAAAAAAAAAGCACATATTTACCCTTCATACTGTTGTTTGCTCGACCATGATTACACCAGGTAGCACACATCACCTATCAGGTATTACAGTCCAAAAAAGCACCTAACGCTCTTTAAGCTAATATTTTAAATTATTACCATGCAAGTTAATACACAACCACATTACTTTTCAAGTAACTCTAATGGTATCTGTTTAAGGAGAAGATGCTTGTTCCCTTTCCAGATGATGTGAATGAAAATCCTGCACTGATTGTATGGGCAGGCCCTCACTTACATAAAAAGGCATGAGAGCTACATCTTGAGACTTAAATACTCATTTTTAGAATGTCCTTTCTAAATTATGCACTCAAATTTTGGTTAAAGCTGCATTTGCTGTAGAAGACAATACTAAATGTTGCAAATGAAAGGAATAACTGCAGTTTGGAAACATGAATCTCCACCAGTCTGTCTTTCACACTGATGCAAAAGTGATTTGAGGTGAAGTGCTAGAAATTAGACAATGTAAGGAAGTCATACTAAAAGAAGACTAAAAATATATATCCGTGTATGCCTGTAGAAAAATCCCTGCTTCTTAAGTGAAGACAGATTTTGTAAAAAACCATTTAGACTTTCTTTAAACTGCAGTTATTGATGAAATGAAGGAAACTCAATTACTATTTTTGTAGATATCAGAAAGTACACTGTTTTACCACATGAAGCACCGGGTTTTAACCCCAAACCCTTCTGTAAGACACAGGGAGTATTTCTAGTAGTCCAAAATCCCCTGTAGTTCAAAGACAGGACTGTAAACGTGCATGTTGACAACGCTGTTTTCTGCTCCCGTAAGTGATCTGTTGGTGATCGTTTACTTATCCCAATTGATGGTTGGCAGGAAGCAAACATTCTACTTTTAAATGAAGGCAGCAGAAGGGCAAGTAAATGCTGTGCCTTCACTCTTAGCAGCAACAAACTCTCACTGTTCTAAACGACCTGAGGAGAAAACATTAAAATATTGCACCAAAACAAAATTAAACAGCAAAAACAAACAAGGAAACACACCAACAAATATAGTATGGATAGCAAATGACCAGTGCAGCCCCTGACAATAGATCTTTAGACAAAAATGCAGGAGTAATGAAAAGCTTTGTGCCATTATCAGAGGACTTTGTTCCCCTGATGTCTGCTTTCACTTCAGTTATAAGCTATGTCTATTCTGGGTATATTTACACCTCTCCCTACACCTCTTATCTCATTCACTAACCACAGAAACCATTTAGGGTCCCTTTTAGAACCTTGAAGTATACTGGAGCTTTAACAAGACTTTTCTTGGTCTCAAATCTGACCGTAAGTAAATATCCAAAACAGAGGTAGGCTTATAAAGGCTTTTGAATAAATAAATATTGTCCATTTTGCTAAGTATACCTGCTGCCGGCAAAAGGTTTCTCCCTTGCCATGCTTCCCCTTATCATGCTATCCATAGGCTTAAGATGCAGAAGAAGAACTCACAGTAGAAGAGGTTAGAATAATTCCCTTAAGAAATCCCTTGAAAGAAAGCATAGTGCATAAGCTCATCTCAAAGTTTACTGTTCTGTTTCATACTTGTGTCTTGCATTCAGAAAATGGTTGCCTTCATAATATTGTGTAATAGCCATTCTGTCATCCAGGGCGTCTTCAGGATCACGATGACTGAGGAAATAGTACCACTTGGCAGTTGTGAGAAGGGCAGGTTCCCATCAAATATGAAGTTAAGACTTCACTCCATGTTTCAGTAGTGTTCCTTTTTTGGATGCAGACAGTGCAAAGCTGAAGCCCCTTGAACACTGGAATCTTTTGGAAATGTTTTCTTACCCCACATTCTGTTCTACTACGCAAGTTCTACTACAGAAGTTCTCGAGAACACTATGTACATTCTTCCAGAGTGTTGCGAACAAAATATAAATTCTTTTCTATTCAGAAGATCCAGACATCTCCTCCTTCTACTTTGTGTAGTGTATCCACTTTTTGGAAAACATTCAATATTTCATTGATTCATTTTCATTTCAATATTTTCAGGTGCTTCTCAAGTATCCCAAGCTTAGCTGCTCCCCTGTTATCCTCTGTGCAGACTAATCCAGCAGGTTCTTTTATCACCAAACGTGCTCATACCTCCTTCTCCATTTTCCTTTGCCTTTCTTGTACACAGACTGAGGTTTTGATAAAGAAAACTGTTTCCTTTTTATCTGCACTACCAGCTTAAGCAGCAGAAAGATTAAGACATTCATCACAATGATGCTCGTTACAAATCCTCTTCAGAGCATGAATGAAACAGGCTGCATTTCTTCTACATCAGTTGGATGTGGATCAATCTAAGGAGAGAAGAAAGACAACAATTACTGCCTGCAATTCCTGCATTTAGGCACATGTTTGTGTTTTTTTTTTTGCCATCTGACAGTAAAAACACCACCTGCTATTTATTTTCTTACCTCTGAATAAAGAGGTGGAGGCTGAAACCGGAACTCTTGTATGTAAGCAAAGACAGGACAACACAACTGTTCCTCACAGTCAATGGGTGGTGGATAAGCAGGAACATGTCTGGAAAACTCTTCCTCAGACACTACATCAGCATAATTTGGTGGTGCTGAAACACAAGAGATGCTACTGTCAAATTTCAAACTATTCACCCACTCACAGCAAGACAACAGCTGTATTACAGTATATCCAGGACCATGAAAACTGTATTGGAAGTGCACTACACTCATAAATATTGTAGCTGAAATTATGTTTTCAGGAAGCTTAGGTGATTCAGCAGGAATACAGAGAGTGCTGTGCTTTTAGGACAACTCCAGCAGCAAACCTGTGTTGTATCAAGATATATTCAGTAATGAGTAGAATATTCCCACTATCAGAAGTTAGCTATTTCAGTCAGATGGGGTAAGGGGAGACTTCAGGAAGGCTGGAGTTAGGGTAACCTCACCAATCCTTCTGATCTCGATTTAAGACTTCTACTGAGTCATACTTCCATGGCCTACATCCCTGGCAGTGCCCTTAAACTGGCACTGCACTCATTTGCTGCAGACAGTGCTGTGCTGGATTAGACAGAGTTCAATATGTATTTATTACCTTCAGGGTGTTCAGGCATGGTCAATGCCAGCCAACTCATATCCATACTAAACTGGCTGGTAATGCTGGAGTTTCTGCTTGAAAATCCAATACATGGAATAGTGCCAATCACCAGAGGCATTTCAATCATCAATTTCTTAGCACCAGGAATATGGATATACACCTATGTGACAACCCCCAAACAAAAGAAAAAAACATTATGAGACCCCATTGAATGCTGCTTTTAAAAGCTGCCCTACTCCCTACTCTGCAAATATTTAAAATTTAAGAGCTTTATTTAATTATTAATTATTTAAAAATTAAGAGCTTTGTCATCCCAGATATGCTTAGCTAATACCCTGGCAGCTTTCCTTATTTTTCAGCAGCTTCCTCCTGTCTGTAACTTGTCTCTAGGTGACATTAAAAAATAAACCATCTTGACAAACGTAATTATGCACTTGACTTTCAGTCTCATCTTCCCATTTCTGGAAAGAATCACTTGAGGAACCCATTCAGCTTGAAATGCTTTCCCAAAATAATCTCTGCATGTCTGAAACTAAGCTGCATCTTCCTCAGAAACATTTTTCCCTTTTCCACATTATTCCTGTCTTTCCATCTCAGAATCTCTTCGTGACCTTCAGTCTCTCATGTATATGGTTTATGATATTTATTTTTCATAGAGTCATAGAATAGGGTTTGGGTTAGAAGGGACCTTAAAGATCATCTAGTTCCAACCCCCCTGCCAATGGCTGGGACACCTTTCCCTAGATTTGCATCTATTGTCATTCCCAAGTTAAAAACCTAACAGCTATTCAGTAAATTCTTCTGTTCCCAACTGAATGCAGTATCTAAAGTTTGCATATTTGAAAACCCGATACTTACAGCTAATGAATACTCTACTCTAATAATGCAGCAGTCAAGTATAGATGGGGATACAGGTGGGATTTTCAGAGTTTTCCCATTCCAGGTATCTGTACTCCCAGAGGCAATATGGTTTCCTCGGACATTGGCAACCATCTGACGGAAGGTTTTTGTCTTCCCACTGGCCAGGTAAGTTTGTGTTTGGAAAATGGCAGCTTTTGGAACAATCAAACGAGAAGAGCAGTTCTCAATTTCTGCATAGATTGGGATGGCTTCCCCTTAGAGACAGAAAAAGTCCAATGAATAATTTGTATTTACCAACTTTCCTCTGGGAGTATCAAAGCATGTTACCCAGCACGTACATCATCTGCAGTGTTATGAGAACAATACTTGGTAAGTTTCCTCAAGCCAGTTTATTTTTTTCAGAGTGGTATCCAGGCAGAATTATAGCCACCTACTACGTTTTACACATAAACAATGATTCATTTTGAAACATTAAGCATAGTATGAACAAGCTATAAAAGCTTTATTTGCAAATTACGCCCCAATCTTCCTTTTGTATATTACTACATTAATTTCAGGATGTTGTATTTTATTTCCTCAATGTATCTAGCGTTAAGATGAAAGACAAACTGCTAAAGCTCATTCTTACGAAAGTGTAAACCTACACAAATATGATGTAAAAACCCAATTATATCCCCAATTAAGTATTTTATCCCAAATAAAAACATTTTTTTGTTCTTTACACTCACATGTACATGGATTTTCCATAACATTATTACCAGGACTTCCTTTCAATTTATATTCCCAAGGGGAAAGATAAGATGATTTTTTAGAAAATTAAATTCATACAGATCTTAATTTACTTCTATTAAACAGAACTATTCCTTGAACTGCAAAGTGTTGGCTTCACCGAGATTAAAATAAAAAACCTATTAGATGCTTAATATGTACATTTTTAAGGTAACTAATCTTACCATTACAGTATCCCTTCCTCTCAATTTTGGCACTGAGAGACACTGGCCCAGAGGTGAAAAACCAACAGCCAACCATCTTCTCCTGACTTCTTAGAACAGGTGTCTATAAAATATAGAGTATTTTTCATTTTATGGGATAAAGCTTTCAATCACTTGCAGTTTAGTGTTATGCATATCGGTCATTGCAGTCCAGCTCTAAAACCCACTTCATCTGAATCCCTGAACTGCTCAGTGCAACTGTAGTTTTGCTACCACGTGAAATGGAACCAAGGTTTGGCAATCTGAACATTTCTGCTTTGAAATCCCAGTCTGCATTTAGACTGTACTGACTAAGTAACACAGACCAGTGTGTCTTTGCATGTGCTTTGTCTTCAAAATTAACTTTTTAAAGGTCTCATGGAGTACTGTGGTGTTTATCCCCATGTTCCTCAGTGTAGAAGAATGCAGGATTATTTCATCTGCAAACAACTAACAGTTAAGCAGCTAAATTGTTTTTACCTTTGTGTCCCTAGGAAAGGATAAATGTATGTAAACACTGGGCTAAGGGCATGCACCTTCATTATTTACAAGCCACACAACCCCCCCAAAATTTAGGGGCATGATAAAAACCATCTTATTTATTCAAGGACTGTCACATTAGATGACATTTATACTGCCTGTAATGTTTTCATTAGAATAAACTCCCAAGCACACATGTAAAGGGTCCAAGCCAGGAACAAAGTCACTCAAAATGATTTACTGGGCAGTAGCACCCAGTCAATACCGTAACGAAAATTGGTTTTGTATTTTCTTTATTATAATGAAAAAACTTTGTTGTTTTGCACTTTGGTGGTAGCCTTGGAATCCATCAGGACTGGCACTGCCTTCCTGATGTGCCCCACAGGGCTCTCCTGCGCAGTAACCTATGGTCTGCTCTGTCCTTACAGAATGTGGGTATGATGCCTTCAAACTCCCAACTACTGAATATAAAGGCTATTCTGCTTACAGATGTCACTGCCAAAATACCCTAAGTTCTCTCCAGAATGGATTAAAATATAAGCATGTAATGAGGAGGAAAAAAAGCCTGCTCAAAACATCTCTTAGCTACGTTCACGTCATGATGTTAAAATTATCCCACCATTTAAAATAAAATAGAAATTACTCATTCATATTTAAATGAATAACCATTTAGATCCAGTTGCTATCATGAAAGTGCAAGGTATAATTTTATATTATTTTCATAATATGGGTTGAGATAAAAGAATCCAGCTCATTAGCTTCCATCTTGCCTATTTTCTCATTACTTAATGCCTGATCTTTCTTATTACTCTACAGTATTTCCAGTGATTATTAAAAACTCAATGCTTTAATGTGGCCAAATCTGTCATAGGGAAATAACTGAAAGGATCTCTGCAGCAGCTGCGTGCACACACTTCATGTTAGAAAACGACATGCAAAATGCAGGGATACGTAACATAATGGCCAGAGCCTAAATGACAGGCTGGGCATGATTAATACTCTTCTCTAATTACTGTTCCTCAACCTACTATTATTGTAGAGTTTAGGATACTGCAGCCCTGTGAATGTAGTTGCTCTGGTAAGAGTAACTACTCTGCACTCATGCATTACTATTATTAAGCCTTATTTATGCATCTGAAGCCTGCCTAACTTTTTGGCAGGAGCTTCTCTGCCAGCAGAGATGTAATCAATGGTATTAAAAAAGCCACTCTATTTGCTATTCACACAACCTAAGATCATCTATTTATAGAGAAAAGCTTAGGGAGCTTATATGCTTTCAGAAGTCAGAAAATGATGTTCTGGAATAACATGGGAAGGGTTATGGGTGGATGTGAATGCTGCTTGGAAAGGGTTTATTTGCAGCTGGCTTTACAGGGGAGAGAGGAGGACTGGGGGACTCTCTTACCAAGAGAGCTGGTGAGCTGACGTCGATATGGCTGATGACCTGGAGCTCTGTCTGCACACTCTGGTCAGGTACTGCAGGCCTCTCCAGAACTGCTTTCACAAAGTACTGAATACTGCCGTATTTCCCAGTAAAAGAGGTCACCAGAGGTCTGAAACAAGTAGTCATAAAACCATTACCCTCAATTAATAATTCAGCTCCAAACATTAACACTTCCTGTGTACATAAACATTTCACAATTTACAGCTTGTACTTTTAGGGCCTTGGGGAAGTTAAAGCAAACAAGGCCTGTCTTGTGCAGTGCTTGATTAAGACAAATATATAAAGCTGATACTAAAAAAAAAAACACAAGTCAAATTACATTAAGGTAATGTTCCACTACAATCAGCATCCAGCACAATCCCTTCAGGTTGGATTATTTAACTTACTCTTGAGGGAGTTGAAAGCTGAACGGAAATTCGTGTCTTCCATCCAGAAGAACTAAGTTTTCCTCACCTGCAGAATAAGAATGAATAGTATGTTTTAGTTATTCCAGAAACAGAACAAAGGAGACACTTTCATAAGTTATTTATGTATAAAAACACCCAGATGCACCAAGTTTTTATTGATCCCAGTGGGTTCTGGACTGCAGCCCGTGCTTTATTTATGCTGTGATGTGATTTCAATGAAAAACAAGAATCAAGGAAACATGGGAGACCTTGAGATTCAGTTCAGGACTCTAGCCAATTTCTAATCCAAAATGGCTTCTGCGAAGCATAAAGTAAGTTTCTTTTCAGCAGGACAGCAATTAATCTACTTTTCCAATTAACAATTAAACTAAATTCTGTGCTAAAAAACCTGCAATTTAAGGTCAGCATGAAAAAATACTATAAATATACGAGCTCCCAATTTATTCATATAGGGCCTACTGTCACACAATTTTCAAGGCCTGAATCTACCTTCCCTACAGATCAGCCTGAGCTGCGTGTCACCCTTACAGAACAAAATGTCGTTGTTCTGTCTTTAATTTTTCAACGCTGCCACAGTGCTGCAGTGTCTGAGTGACAGAGCTCTGCAACAGCGAGCTTCCTCTGCTTCCTTAATCCATTGGACGAGCCTGACTGCTTCCACGGTCTTCCGCGGCAGCTTCCCAGCAGCTGCTTGTACAGCACAAGCAGCGCGGAAGGGCCCCGTGGAATTCACAGAAAGGCCGAACCTCTGCAGGCAACCCACCCAGCGTTGGGAATCGAGCTGCGCATTTTATTCCAGCCCCATTCCGCGTTTTCCAGCCACCGTACAAGGACTCGCACGGCCACTGAAGAGGCACCGGCAGCTTCCCCCGGCACACGGCTGAGCGCTGTGGCAGGGCTGTCCTGCCGGTGCCCCGGCACGCGCGGTCGGTGCGCATTTCTTCGGGCCCCGGTGCCCATTTCCACCCGGAGCGTTCCCCCTCCGCCTCCCCGTCGCTGCCGGCCGCGGGCGCCTTCCCGCAGCCCCGCCGCTCTTCCC
>VZTE01003821.1:606533-629204 GCA_013397775.1 Eulacestoma nigropectus | reverse complement strand
CGGACCAATGGCGCGGCACGGCCACCACGTGCACAGCCCGTGGGTAAACAGGGCCGGGGGCGGGCCCGGGGGCGGGGCCAGAGCTGAGGGGCGGGGCCGGCGCCGTCACCCCTCAGCCGCGTGACGCACCTCGGCCCTCGCCTGCTCTGAGGAGTCCAAGCGTGGTGGTTCGGGGTTCCTGTCCCTCGCTGTGCCACTGCCCGCCAGCGCTGTGGGGAAGCCATGTGCCCTTGGTGACCCTCCACTGAGGGGAAACCTTGTCTCTCGGTGTCCCTCGGGTGCTGTGATGGGAGGCAGCGCTGTGCTGGGTCGGTCTCAGCCTCTGCCGCTGATAGCTGGGCTGGCTGGGGCTTTTAAGTGTGGAAAAACGATGTGGTGCTGCCGTTCCTCCCGTGCTTTGCCTGGAGGTTACCTCGGGTTACCTGCCTATGTGAAGCCCTTTCTCGCTCCACTGAGGAGCAGGAGGGGAAGGGGTTCAGCTGTAAATGAGCGGTCCTGGGCTGCGTGGAAACCTCGTGTCCACACAAATACTGTGCGTTTCTGCACCTTGTAAAGCACGAAACGGCCTCGTTCAAAAACTTGCTCCTAAAACCCTGCTTTGTACCTGCGCAGCAAAATGGGTGCACCCCCCGCGTGCTGTCACAGCTGAGCACATCATCCATACGCTTTGGAAGATTGAGCCACAAGAATAAATGCAAAGTTTTGCTGTTATGTTTAGAAATAGAAGCTTAAGAAACCGCAGGAAACCGTGGAAGAGTGGTGAATGTATCTGAGTTGAATGGGTGGGCGCAGCCAGAATCATCATTCCAATTGCAGTGAGGCTGCGACAGCTCCGCACCCACCTCCAGCCAACCCAAGACATGCTGCAAACCAAAATGCTTTGGTTCGACTAGATAGGCACTGCAATTAATGCTGTTCTTGGCCTTGTTGTGTTTTATGATGGCCCGAGCTGGCAGCAGTGCATCTTCCTGGAGGTGTGTGCGGTGGATGATCTGCCGGCAGTTCCGTGGGTGACCAAGGAGTCATTTCCCTCTCCGAGTCACCTGCCTGCTTGAAGCTTCTGACAGCTGCATCTTCCTGCGTTCCTCCAGCCCTCTGGGGTGCTGCAAAACACTGGCCTGGTGCTTCCCAGCTGACTCAGTTAATTACTGAAATTAGCAAAACTTGTCTTCCCCACTCAGAGCCTTGGCTTTTAAATAACCGATGAGATAACTCCAGGCTTCCTCAGAACCCGTGTGTGGCCTGTGAAATGTAGCCTCATGTTTAGAGTTCCTTCTGCGAGGAATCACTTGTCCTTGCCAAGAGCCAGGTAGGCCTTTGGAACACATTTTGTTGGCTACAGGTTCACACACACATCTGTGTTAATCAATAGTGACCTGGGGAAAGGGAACGTGGTTACAGATGGGGTGAATTCATGGGCTTTATTTCAACCTTTGGCCATGCCTTCCCCAGCTCATGATGAAAATTGTGTACAGAAAATAACTATGTTATGATGATGGTTAGTTGAGTCTTTAAAGAATTGTTGGCTATTCACATCCCTTTGTGCATTTGAAATAATTCTTCATAGAAACTGCAAACGTTGTGTTGTAGTTTGGAATTGTGGTGTATAAAATTGTGCTATTTTGGTATGTTTTTTAGTTCAATTAAACTCAGATATGACTAGTTTTGCATAAATCTTTACCTTGTATGCAGTTTTTCACACTGACAAGTATCAGGCTGGTTTTGTAGTCAGCCAAGAGACCATGCTTAGATGTGCAGCCTGAATATTTGCTTATTTGATGAATTTCATTAGGTACAATGTGTGCGTGTGCAGACTGATTTTGAGAGTATGATACAAAGGAAAAAAAAAATCCAAATCCCTCAACTCCCTTTTTCCTACATGAATTAGATCCTCTATAAAAGTAATTAATTCTCTTATGGGTTTATGAGACCATTCAAATGTTGTCTCCCTTTCATTCTTTGCAAGTGCAAATGAGCTAGATAGGGAAATGAATAAACATGGCAAATTGCTTATGAAACAAAACATTACCCAGAATTAGAGAGAGATGGGAGGCTTCAGTAACTCTAGCAATTAGCCTGTAGAGGACACAGTTAATAGGAACATTCTGTCACAGTCAGGTGATACTTGTTCCAGATGTTTGTTTGCCCTTTAATAGATCTTTTTTTTTTCAAGCAAAATTCAAAAGCCAGAACTTGTTATAATTATTATGGAGCGATTGGTTTTCTCACCTACCCATCCTTTTGGTGTTTGAGGCATTTTAACCTGACGCACACAGTGACGTTGTAGCATGAATGGTGGAAACCACCACATGACTATTTTAGTGTCTGACAAGCCAGGAGGAAGGAAGAGATGAACACTCACAGTGTGAGTGTGGGTGTTTGTGTGTGACTGGTTATGTGAGTGTGGGAGTTGGTGTGAAAGAGCAAGAGATATATTAACATGCTTGATTATATTTTCATTCCACTTACTTTGCTACTTTATTCAGGACTCTGTAAGAAAGAGCTGCCTGAACAAGTTAAATAATGCAAAAATTAGCTTGTAAGAGTAAAGAATACACGAAGAAAAGTCTTACTGGAGAGTATCCACAAAGCTGTGAACAGCTCTAACAATAATCACAGACTCACCATCGAGGGAAAGGAACTAGGAGAACATCTTCCTACAGTAGCTGGTAATATCCCGGCTCTGCTGGTTAATTTAGAAGTGACTGCTGTGGTCAGGTCACTGAATTTAGAGGGATAGTTTGTACATGCAGTAATTATATTTTAACTCATATCAGTGCGCATGTTGAAAATAGGGGTATCAGGGCTTGAACCTGCCAGAAGAGTTTTGGAAAGTATGGAATCGATTCCAACTTTCCACAACGGGAAGGACACGTGATATATAAATAAACTCTTTTTTTTGGTGGAAGATAAAAGATCAGAAATGGTCTCAGTAGCAGCTTCTTCTGCCAAGAAGGTTTCTGTTTTTCAAGAATCCAAGCTGTAATTGGGAAGGAAGTGAGAAACTTGATGAGTATTTGCTGTCCTCTTCCTGCTCGAAGGGAGCTGAGACACAGCTCTTCATCATGAGTCAGGCGCCAGGAGTTTGCCAACTAAGCCTTTCTGTTCTTAATCAATAGCCTGGCAGTTTAGAGAGCGAAGAGCTATTTCTGCTACTGGAGGAGGACTTGGGGAAGTGTTTATGAGAGCTGCTAACAGCTAATTTACAAATTGGAGTACTTATTTGAGATTGTTGTGCTGTAACATCCATTCAAGCGTCTTTCTTAGCCAGTACCAAACACAACGGGCAAAAACCCTGTGTCTGAGCTGCAGTTGAGTTCAGTGGAAGAGTCATGAGACAGGATGTGTGTGAGTGAACAGTGTGCAAACCCCACCCTGACTTTTCTGCATGGGTGGGGGGATTTGTCCATTTACCTTGTCCTTTATCTGCAAAGAATTCCAACCATCTCAGCAGCTTTGACAGGTGTTAGGAAGCAGTTGGCTGAGAGCAATGTTTACCCCTGAAAACAGATATTATAGGCTGTGGAGTTCCACAAAACCCCTCAGAATATAAGGCCTTTTTGTCCCAGATACCCAGAAATCCTTTCTGGAGTTGTTTATGGAGTCAGGACAGGGAGGGATGAGAGACAATTCCTTTCTTTCCCTAGTTCCTGGCCTTTTACCAGCAAGTTCCTTTATCAGCACTGGGCCAGAAATGCAGCCCTGAGTGGAGCATGAATTCTCCCTGGCCTCCCAATCAGCATGAGAAGGCGATGAATGGGTGCTGGTGACACTTGCTGTCATGCACAATCTTTTATTGCTTTTATTCTGTTACCAGTAATTGAAAGGTCAGCCAAATTTTTCTTAGACAATTAAGTGACATTTACAGATAGGAGATTGAGAGCAGCCAGAGATGCTTTTCCAAGTGCTGCTGCCCAGCTAGTCTGATATGTCACTACAGCCAGTGTGTAAAACACCAGGAAGGATGTTTTTAAGGGTTGTGCTGTATGTGGTACATTGAGAAAAGCAAATACTGAGATACTGACCCAGGAACCTGAGGGTTTTACCTGGGCAGGTGTTAGTTCACACAGCCCGGTCTGACAAAGCACAGTTGCCTTGAAGGCCAAAAGACCAATCTTAATTCAAGGTTATGTCTGGAAAATGGAAAATCACAAATGAGAATTAAGGCAGCCCATGTAGAAATCTGAGGCAGAGGAAGGACAGAGTAGGTTGCACGAGGTTGCTGACAGAGAACCAAACCGTCAGGGCTCATGCACTGAGTCACTGGCTCACACAAGTGCCACATATCCCATCCTTACCTTCCGAGGGCTGGGAGAGGTATGTCTCATCCCTGCCTCATAGGCTGGGGCTGAGGGAAGGGTGGTGGTGCAAACTGCAGGGGATCCTTTCTACTTCCCAGTGGCAGCACAGAGCCAGTACCTTTTCTGTCACCTCATGAGGTGGCAGCACCAAGCAGGCCCACAGGAGAAAGGTTCCCAGTGCACCAGTTCCCTGCACTAGGATTGCATCCCAGCACGTGATGGACCATCATGTTGTTTCATGCACTGGTAAAGAAAACACTTGAGTGACTTGTTGTTTACTTAAATATTTATATAGTGATTCAGAGTGCAGGATCTGTTACAGCTCGTTCCTGCACATAAAAGTGATCTAAATCCAGCACTCAGCTGGGCAGCAGAGGACTGCTCCAGGGTGGTTTTGGATGTTTACAGCTGCTACAGGCTTCGCAAGGAGTGTGAATAGAGAAAAATAATGGATGTGGTTAGAACTTCTCTTCATCCTGCTGTCCCCTGAGGACAGAAAGATTTATTGGGGTTGTGGCTCCTGCACAATTAGAGTGGCGTTCTGGAAGTGCTCCTCTGGAGGAAGAGCTTCCTACAATTGTATCATGTACTTCTCTGCATTTCAGTGACATCAAAGCAAGGTGGTCAGGAATATTCCTATAAATATCTGACATGGAGAGAGGATACAAATTTCTGTTATTGAATCAACTCTTTAACAGCAGCTGCATTATTCATGTGTGGATCGTGGTTTGGTGTTCCAGCTCAAGGGAATGAAGCCAGAAAGGGAAAGGGGAATTAACAGACTCGTTTGGGTTCTTAGTTATGTGCTCCTTTAGCTGGTTCCTCCTATGGGCTGTAATTTGAGGGTTTGAGGTCTTTTTGAAGTGTTTTTTTGAAAAAATTTAAACTGAAAAAATTTGAACTTGGGATGAACCTGAATCTCATACCAGGAAACCTCACACTGGAGGGAAATGCATGCCTGGATCTGAACTCACCTTTTGGCAGAGCATTCCTGTACACAGGAATGTGAGCCTTGTGGTGCCACTTTAGCCTTATGAGTTCACAACAAGCAATGACGTGGATCATAACTGAGAAAACACAGGTGGCATATCTAGAATCTTTGTAAAGATTGTTCCAAGTCAGATATTTACTGGAAGCATCTGGGTGAAGCCGTCACCTTTGTGACATGGTTCAGCAACACAGCAATTGCAGATGCAGAGATGCTCCACATGAAGCCTTTTTTTCACAACCTGGGCTGTTGTTGTTGTTGCCTAGGCTTAGGAAAGGTATTACCTCAGCAGGAAATGGAGATAATGGAATGCTTTATGCCAAAAGGGAATGTAGAGTAAGAGCTACAATGCATGGAAAGGGGTGTCAGCAGCCTGAGATAACACGAGTGATGGGCAGGACAGGGCCTGGGATCACAGTGGAGCTTTGCTGATGGGAATTTTTGCTTTTACTTGGAACAGGGTTATTTGGCCTTTGCTGCTATTTCAGCATGATTTGAGGTGTAGACACAGTGTGATTCTGTCCTTAAGATGTGTGTGTTGTCAGATGCTTCTGCCTGATGTCAGAGAAAGGGTGATAGGAAAGTTGTACAAATGCATTCAGATACCGGACCTCCTATGCCTGGAGTAGCCAGAGTTGCTCCAGGATGTAGAACCTTTTTCCTCAAAACACTGTGGGAGTCTCATAGTAAGACTGTTTGGAGTTTCATAGTAACTGCTCAGAGTTAAGTCTATCTAGTCAAGATAACCCAGGATAACAAGCTGCTACTGCTACTACAAGTTTTCCTTGCATGCTTTTTCTCAAGCTTAAAGCCCAAGACAGTATTTCAGCCATTATAAGCAGTGCTTAGCACAGGAGAGGAACAAGTGAAAGCAGGGCACTGTCACTGATGAGGGGTGTGGAGAGGGAAATTAACCCTGGATAGCAGAAGAAGGCAGAAAAGCATGGCTACACCAAAACAATCCAACTTTTTAGCAACCTTTCCCTAAAATTTGGTGACCAGGATAACCTTGGACCCATAAGCAAGGCACGTCATTGGATGAACCAAGGATATTCTCGATGTCCGAGAGACGACGTGGAGCTCCTGTCTCCAGTGCTTTGGAGGGAGGGAGAACATCCCCAGTGATGGAAACTGGCTGACATATCTGGGGGAAAAAGTCCTCTTGCATTTATGGCCAAACAGCTGATGCTGCAAGGCATGAAATCTGATTATAATGATTGTCTTAGGGTAGAGCTGTACCTTCCATGAGCGTGTCCCGTGATGGAAGTGAAACTGAATCTCTCTCAAATCATTTCATCGGCCCTGTGGAGACCAGGAGTTTTTGAGTCACATCTTGCTCCCCCTTCATGTGCTTACAAGCAAAGACTCTCACAAACACTGGAGTAGAGCATTCTAGAAAGATATGGAATCTTGACATAAATGTGCCAAGACATGGCAACAGGTTCTCTCTAGTCCCTACTGTTGTTTTTCATCTTACTTCAAGGCAATGGTGTCTTAATTCAAGGTAGAAATTCCTGTTTTCTAAATAGTAAATTTTTTTTTTTTGCTATTTTGTATGAGGTTCAGTCATTCCCATTACAGAATTTTTCTCGATGCTTATTAAGAGTTATCACCCTCTGAACCTTTCCTTTGGTAAGCTGAAGAACTGGAATCTTTTATGCCTCATATCATGAAGCCCATTTCCCAAAACCCAGGCGTCTGTGCTTAAACTGGTGGCTTTTTAAAACAGCTAGTGGTTTAACCACATTTAAAAGTATTTCAACATTTCTTGGAGAAGTTTGTCAGTAACCAGTTCAAGCTGTGATTAAAACAGAAATGAAAAAGCTGAACTTGTCATGGCTCATTAGGCCTGTATTTCCTTTTAAAGTAAAGTACACAACATATGCTTAGATGTAAGAAAAGGTTAGGACTTTATAATTTCAGTTATTGCATGCATCTGTGTGTTATAGCCATGCATCTGTGTGTTATAGCCATGCAGCTATACATATATGCATAAATAGAAATATAAAAGAAAAAGAGAACACATCAAACTCACTTGCCATGGTAACTGTTGTTGTGGAAGCCACCAGTGGTCAGCTGGCTATGAAAAGCATGAGAGATAAGAAGATACCATTAATACTGTTCATTTTTAGACCTGCACACAATGAAGAAGCTATTTTTACAGTTTCTTCTGAAATATGAAATATTAGGCATTGTCAGAGCCAGGATACAGGGCTAGATGGACTTATAACTGCCTGCTGTTGTGATTCTTATCTTCCTCCACGGGGTGAATTAGAATTCTTTGGATCAATGAATGTACACAGGCTTTTCTTGTATCAGAATAACATTACACATCCTCTTGTCATTATAGCACACCAGAAGATTATTTTCAATGATAATTACAAGGTCATGTCAATCACAGGACTTTTGTGTAGGAATTTGCTTCTTATTACATCTTTCCTGTGGCAAATTTTCCCCTTTCTTCATCATGAATTACTACTCAGAAGTTGGTAGCAAAAATGTTCCAAATTTCAAAAACAGAAAACGTCTAACTTGTGCTGCCACCAATGCTCTAAGTTGTACAGGCATTAACTTCTGCTGTGCATCCATGATTATAAAAATGGCATAGGCAGAGCCTACATTTTGTTCTGCTTAAGTATCTGCAGAGATCGCAGCTTTTCTCTGATAGACACTATTGTTGGAAAGCATTAGTATGCGCTACCTGTATTTTTCTGTGTTCAAAGGACGCAATCACAGAGCACTTCGTTTATTTTACTAAGAGCTCAGTAAATGCTGCACTGTTGCTATTCTGTAAAGAATGTATTTTCATGTAGAGGCATTATCATTAACAGATTCTTTTCAAATTCCAGGAAGAGTGTGATCATTTTATTTGGCATAATGAAGTCTGAGCACTTATATAATTTGATTGTTTTAAGGCCTTTAATTTCCCTCCACACTTCATTTTTTTAAACTTAATTAGGTTCACTGGAAATTTTTTCTGTTTATACAAGTTCTTCCAGGCCCAGTGTTCAAACTTGGGCTAGGTGTGTAACTCATGGGGACACTGACTGTTGGTGTCCACAGGATCTGAAAAATGGAGAAATGGATGACAGGAGATGCCCACTGTAAAACAACTGCATGAGGAAGTTAATTACAAAGAGCAAAGATTTAGTTCAAATGCCGAGGGAGCAACTGACTTGAGGAGACTGAAGTTAGGCAATCTGGATCCTCTTAGTGTCTCTGGAGAAAAAAGGAGCATTTTTAGATACCTTTGAGACACTGCCATGGATTTAGAAATCAATCTCACTCTAAAATTTTTAGGAAGTTAATTCACGTTTTCGACTTTGAGGGCTAAAAGTCTGCCTGAAAGTCAGTAGGATTTTGGTGCTGATTTGGGAAGGTGCTTTAGAAATGGGGCTGGTTATCACCTCCATCACGTTTTCACTCTTTGTTTTAGTCATTCTGTATATTTTGCTAGACACTATTTGTCCTTCAAATGAAGAACCTATTTAAAATTAATGATAATTGATTAGTTGCTTCTAAGTCTTCAGTTGTCATACTTTGCTGATCTGTAAAACTTCCCAAGAAAAATGGTGTCATAATTGCAACACTGTGCACCTTGACATTAAGCGTGTATTTCACTCATGGCCAATTTAAAAATCAAAATAGAAACTTTGTAATAATCTCCCTTTACAGTTTGGGTTATGAGAAGCTGAGAATTCCCTTAGGCTTGATTGATAAAACATGGCATTTATCCTATTCCTAGGATGATGTTCAGCAAACTTTATGATGGAGGGAAACAGCTGGTAAAGTGGGTTCATGGAAAGGTGAAGGTAATATAGACATAAAAAACAAGAGGATAATGATTTTAAAAGGGATAATAGTTGTAATAACACCATTAACCTTTTGCTTCAAATTATTGAATGTGTGGTCTCTTCAGCAGGCTAATCAAAGGTTTGCATTAACCACGATGCAAGAGGAAGTGGCAATATACAACCTGAGGTGATTTTTTTCCCTCTTCCAATTATTCACTATCAAACCCTTCCTGGAAAAAAAAAAAAAAAAAGAGAGGAAAGTGACCCTTTGGCCGTTGAAGACCCCTTCTGATTTTGAATTGAAATGGACTTGCTTTCAGAAGGAACAAACTTCAGCTACCCTCCTGCTTTGTAAGAGGTGAATTTTGCCAGGGGAAAAAAGAGAGAAAAATAAATATATGTTGTTATAGATATGTAGAAATTAAAGCCAGAGTTGTGAACAGGTAGCCAAGTGTCACAGGGCAGATTGTTGGTAAGAGTGAGCCCTGGCGTGTTGGGGTATCACAGGGAGGGGATCAGCAGCAGAAGCCCCCCCTTGAAGCAGACACATCTCTTCCTCAGCAGCATAGGCAGGTCACTGCAGAGGTCTGATGTCACCCTGTCTGGGCCACTTCTGCTGTCTAAAGAGCAAATTCAACCTGGAACAGAGCCAAACTTTCCTTTTTATTTCCCTGTTCCGTGCACATGGCGGTGACTACCAGAGGCAGACCGTGCTGTGACAGTTTACCCATGTAGAGACATGTTTAACCATGTAATGACAGTTTACCCATAAAGAGGCAAATGCATTGATGGTGGAAAACTGCTACAGATGATGGAAAAACTCATGGTGACTTGGTGGAATTGTTCATGAATTTGTCCGGTTGGACAAATCTGCTCCATCATACAATTTCACAGGTGGTGATCCTCATTGTTCACTTAAGGCATCTGAACAGGCTGCCCAGAGAATCTGTGGCTGCCTCATCCCTGGATGTGTCCAAGGCCAGGCATGGATGGGGCTTGGAGCAACCTGGTCTAGTGCAAGGTGTCCGTGCCCGTGTCAGGGAGGTTGGAGCAAGATGCTCTCTTAAGGTCTCTGGAGCCCAAACTGGTCTACGATTCTATGTGCAGTCAGTGGAGAGAGAACCCCCTGAGAGAGACACCCAACACAGGATTGTCTGACTGGCCCATAATGTGTCATGTCTATCTAATATGAAAGGAAGAAATGTAAAAGGAAGTTTGCACTGTTCCTGGCTGACAAAAACCTGTAGCATTAACAGTCCCGTTCTGTGCAATCGGAAACGATGAAAGCCTTCAGGAGCAACGTGCCCTGAATTTGAATTAACCAGATTGAATTTAAAATCAACAAGCTGAAAGGGTTTGAGATAAGAAGTCAGAACATTCAGAGGAAATGAGAACTGTTCTGGGAACTAAAGGTGAGAGAAACACTAAGTCACATAAAAAATATTCAGCAAGAACAGAGACACCTTTTCTTTTTCTGGACACCTTTTCTTAGAAGCTGTCTATAATCAGTAACCTTTCCCGGGCACTTTCCCAGGCTGTTTTTAGTAGCTGAATCCTTTGTTTCAAAACCATCCATTGATTCAGTGCCCTAAGTGAGAAGTAATTAAGGTGGACAGAAATCTTGCCTGCTGTATGGATGTATGATGTGTAAGAGATAGAGGCAGAGAGGGGATGAATGAATTTTTCAAGGTATCTCTGACAACACGTGTGAGTCTGTGTAGAGTAGCATGAAACACACATGTGTGGAGATGTGCAGCGCTTGATCAAATTTCTGTCTGTTGATCTCTGTATTTCCATACACACACATGCTGATGTACATACGTGTGAGTTCCTGAAACATAATGAACTCTTTAGGCAGTACTTTGTCAGAATATCATTTAAAGAGTTACATCCTTTTAATGCACAGTAGTTTAAGCAAACTCCAAGGTTCTTACTCAGCAATAAACCCATTAAATCATCTTAAATACCATGTCATAATGACAATTTGATGCCACCAGATGTGGCACTAGGGATTTTTTTTCCTTTAAATGCTTTCCTGGAGATACAGCTTCCTAAATTTTAAATTCTCTAGCCTGTTTGCACAGCTGTTAGATCTCAGAGCTCTGCCATCTTTTTGCCTTGCATCAGTTATTCACTAAATCATGTGTGGCATGACTACAAACTCACTGCATCTAAAACGTTTAGGCTCATAACCACTTCACCCTCGTATAAAGGCTGAATGGGAGAGGGTTTGGGCATTAAATTCTGAGAGCAGTATCCACTCCAGCTGTGGAGCTCCCTTCTGGGGAGATTTCAGAGATGCAGGCACAAGAATACCCTTCACATACCACTTTTCACTGGCGACTTAGCCTCTTGGATCTGTGGAAAATAGAGATGCCTGGCCACTTTCCTGTCTTTTCTCACCTTGTTAGCCAAAAGGCGACCAGATTGGTAGTCTGATTGATGTAAAAGGGGATCCTCAGAGATTGGATCTCAGTGTGATGCTGGTAGGAGCCCAGTTGTTGCTATGCTGATATCAACATGTGATATCTAAATCGTTTTGGATCATGGCTGAACAGAAAGATTTACTCATAGCTGCCTTTTCTCTTCCTCAGATTATATAGGCTGTCCTCCTCTCCTACCAGCAAACAAATAAAAACTGTGCCAGCTATTGCAGCAGTTTACATGGAAAAGCAGTGAAGCAATTTCAGGAAAGTATTAGATGTAATTTTGGCTTTTTTTTTGCTGTCACTTAGCTGCTAGAAGGAGGAGATGCACTGATGTGCAGAGCCAGGCATGTATTATGCAAACTCCTATCACAATGCCATTGACTGCTCGTGGACCCCCATATTTCTCTGTTTCCATCTGTTGTTTTAAGACTAAGTTGTTTGGAGGATGTCCAAATTCCTTTCCCTTTTCCAACTTTGGTGAAGTACCTGCCCGCCTTAGGCTCCATACATAGACAATAGAGAGAGAGGGAGGCTTCTCCAAAGAATGTGATGTGCCAGGGGATGCTCCTTTCTCTCCCTCTTCCCCTTTCCTCCTCCCATCCTCCACCTGACTGCACAGGGATTTTAGAAAGTGCTTGAATACATCACCCCAGCCAAGCACAAGAAGGGAATGGGGTGAATTTGGGCTATGCTGCTGTCTTCAGCTGGCCCTGGATCAGGATTAAGATATCACAGGCTGTAAGGGGTAGGAATGTGGTTGTCCGTGGCCTGTGAGTGGGCAGCAGCAGGAGCTGCTCTATCTCAGTTGAGGCAGTAGCTCGTGGCTGATGCAGTATTTCAAGAGATAACAAGGGAATGTCGAGCTTATCCAAGAAAACAGAAATGACACAGAAGATAAATATGCAAGGCATATAAAGCATAAATGCAATCCTATTAAAATTAAGTATGTTTTAATTTCTGAAAAGATTGATATTTTGGTGCTAGATTTACTGAACAGGAAAAGATTACAGGCATCATTAAAATAAAATGTTTTCAAGGGCCCTTTTAAAAAATTGTATTCATGTTTGCAATTGCCATGTGCAAAATATAAAAATCAGAGAAGGGAAAAATCCCCCAGCAAGCAGTGGAAATAGCCCATTTTGTGAATTATAGGAAGAAATATACCATCTGTGATTTAGTGCAGTTCCCAAGATCCCATCTGTGATCGAAGCACAGATTCAGCCTTCGGTGAAGGCTGAATCCCTGAGCTGCTCCATATGATAAAATATTTCTTTTGGAAGGTGCTTGAGCTGATGAGTTTGTTTTTCTGGAATATGGCTCTTCTAGATGAGACATAAAACCCTAGAGGCCTAATTTTGCCTCCAGTGGCCTACTACAGCTGACGTCAGGAGAAGCAAGAGTGAAAGGAGGTCAAAGATCTAACAGCTTTTCCTTCAGAATTTCTGTACTGCTTTTTATCAGGTCAGGTTGTTGGGTCTAAGAGGTCCAGACTGAGATTTCATAATCTCTAGTCAGACATTGTGGTCTCCTTGCACCAGGAGGGCTCACCCTGCAGCTGCACCACAGAAGCTCCAACTATTTCCTTACTGCTGTTCATTTCTCAGCAGAGGAAAGAGACATCCCTCAGACTGGGACAGGCTTCTCATGCAGCTGCACCTCTGCTGTCTTCTGATGCCTTTTCATGTGTTGTCACTGATCTCTTAGTCCAAAGGTGGCCTCGGGTGTATCAGGTATTTATACAAACACAACATATTTAATTCCAATCTTCTATTAATTATACACACAGGTATAGGCTGGCTCCGTTTCAGTTACCATTGGAATTTATATTTGAATAATAAATGCATTCACCTGTTTAATAAATGTTTATATTTTCTCCTCTATGTAATTACATGCTGATTATACAATTACAGAAAATACTTACATATTTTGCACACTTATGCTATTACTGAAATAATGCCTACAATAGAGCTATGTGTATGTAAGCATGTTTGGGAAAATACCACCAAGGTTGGTTGTTTCGGAGTCATCCAGAGCTCGTGCAGCTCCATGTGCCGCTGGAACAGACGCTGACACACCACAAGAGTGAGTGTGGGATTACTGTTACCACCTCTGGGTGAATCTAGCTCTATTAAAAAAATATTTGCAGCTTTATTATGAAACACCTGTGTTAAGGATGTTCATCCAACCTGATTTTGTGGTCCCAGTGCCCCTTGGTTCTGACACACGGTGCGATGTGCACACGGGCTGGGGGTGCAGCTGCCCAGACAGACATCCCAGAGCCACTGCCCCCTTTCTCTGTGGGGGTTGGACCACTAACCCCAGTCTGTGCTTGCCTCTGCTAGGTTTAGAACAGGCCTTTCACTGTGCCTATATTTCCTTGGAGCACTTCAGGCATCTTGTGTGTGAGGAATGGGGCAGATTTGAGTTGCGATGTGTGATGTATCGTGAATGCAACTGCAGTTGGCTCTGGTGCAGCTCTCTGCTCTGGGTGTTCTCATGCTTGGGGGTTCCCAGTCACTGGCTTAACACAGACAAATAAATAAACAAACAAGTAGCAGCCTTTGATAGCATCAGCATCTGTGTTTGTACTGATGGCGGGTGAAACGATTCACCCAAGCTAACACAACCAGCAGCATCAGAGCTGGGAGCGGGACACCTGCCTCTCACCTGCCTTTCCCGGGAACAGCCAGCTGCCTGCATAGCACCATAGGGAGAAACAGAGTCCTCTTCAAAGGATAAATACACCCTGGCTTTGCCTCCCCCATGCTGTACAGGTCTTGCAGCCAAAGGGTTAAAAAGAAATGAGTGCTTTCAGCATGCTCTGTGGAGTGCCCGAAGTCTGAACATGAATGACCAAATTGCTTTTTACTTTTTAAATTAAGGCCTCTGTCTCTATGCACGCAGCTCGCGCTGCTGTTCCATTAAATAAGAGAATTTGTTCCCACTCTTATTTTTAATAGGGTATGACCCTGCCATTCCATCTCACAACTTTACTGACATGAGATCTTATTAAAAGCAATCCTCCCCCTCTCCTCCTTGAAGTCTGAGCTTCTGATAGTTTCATACACATTGTGTTTATTTTACATACATGGCTCTGCAGCTGCTGCTTCCTTCTTCTCCGATAAATGACAGCATAACTGTTGCATCCACTAAAAAAGTAAATAAAATTAAATGGGGAAGAACAATACATCTCTGGCAGAGAATAATAACTCTTTTAAGGCACGTATCTAAATTGTACAGCCTGATCTTAATTGTAAGGATAATTCTTTGTTATTTCAAGCAACTTGGAACGCGACAGCAAACGCACACTCTTGGCAGTACATCCCGAGAGATTTCTGTGGGAACAATGGGGGGAATTCTCCTGAACTGAAAGGAGATTGAAGCGTCTTTATTAGGTTAATAGGGCTTATAGTCTGATGAGAAAGAGTGGAGGAAAATGCTACGATCTGTTGTTCGTTGGCTGGTTGATTGGTTGGCTTGGAGGGTTTTTTAAGCAGAGGCTGTGCAGGGGGAGGCCCTGTGTGGGTGTTGGATGGGAGGTGCTGAGCATTAGGTGGCAGCCAGAGCAAGGAGGCCTTGGACCAGCCAACCTGCAGCTCCTGTGTCATGGTCCCAAGGGGGAACCAAGAGTGGGAGTTTTCCCTGTCCCAGCCGATTATCCAGGCTGGTCCCATGCTGGACTGGTGCTGCTGACCTGTGGCCCCGTCAGACTCCAGGCCAGCACCCTTCTGTTGTCCTCTCTCTGTTTCATTGTCTCTGCCATCGCTGGTGAAGCCAGCACCAATGTTGGAGGCCAGCAGCAGTGTGTTCATCGTTACTGGTGCTGTTTAACCATGGCTGCGGGGCTGAGATACAACTTCAAGATGTCTATTCAGTCCTTAGACAGAAATCCTATGCAATGTGCCTGGAATTTGTATGAGGAGATGGGAAATGGTGTCAAAGCAGGCCAAAGCGAGAGAGACAATAATGGTAATTCAGCTGAATTAGGGAAGGACAACATTTGTGGTAGCATGGGAAATTTGAACTGGTTTTGAGAATGATCCAGTTCTTTCTGAAATAAGGGAAACTGTGCAGATGTGTCATCAACTCTTCCAGCAGCTGCGTTAATTCAGGAACCACATAGCTGAGACTTTGGGTAAAAGCAAGCTGCTTTTCTGACTTGTTGCTGGGAAAAAAAAAGGATCTGGTAGAGTGACCTGAAGGAGGAAGAAATACTTCCAAGCAATGAAACATTGCCCTTGGTGAGGAGATAGTAAAGGATGAGAGGACAAAAAAAAAATAATCCAGATGATGACTTCAAAAGTGTATAAATCTTTTATTTAAAAGAGAGGGATAAAGCTACAAAAGGTGGGAAGTGCATTGTCTGTTTTGAAAGTAGGTAAGAAAGACCTTGGAAAAGATCAGACCGGGCAGGAGCACTGCTGCTCTAAGGGAGTAGCAACAGTTGACAGTCAAAAGGATGAAGGAACAATAGCTATAAAAGGAACGAAAAAGATTTCCAGAACAGGTGAAGTAGCACTAGTGGGAGATTTACCCTGGATGTTATCCAGGAGATGTCTGGAGGAGGTGAAGAAGGGCACTGGCTCCAGCCCATGGCGCAGTTTGTACCCTGCACTCAGGACACAGAGAGCCTTCCTGCCCTCTGGGTGTAGGGCCAGCACTGCCACCTCCGCCTTTTCTGTCCTGCCACCGCTGTGACACTGCAGCCTGCACAGGTGTCCCCGCAAAGGTGCTGTGGGGACCGAGCTCTGCACAGGGACGCAGTGCTGGGAGAGGGGGCACTTACAGCTCCTCATGTGTCTTGAGGGCAGCCTTAAGCCTTCTACACGTCATGTTTGCCACGTAATGGGTGCCCGTTTACCTTTGCACCTAAATAGAGCATCAAGTTGTTTACCGTGGCCTCAGCCCACTGTCCTGCCCTGCTGGCCGAGCACAGCCTGGGCTGGGCGCTGCCTGGATGGAGGCCAGGCTTGGGAGAGGGCAGGGTGAAACCTCGGCTTCCAAAAGAGGAGGAGGA
The DNA here is from genome assembly GCA_013397775.1 of Eulacestoma nigropectus. Lineage (NCBI taxonomy): Eukaryota > Metazoa > Chordata > Aves > Passeriformes > Eulacestoma > Eulacestoma nigropectus. Next base: position 612,675 of record VZTE01003821.1, on the reverse strand, counting down.
TGCCCCAGACCATGTTCACGTACCTGTTCTGCAAGGCGGGCTGAGGCTGGCTGTGGGTTACTATTCCAGTGTAGCCACAGGGATAAATAAAAGAGCCATGTTCACATGAATGCTGGCCCAGGTGTCAGCAGGGAAAGGGCAGTCCTCAGGCAACCCAGAGGAGAGGCTGAGGTACCTGCATGTCTCCCTGTCACTCTTCCAAGGAGGAGCCCATTCTGTCAGGCTGGACCATTTTCTCTCTGCTTTATTGCAGTGTGGCTGTAACACAGCATTGCTCAGCTCCCCTTTGGGCCAGCAAATTCCAGGCACAATCCAAGGGCAACATCTGGCCCTTTGAAATGATCCAAGAAGTGCTGGACGCAGCCTGGCATGAGAGGCAGGAGGAATCCCTGAACCTGAAGCAGCACCTTCATTTCCTAATGCTGCATTTGCTAAATGGCAACAAGATCATTGCTGGGTCTGGTTTTGTCTTTTAATCAGGAGGAAGATTTGGAACTTTTGGAGTATCTGTCCAGGCCATTACCATACAGATGCTCCTTGCATATGCTCCAACTTGAGACGAAATGCAAAGTTTGACATTAATATAAGCTAGAGCTCATAATGAAATAATCACATCACCAGAAAGGAGTTATCCTTTGATGAAGGCGAGAATTTCTCTGGGAACCGATCACATTTTTCTCAGTGGACTAAACACTGAACACACACACCAAGGAGGTGGTGAGGACACAGTGAGCAAAATAACTTGCCCTTTGAATGAGAGCAGTAAATGAGGTATGCATTTACTTACATAAACTCTTAACCTTCCTTGCTGCAAAGTGCCATCTAGTGTTTGCAGCCCTGGCTGGCGGCCCTCGCCCAGCGAGGCAGCGCCGTGTCAGGCAGTGAACAGCTTAGAGAGACTAAAGGGAAGGCAGACAAGCCACCAAACTGTAATTGTTCCTAACCAGATGCTACTGGTCTTTAAGATACTGTTATAATAACTTAGGTGAGTGAAGTTTCTTTACTGCGAGGCAGAATAGATGTTTCAACTGGATTTAAAAATGAATCTGAATTTCAGAAAACAAAGTGAGGGCGGTACTGTTGGGAAAGCAGTTGTGGAATTTCATGCCCAAAATATATGCCCAGTGATGTGCCAGGTTTGCAGGTGCAACGAGCATCGTGGCTTTATTAATGTTGTTTTTGAGGGGAGTGGAATGGCACTGCCCACAGTGGGGCAAGAGGGTCCCGTCCTTGCCAGGTTGCAAGTCACCTGGAAGAAGCGGGTGAATCCAGGGTCAGGAGAGCACCTGAATGACCATCATGCGTTGCGTAGATGCGTGCAAATGAGCTAATTGTTAATGCAAATTAGTCTTGCAAGGGCAAATATACTTTGCAAGCCTAAAGTCAGACCCAGCATTGGCACAGTTTATCATCTAAAGTGCAAGGTTTGGGGAGGGATGGTCCACAGGAAGGCGAGGTAACAAAGTGCACAAAAATAACTCTGAGTCCAGATTTGTATCTGGGGCATCTTTCTGTCATGACTGGCTTGGAAATCTCTCTGCCACATCTGATCACCCCTGAAACCACCCTGAGCACAGACCTCAAACACAAAGGTGGTTATTATCATTTGTTGTTATCTGTAAAGTGCTGACAGCACTTTGAAGTGCCAGAGGATTCATGCCTTGGGTTTTGCTCTTGCAGTGGCCAGGAGCAGAGTGTAATTAGCCCAAACGCTGTCCATAGAGCTCACTGATAGAGAACAGCTCTACTGACAGGGAGCAAATTAGGTCTCTGACCTAGCAAAGCATTTAACCATGTGCCTCATTTTTAGTACGTGTATCTCTGGATTAAGACCTGGATGATGTAACCTTTTGCTGCCTCTAATTTTTTTGCTTGCAGTATGAAGCACAGCTCAGCTTGCTGGCTCAGAAACCCCTGTGCATGGTATTAATCTGCTTTCTAAACTGACTCCTTGTGTGTGGACAAAACCCCAAGGTTTTCTCCTAAGCCAAAGGATCTTTCCCATCCACCTTCCTAGATTTGCTGTAGGAACCCCCATCCCTATGTTCAGCCACCCACAGCTGGCTTTACACTGGTGCAGAATTTGAGTCTGAGCTTGAGGGAGTCACCTCACTGTCAGAACTGAGATGACATTTATGAATTTCTCAGAAGACTCCTTGGCGATGAGGAATTTTATGTCCCTCAGAGGGAGTTGTGAGTTTAAGGTTTTGCACTGGATCTTCTGGTGCCATGGCAGATGGATGTTCTCTGAAGGACAGTCTGGGAACATGCCTGCTTTGCTTCCCAAGCCATATTACAAGCTTGGTGGTTTCGGGGTGGGGAGAAGAGGAGGCTTAAGGAGGAGATTTGAGCTGGAAATTGGTGGGTGTTACACTTGATGATCTCCTTGCATCCGTGTTCTGGAAGCCTCTGGGAGAGTGTGCCAAAAAAATACTGTCCTATGATACCTACTGCTTCCTGTACTTGCTGTCAGACATCTGAAATCACTGGGATAGATGGACCTTTGGTCTGCTCCACATCACTTCTCTTATCTCCTGTGTCCTTCATTAATTCCCACCTCTTCTGATCCACTGCATTGTTCCTACTGCTGTGACAGGGCAGGAACCACGGAGTGCAACCCCACCTCTCTGACCCTTCCCTGAAGTTGAAGCTGTGCATTATCCGATATTCGCTTGGTTTAACTCCTCTCAACTGAACTGAGCAGTAAAAGGCAGTCCTGAGTATAAAAAATAAAATTTAGTGTTTTATAATTTTAAAATGTGGTAAGAAAACCTCCAGCATTTTAGAATTTTAGATGCAGCCACCCCCAAGTGTTTGCCAACTGCAGTCATTCTTTTCATTTTGGCTTCTCTTGGGCATATGATGTGGCTCTAGTTTTACTCATTAAAGTTTCAGATTGTGCTTGTTTTGTTAACAACCATTAGGGCAGGGGTTCTTACTCTTAATTGGCACCATCTGGAAATGAGAAGGAAATTGTTCAGGATTAATGCAAAGATGAGGGAAGACCTTGCACTTTTCCACAGTTGCAAAACTTGTCCTATTTGCAATAGCCACAAATGTCCTGGGAACTGGCTCACCCTTTATTTTTGTTGGGGGCTGGAGGGAGAAAGAAATTTTCTTCCAGGGAAAAGACAATTTCCACATTGCCAGCAGAATGCCAGAAAATAATCGTTTAAAGGCAGAAAGTTGCACAATTTGGGCTGCTAGTGAGCTAGGCCTTTTAATGCAAATTGAATATCTTCATTCCCAGTTTTTTTCCAATCTTGCACGTCTTGTTCAGCATTTCCTCATTTTTTGGCACTGGTTTCCATAGCTGCCTGCAATCACACTCTCACACAGATGCCATTCCATGTTCAAAGCACTGAATGCTACAGGGCACATTAGTGTTTTTATGCTTTAGATCTATCTTTATGTAACTTAATAGCTCATTAATATATACCATTTTGTGTGATTAAAAAACAACAACCTGGCACGTGAGGAGCTTTGAGAAGGAGAATGGATCGCAAGGCAAATGGCTTTCTTCTCATTATGCAGATTTTAAGCCAGACATGAGATGGGCCCAGCGAGTCAATGGGCAAGGTACAACTTCTGCAAGATAATCATTCCCTGCCTGCAGCCAAGCAGACTGCAGTTAAAAAAAGAACCAGAAAGAGACAAATGCTATTTGAAACATAAAGATTTTCACATCATTACTTTACAATAGTGGACAGGAATGAGTGAAAAATCACATGATGGTCTTCTAAGGCTGTTTAAAATCTTTGAAATCCCAGGAAAAGCCTTGCTCTTTTGCTGGGTGAGAAGCTGGAGGCAGGACTGAGGTGTGGAGGTGCCTGAGTGATGGCTCAGAGTGAACATCCAAGAGCACAGACCACAAGGGGTGTAAATACTCAGGCTGCTGGTGAACCACAATTCCCCAAGTTACAGCCTGAAATGTTGCCTCTAACAGCATTGTGCCAAAACAGGATTCTGTGTGCCAGAATGTAGTTCTTCCCTAGCTGTGGTTGCTGGCTTTGGAGGGTTGAGCTGATGAGTATCTCCTCAAATAAGGTGATGGGGAGATTTTTCTGACCATCAACTCTGACTTTTCAAGCTGCTTTCTGTGTAATGCCACCAGCCTGTCCCCTCCTGGTAAAGCACAGGCTGTTTTGATGCACAAGAGAAGCGATTCTCTTTCGGGTTGGTGCCTGCCCCTGCTGTGACTCTCTCCTGCCAGGGTGTCCTGATAAGCTCTCACGGAGATCCCACAGCCCAGGCTCACATTCTCACTCCTGCTGGGACTGTGATAGTGAGGAGCAGTGGGAGGGATCAGGAACCAAAACCCACTCAGGATACAACATCCAAAAGCTCAGAGGTCTGAGGACAGGAAACTGCTGGGTGCATTTGGCATCGCTCAGAATGCAAACATGATCCTGAGGAGCAGGAGGATGTTTTGGTGGGAGAAGGAAGGGAGCCAGGAACAAAAATGACTGTTCCTGAGGTGCCTGTGATGCTGAGGTGCATGTGCTCAGGCTTCACTGAAGAAAGCAGGGAGATGCTCCCCCCATCTCTTTAATAATATGAGGAGTCATTATTTCTTTGAAACAACTTTCCAGAAAAAAAGATTTTAGGATGCATTTTAGGATGGCTGGGAATCTGCTGTTGTTGCAGCTTGGGCAATGGCAATAGTGGAAAATCTGATGTATAATCCACCCAATGCTCACTAAAACCTTCCAGAAATGGACAAGCAAACACATTTTCCCTGCCTTAATCCAGAGGTTGTGTTTAAGGGGTGTGTGACTTGAGTAGCAATGCAGCCCCTGGCAGGCTGGGAGTGATAGGGAGATCCATAAAACCCACAGCGACTCCATGCATTTCTTCAGTGCTGGGCAGCTTTCACCCCTTTTTCCTTCACATTCAAAGGGATGTACTGATTATATGCAACTATGACTATGATTATATGCAAATTGTGACTAATGTATGAAATGAAAATCCCTGCCTGATGGCATGGAGATCTGAGACAGCTACTCCGCAATTATTGCCTCGCTACGATTTCTGCCGGGTGTTACTTACTCCAACACAATACCGAGCACAGGCAATTTACTGCAGAGGTCATAAAAAAATCTCATTAAACCCACACCGTTTAAGGCAGGTAGTCTCCCAGCTCCCGTTTCTGCTTAGTGCAAAGCCTTGGCGGCTGTCTGGGTGGCTGCCCAAGGGAAAAATCCCTCTCCGGTGTGAGGAGCAGCAGTGGCGGCGGGGAGAGCGAGCTGTGTGCTCTGCAGGAGGAGGCAGAGGCTGCCGAGCTCCATCTGCTTCGCTCCTGCCCTGCCGAACCGGCGATGTAACCGGCTGCTGAGAGTGCAGATGAGATGCAGGGAGCTGGGCAAGGCTATCGAGTAGCCAACAGCCTGAATTTAATAGCCATTTCTTTCCCGGGAACAGCACAAGCCCCGGGACTTGGCACTCTCTCCCGCAGGAGGATCTGTTGAACACTCTGCAAGATGCTGGCCCGAGTCTCTGGGCAGCAGCATCAGGTGCTTGCGGCTGCTGCCGGGAGCAGGCAGGGCCAGTTGGCAGCGGTGCAGTGTGGCGCAAATGTGCTGATGTAGCACTGCCACCGAGCTCCTGCCAGGGCCCTGCCTGCGGAAGGCCAGGCAGGCACCGGCGCTATCTTTGTGCAGTGCGATTTAGTGACAGCCCCAGCTGTCCTGTCTCCTGTTTGCAAGTGGCAGAGACTCCCCGCAGAGGTGCCACAACTGTGCCAGTCAGGGTGAATCAGGCTCTCCCAACAGCCACCCACAGGGTGTTCCGCCTTTTCCAGCTGATGGCCGGAGACAGGAGGTGGCATCTGGGCAGCCCAGTTCGTGCTGTGGATGACCGGATGAGAGAGGGGAGGAGTGGTGTGGGAAGCAGGTGCTCCATGGGAAGTCCTGAGCTGGTCGAGTGCTTTTAGGAAGGAACACATCAGAGATGACAGAGATGATATAGGGAAGGTGGTTCACATCCCTGTGACTGCAGGCTCAGTTCAGTTCAAGGGAACATGAGTTTAACTATGAGCATTGAAAGAGCTCAACAAAAACCCATCAGTTAACTGACTTTTCTTCCAAGATAATTATAATGTATATTTAATTATATTATAATTAAATAATAGTTAATAATCTCT